>CM069911.1:23658115-24077290 GCA_036172215.1 Camellia granthamiana
TAGCATGTAAAGGTTTGGACATACAACTATTCCAAAATTAGTTACTTACATGTAATCTATATCCAACCTCAAAAATGTTGGCGGAATTTCACCAGTCAGCATGTTAAAGCTCAGGTCTCTGCAACAAAGAAGCACAAGTTACCTACATGATATAAAATTACCTCACAGAAAGGGGAAATTGATGTGATCGAATCTACTACACTTGGTTCCCCTAGACAATTGCTAAAACTCAAACATGCCCTAGATAGAAGCAGCTCTTTAAAAGGTGAAGTAATGAGAACAAAATATATTCACTAACCAAACTAAATCGTTTAATAAAATCCTAACAATGATTTCTATATGCACAGCAGGGGGAAAAAGGTATAGATGAATAAATGAATCTTAAAAAGTGTGATTCAGCTCAAATTTTCAAGTTTTTTTTTTTTTTAATAAATAAATTCTATCATAAGAAACAATACATGAAAATATTGTACAAATTTTTACTTTAGTCAGTATTATCCTTTATACAATGATCACAAATGTAACATGAGAACTGAAATAACTTATTAAACCCTTACTTCCAGATTTCAAGCATAAATTTGTCATTTCTATGATTAGGGATATCAAATCAGCATTAATTAAAAAAAAAAAACCATGGATCTCAGTAAGAATAACAGTTAGAACGAACTTACAAAGTTTTGAGTTTTGGCAATTGATCACCAATGTAAGGTGGGATTCGACCAGTAATTAGGCAGTTTCTCAGTACCCTGTGCAACAAAAATAAAAGAAACAACTTGATAAAGGTGACTGAACCACAAATTGATAACGTAGGATTGCATTCTTCCCATGAATTATATTCTCATTCAACTTACAGAAATTTCAAATTTATCATCCCCTTCAGATCAGGGATTTCCGTAGTTGATCCATTCAAATCTGAGATTACCCTGAAAATTAAGATGCATCAATCAGATCAGTTTTCTTCATCTTTCTACATCCTCAAATCCATAAGCATCATAAATCCGGTAACTTCTTTTTGGTTGAATGAATTTACTAAATATGAAAAAGTAGTTACTAATGTAAATAAGTCCTCACAACTCAGTCATGTTTTTCAGCTGGGATATGGTAGAAGGAATGGGGCCATCCATGGATGTGCCTTGCATGTACCTGAAACAGATTATTAACCAATTATTTGGGATGTTCTTAGGTAAAACTAAAATTTAAGAGAAAGCTTGTTAGAATTCCACAGGTGGGGAAAAGATTGCTGATGAATGGAACTACTAATGATACTCACATTTTTTCAATTTTTGTCCAGTTCCCAATCAGATCAGGTATCTTCCCAGATAGTACATTCCCATCTATCCTACTGCAATCAGTTGAAGTTGTTTTAGAATTACTAAAATTTAAGACTAAAAATTGTCAAAACAATTACCACTTACAAATCTGTCAAGTTCTTCAAGTTGCTGAATGTGTTTGGAATTCTTCCCGTAAAATTGTTAGCAGAAAGAATGCTGCAGCAAACCATTCGCTATGAATTCCAACAATATGAAAAAGATAGGACTAGTAGTGGCAATGATGACTGTGCCTTGACATATCATTTTTGTCACAATCAATATTACAGGGACACCTAAAAGACAATGTTCAATGTATGGAAGAGGGTTTTGACAATGCAGCCTCAGAAAAAGCACGCCGTACATATTGATAGGCACAATGGTTGAATGCTAGACAAGGCAAGAAATGCAACAACACGAACACCGTTACATAATTTATATTCATAAAAATAAATAAATAAATAAAAAGAAAAAAAGAGAACATAAATTCAACCAGACGAATGAAAATTTTAAAATTAAAGAAAGAAAGAAAACCACTAAAGAAACTCCACATAAGGAAATTTAAACCATAGAAGAAAATAAGATGGAATAGTGTTGGCACAAGATTATGAACAGATTCAAATAAGGGCCATAAAATATTATAATGAGAATGGAAATTAAATTTCATAATCATCAAAGTATCAGTAAAACACAACAGGACAAGAGAAATAATACTCATGACAACAACATAGCATACTTGCAATTAGATTGCAAGCTTATCTCCCAAAGATCATCATGATCTTTGGTAATTATATAATTATCAAAATAGTCTTAAAAATTCATTTGGTAATTACATAAGGAGGTTAGAAACAAGCCCTTAAGGCATATCTTCCAATATAGATTTAACTCCTTAATGATATTTTCACCTTTTCTGGATTTTATCAAACAATGAAGGCATATTTTCCAATCTAGACTTAATTCCTCAATGATGTTTCTACCTAAGGAGCTTTTCATACAATATTTGAAGACCACAGCCGGACTAGATCATGCATACAAAATCTTCCTGATCATACAGCTGTTTCTTAACAAATTATTACTCTATCTACAACAAGAAAAGCATTTTAGACAAGAAACTTTACCTAATCCAATATATTCAAGTGCATACTTCAAAAGAAAGAAACCTTAAATTTTAAACAAACAGAAAAAAAGGGATTAGCAGTCTTACAGCCTCCTCAAGCGGCTCAAATTTCCAAGCTTTTCAGGAAGAGTTCCACTAAGCTGATTTTGTTCCAACACCCTGGAAATATAGTTTGTTTTAAAACCAAGGCCATGCTTGATCTCTTAACCCAGTAGACAGCACAGTATTGATGACTTACAGCTCCTCAAGAGTAGCAATGTCTCCAATTTCCTTAGGAATCACACCATTAATGCGGTTTCCCCCAAGAGACCTGTAGTGTAGCAACAGTTGAAGTCCAGCCAACCAGTCTAACTAACTGATAATACATATCCAAAACCATGCAACTAGAAACTTACAGAATGGTGAGAGATGAGAGCTTAGCAAAAGTCTTTGGAATGGATCCACTGATATAGTTGCGTGAGAGATCGCTGTGTTGATAAAGAAATCTTTCTTAGTTTCCCCCAATTTCAAAATGGTCATTGCATTAAAAGGTATCCATCTTCCATATTGATTAGTTTCAACAGGGATGTTAGGGGGCCATATAAATGGTAAAAATAGAAAGATGACAAAAAGGTTGCAGATGATTGTATTGTATTTAGAGTCCAGGTCGTCTGTGCCCCTTTCCCCTGTAGCGCCTCCTGTAGCCCCCAAAACGACGTCGTTTTGGGGGTGAAATTTCAAAAAAAAAAAATTGCAGAGGCGAGGGAGGAAGAGAGGAAGAGGGAGAGGGAGGGAGGAGGGGGGAGGAGGTCGCCGGCCGGACTGGAGGGGGCATTAAATACAGGGGGAGAAGGAGGAGGAGGGGGAGGCGGGGCCGGAGAGTGCTGCGACGAGCTGGAGCTCGGGCCGGAGAGGTGCTGCGACGAGCTGGAGGTCGACGAGCTGGAGGTCCGGCGGCTGCGACGGCGGGCGGCGAGCTTCTCGGCGATGAGGAGGGTCACGGCCGGCGAGCTTCTCGGCGACCTCCTCCCCCCTCCTCCCTCCCTCCCTCTCCCTCTCCCTCTCCCTCTTCCTCTCTTCCTCCCTCGCCTCTGCAATTTTTTTTTTTGAAATTTCGCCCCCAAAACGACGTCGTTTTGGGGGCTACAGGAGGCGCTACAGGGGGAAGGGCTACCGAGGATCCGGATTCTTGTATTTAAACAGCTGTAGAAGAGTCTCTTTCTACTTTATTGGTTTGGTTTCTCGGCTCAGAGTGCCAAATAAATTTGCTAGCTGGTTTGAATTTATGGATGTAGGGCACATTGGACGTGTGATGGAAATTTTGGCAAACAAATCAGCCTTATAAAGGTAATAAAATATTAAAGTTAGGCCTCGTTTGGGAACCCTCTTTTTTAGTCAAAAAGTTACTAAATTAGCCAAAAAGTCAACAACCCATACCAAAAAGTCAAAGATTCTCTTTTTTCTCTACTTTTTGCACATCTTTTCGTAAAAAATCAAAAAGTCATCCCAAACATACTAGTTTTTTTTAGCTCATATTTTAGCCAAATAGTCAAAAAGTTACTAAATTAGCCTGTTCCCAAACGGGGCCTTAGTAGCATGACAATACCACCTTAATCACATAATAATCCCAACATTCCCTTAGTTTCAGAGTTGATACGAAAAACCAACCAAATAGACTTGCATAGATGTAAATGTAATGAAAAACATAATAAATTTCTTTCTAGTCATGTGCAGCAGATGACTACTTTCATTTCCTTAGGACATCCAAGCTCCACATATTGGTGCTGTTTGGTGTAGCTGTTAAAACAGATTATAGCTTATAGCTTAACAGATTATAGATTATGACTTTAATCAGAAGCTGTTAACCTGTTTGGTATAGCTGTTGGATTATAGATTTAAGTTGCTGAGCAGTGTTTGTTAAATAAGCTGTGAAGTAGCTTTTTCAATTAATTTTTATTTTTTATTATTCACTATTTATCTACATTTTTCATAAAAAATAATAATAATATTTTATAGTCCATTTGGGACTTTTTCTATTTTTAAAAAAATAAAAAATAAAAAAATCTAAGAGTATAACCGTGAATTAATATGTCCACAGCAGAAGCTGATAATCAGAAGCAAGGGGTGAGCAGCTTCTCAGAATCAGCTTTTTTGACTTAAAATAAGCTGTTAGAATCAGAAGCTGTTTGAAATAAGTTTAACCAAACAGTCCAAAATAACTTTTTAAAAGCCAGAAGCCATAAGCTGGCTCAAATAAGCCCATTAACGGTTTAGCCTTCGTGATTTGGTAAACGTAAATCCATTTATATAAACAATCGGCACAGTGAACTAGGGGTGGCCAAATCTTGGGCCAGGCTGGGCCAGGTTTGCACTACATATTAAGAAGATATGTGTTATCCCAAGCTCGATCTGGCCTGACATTGGGCCTAATGCCCGGCATTAAAAAAAATTCAAATCCCAAGCCTGCTCATTTAACACAATAGATATAATGTATTAATTTTTTATTTTATTTTTGTCTTCAATGAATATTAATTATTTAGAGTCTTTTATTTATTATTTGAATTTGGAATGTTAACAAAATTCAATGATAAAATAAATATAATTTTTAACAAATGTTTTAATTTAAGTCCTAGAAAGAAGTATATATATACTTTTTTTGTCTTTTATATTTTTTCTATTTATTTTATAACTAAAATAATATAAAATTATAGTTAATATTTTATAAATGGGCAGGCCAAGCTGAGTTGGGATAAAAAAAACTCCTCATCCCAAGCCCAACTTGAATATTAAATGGCCACAAAATTTTAGCCCAACCTAACCCTATGGGCAAAATAATTTTTTCAAATCCTAAAAATGTTGGGCTGAACTGGGCAGGTTGGGCAGGCCAGCAGGCCGATAGCCACCCCTACAGTGAGCCAATGATTCAAATTCATAGTTATGCCAATTGAGTTCTGAACGTCACTAAAACGTCACTTACATTTCTTGCAGATTACTAAGATTTGCAAATTCTTCTGGTAGAATTCCTGGTAAATCTAGACCCTTCAATAGGCTGTAATTCAAGGAAACCAGAGAAAGTAGCATAGAGTTAATAATCAGAGGGAAATACTTTGGGATTGTAGTAATTCATACATGTGAGCATAGTTGTTAAATTGAGAATCGTATCGTGAAATGTCAAGATTTAGTACAAACTACAAAAAAACAAAAAATAAAAGAAATAAATTGATTTTGCCACATGTTATAAAATAGTTCTCATATAAGGACATGATTACACTGTCTAACTAGGAAACATTACCTTCATAGCAAGAGATGCGGGTCTATATCCTAGCAATCATAAAATTATCAAAAACTATTATATGATGTCTCTTGACATTCAAAAAATAGACTTAAAAACCCTATATAGAGTATAATAAGAAGAAACAAATAAGCATAATCTCTTTTTAAAAAAACTAAAAACACTTTAAAAAAGTGTGTATGCCTATTGTTCAAAAAAGTTAGAAACAAGAAAACAATTGTAGAACCATAGGATCCAACTTACCTGACGCGTGTAATATTGAATCATATTTATTTTACTAAAAATTACAGTACATAATTCATAGGTGCAAGTTATTTTAACCTAAAACATCCTATAAGATGTATTATGACATTTTTTAAGGAAAAAAAATGTTAAGAGCATGTTGGGTCTAACCGGATCTTATTAAAAATCCTCTAATCAACAAAATAACAACAAATCTATTGGTTATTTTCGTACTAAACACTCTTAGAAATTGTATCACATCATTTCATCAAGTAAAAAAAAGAGGTAAAAAAATGGTTGAAATATGTCAATGAAGTGGTTTCAAGAATAGCATGAATTGTAAAAATGTGAATCAAATCATAAATCCATCGTGAATTGTGTGATTTATGGGTAAAGTTCAATAGGAAACTAGCTCATACATGTTTGTGACATGGCAAACAGTGGCACTGCAATTGCAAGTAACATTGGCCACCCCGTCAAGGTAATTTATTATAAATCTGCCGCTACTGCAGAAACTTTGGTTAACGGTGAAATTTTTGATCTGCAGTCTTGCTGATATTGTTTCAAGAGCCTTCACTGTTGTACAGAAGGAGGTGAAAATTTGGTTAGGAACAATGTGAAGCAAAGAATGACAACAATACCAAAACAATCATCTCTTCAAGTTAAAATTTCAATTCTTATCTGACGATCCCTTTAAATTTCAACCCTTATCTGACCATCTCATAAAATTTGAATCTAATGACATTTTTATTGTACTCCTTGGTTAATTTTAATTTTTTTATTTATTCTTTTGGTAATGAATGCATGCTTACCCCAAAAAAATCCAAATTGAAAGTAATAATAATAGTAGTAGTAGTAAGTAAGCAACAATACTAAACTAGTTTGCAATGAAACTTAAACTAAAATTTTCCTTATAAACTAAATTAATAAAAAGGGAGAATATCAAATTCTTGAAAGAGAAGAAGAAAAAACATATTAAGAATTTGAGTGAAACACAAAACATATGTTGTTTACTTGCGATATACCATAGTCTCATTGCAATGTGTACAGTTATTAGGATTTTGCAAGAAATGCATGCACCTAAAATGAGGAAGATAGTTGTACATAATTAGATTCAACATTATTTCTGAAAAAACAATCATAGATAAGTCTCTCATTTGGAAAAATAATAAAACATTACTTTCATATAACATGCACGTCACTGGGTCAAGCAACATGAATAACTCCTTTTTTCCATTAGTTGTTAACTTGACAACCGTATGTCACCGGATTACTATGAAGTATAAACAAAATATGGGGACTACATCATTAATTAATTCCTTAAAAAAGAAAAAAACATCCAAGCAAAACAGAACATATATAAAGAGCAATTTCAAACAAACTGATGTTTTGGGCCTAGTGGTATTATGAGAATTTTTTTTTTTTTTTTTTTTTTTAAAGCTCAGAACACTCCCAAAACAGAACTCTTTAGGATCTAACCTTACAAGTCGAACCGGAGAAAATTAGCTGATTCACCTAAATCGTTGAATTCAAAACCCTAAATCTATGAGAGTTATTATGAAGTGGACCGGTTAAAATCTCATCAACTATGAAACTAATAAAATAAATAAATAAATAAATAATAATAATTGAAACAGGGGGCCACGGCTAGGGTGTAAATATATGACGCTCATCTTCTGCTGAGCTTAATCACACTTGGGGTCGGCTTAGAGGGCTCATGCCAAAATCCCAGGTTAGAGCAGGAGAGGGAGTGGGTTGCCCCTTATTCCCAGCCAGACCCAACTTGAGCTTGGGCTGGGTTGTAAAGTAATTTTATATTTTTTTCTAAAAAATTTGAGCCGGCTTCAGTCGCCTTAGCCTAAGCCCTACCCGAAGAGGTCCGGGCTTGACCTGGCTTTCCCCTAAGCTGGCAAACCAGCCCAAATGCCTTTTTTTTTTTTTTTTTTTTTTTTTTTTTTTTTTTTTTTTTTTTTTTTTTTCAGTAATGCTACGTATACAGAGAATCAAACACAGAACTAAACACAAAAGTTGTTGTACCGGATGATCGAAATATACCATGACAGCCACGATTGACAAACTCCGGTCAAGATAATAGCCGTGATCGACACGATGACGGTCGCAGTCGACAATCTCTGGCCGGTAGTCCATATCAATTGTTATATTTGAATATTTGTTCCATCGTCTATTTGCTTAGATTTTTTGTTTTAGTTTTTTTTTTTTATTATTAAAAAACATAAAGGGTGAGTTTGATTTGTGTTTTGAGATAAATTTTTCAAAACAAATTTTGGAGAGAGAGTCTAAAATTTTTTTTGATTTGTTTGATTGTATATTTTAAAAATAATTTTGGAGTTTTGGATAATTTGATATTTTGTTGTAATTAAATAGATGTGTGTGAGAGAGAGGAGAGAGAAGAAAGGAGAAAGAAAAAGTGATTGATTAATGTGTAATAAAGAGAGAAATAATTTTAAATTTTTTTTAAAAAAAATTTAAAACCAAACATATTTTTGAAAAATTTCTTCAAATAAACATGTTTCAAAGCATAAACAAACCCATCAAAAATAAAATAATATCAGCCACCATATTTTCACATGCATAGCCGCGGTCCCACTTCCCACCTGGAGCCCAAGTGGGTCCGCCATTGCTCATATGTCTCACACCACCTACTCAAATGATAGATAGAAGGGCATTGCTCGACCGTTCAAACAATATCAGCCAGCCACGCAAAGTACGGTACTTTATCTCATTCTCATCTTGGAATTGTCAAAATGTACTTGGCATGACTTAGGCCTATTTTGGGAAGATGGTAAAAATCAACTTTTTTGCTTTTAACCAAGATTTTTAGATTTTTCATAAAGTGACTTGGGAAGTTGGTAAAAATCAACTTTTTTAGTTTTGTAAATAATATTTTTTTTAGTTGTCATGTCATGGTGTAAAACTATAGAATTACCAAAATGCCCTCACCCAATTTAATATATTACCATGCATGATAAAGGCACCAATTTCAACGTGAGGCTAATATCGTAATTTTACGTTTTTGATTATAATCAGCATGCCAAATGAATTTTGTGCCTCATGACGCTGCGTCTGGCGTCTGCGTCTTTATCTTGGACGCGGCGTCATTATCTCTTCCCAAAAGTAGCCTTATTTGATTTGAATTGTGTGGTCAAAGCAATCTCCATTAATCTATTCCTTTTACATGTCAAAAATGGTAGACCAACTATAGGGAAGGAACCAAATTCTTTTTGACCAAATCAAAGCCTAGAGCAAGTTCTGAGGTCATTGTCACAAAGTAGTAATATCAAAATTATAATTTGACAAATAATTAATTTTTTTGACAGTGCTGTTTCAATGATATAAATATCATTTTAACACATTTATACTGATTATTTTTGTTTATTGTATAATTAGATCAAAATTCTCTTTTGAGTAAGTTGAGCTGATATAGAAACGACATCGTCAGATTTTATATCAAATTTGATATAATGTCATTTTTATGATAATTTTTTTTTTGGTCCAAGTTGATTTATTTTGAAATGAAGTTACTATAATTTAACAATAAGAAGTTCACTAAAATTGTTTTAAGTGACGATAGATGAGGGCCCATTAACAGCTCATTTCAGTGGCCATCCTCGCTGTATAACATGCCCGGTGGTCACAAGGACCAAAATTGCTATACGACAAAATCAACACAATTATTTTCCCAAAAACATAAGACACAGAAATATCAAAACAAAATGAAAAATAAAAAAGACCAAAAACGAGAGGTGTTTACCTAGCGACCTCTTAAATTATTAAAAAAATATTATTTTAACTCTTTAAATTATAAAAGTATATAAATGAATAATCCAAACTATTAAAAAATATTTCTTCATCCCCTAAATTATAAAAGTGTATAAATAGACCCCCTAAATTATCGGTGTGTTTCACTTTGACTCATTCCGTCAATGGTACAATTGTATATTTTTATAATTTGGAGAGTTCATTTATACAGCTTTATAATTTAGGGAACAAACTGATACATATTGAAGATTCATTTATACTCTTTTATAATTTAAAAAGTCAAAATAATATTTTTCAATAGTTTAGAGATCTTCGTAAAAATAATCCAAAAAGAATAGTTTAAAATCCTCAGTATTATCATATACCATCACCGACTGCTCTACAATGGATGATCGAAAAAAGTCAGGATAAAAGAGCAAGTTTTCAATCACAGTATAACACATCATTCGGAAGTAGTTTAAAACAATCATGTTACATCTTATTAATATAACAATTTTAATCTATTTTTAAAGACGTGGAAGAGAGAGATATAAAGAGGAGTGTAAGCTTATTCTTTACATGGTTTATTTCATGTCATTAGGGTAAATTGATGATACCAAATTAATATTGGAGGCAGATGCCCTTTGTCCATAATCTAGAATAGAGGGTGTTGTTTGAACAGTTCATTTTGTGGACTGCTCTAGTATAAGGGCTGACGGGTTAATTTTATCTAATATTTTGTATATTTCATTTATACAAAAATTAAATTGATTTAATAATTGAAACCTTTATTCAATTTATCATGTTTATCAATAAAAAAATAAATAGTTTATTTTTAGAATAAATTATAAATACACTCTTAAAATTTACTTAAAATACAAATTATCCTAGTGGTTTTGAAAATTATATGTCGCCCCTTGAAATTTTTAATTTCATAACAAATAACCCTTTTTATTAATAAATCATCAAGTCAATTAATAATTTTTAATAATGTCAAAATTTTATTTCAATTAATAATTCAGGTAATTTTATTATTTTATAGAAGAGTAGTTAGGAATTTATTTTTTAAGTTAATTTTGTTAAATAAAAAATTCTGAGAACTGATATTTGTAATTTTTCAAACTACATAGAGCAATCGGTATTTTAAGCAAATTTTAGAGAGTGTATTTATAATTTACCATTATTTTTAAAAACACAATTGTCATCTTTTTTTTAAAAAAAAAAATTACAAACGTAATAAATTAAATAAGTTACAATTATCAAATCGGCCTATTTTCTTTAAATGAGATACACGAAGTGTCAAACAAAATGATCGATTTGAATTATCAAAATGAGACCTATAATAACCTTCACAAGCCCAAACAACATCAGTCCAAATAATTATTTTTTTAAAGGGTTAATTACACTAATAGTCCCTATAGTTTGGGACTTGTGTCACTTTGGTTCATGACTTTTCAATTGTGACACATTTGACCATGAATTTTGAATCTTGTTCCAAATAAGAACAATTGAAAATATTATTAAAATTTTCAAGGGTAAAATCGTCAATTTGATAAAATATAAACTAATTTGACAAAAATAAATGTCAAAAAAATATTTTTAATTTTTTTAAAATTATTTTCATCCACCAATGATAAAATTATGTAAAATTAATAAAAATTACATGATTAATTTTTTAAAATTAATTTTACATGATCATCATCCAAACACATAATAAAAATTAATTTGGTAAAAAAAATAAATAAATGTCTAAAAAATTTATCAATTTTACATGATTTTATTTTTAGTAGGTAGAAATAATTTTTAAAAATTTAAAAATATTTGTTTGACATTTATTTTTGTCAAATTAGTTGATATTTTATCAAATTGACAATTTTACTCTTCAAAAATCTAATTATATATTCAATTATCCTTATTTGGAACAAGATTCAAAATTCATGATCAAATGTGTCACAATTGAAAAGTCATGGACCAAAGCGATACAAGCCCCAAACTATAGGGACTATTTGTGTAATTTGCCCTTTTTTAAATTATACTCAATAAAAGTGTTTGGGAAGAGAATTGGGTTAAAATTACCCATTAAAAGAAAAAATAAATTAAAATAATCAATAAGACAAAATATTACATTCAACCCATAATCATTTTACTTTTTCCTCATAACTATTAAATCAACTACAAAAAAAGCCAATCAACTTTCAAACACAATTATTTTAACTAAACTAAAATAGTCAAAAAAAAATTAAATAGTCAACTAAAATAATCAACTTCCTGAATAAGGCCAATACATACTTTAACAAATAATTTGTTTTTTAAAAACATCCATATTGATAAAATTATTCCTTCCATCTCGTTTTATTAGTCTATTATTTTATTTTGGGATATCTCAAAATGATAGAAAAATAATAAATATATTTAAAAATTTGAAAAGATAAAAAAATTAGCAAAAAATATTTTAAAATTTAAATTTAAGTGTAATAATTTATACCTCCTTAAAATGTTAAAATTTAAATTAAAAATAAATAAATTAAAATGGAGGAAGTAATACTAACATGATTGAGATTTTTTTTTTTTTTTTTTTTTTTGGTTGAAAATTCATAACCTTCTTTAAATTTCAACCATTAATGATGTAAGTCCTACACATACATAAATAGATCCAAGCAAAACGCAGGCTGCATTTTTTTGTTCATTTGGGAAGTGTCAAAATTAGGTTGAAAAATTACGTAATTGCCGCTCAAATTTTATATTTTGTATAAATGGTTAAAATGTAATTTTTTAAGTTGAATGAGAGTGTTTTAGTCATTTTAGTGTGATGTGACACCATAAATAAATATTAATTCAAAAAAAAATAATTTTTTACCAACTTCCCAAATCACTTTAAAAAATCTTGATTAAAAATAAAAAAAATTGATTTTTAACCCTTCCCAAAATAGCCCATATATAAGTAAGTTCTACATTTACCTCAATAATTGAGTTCTAATCCCAATCATTTTCTGTCAAGGAAATGTGGGCCCGCAACGTTTTCTGTCAGGCACTCTAACGCCACTGGCCCCCAAGTTGCAAAAGATATTTTACAAGGTTGAAATGTACTTGTTTAGTTTGTTTTTGGGAGAGTTATTTTTGGAAAAAAATTTAAGGAGAGAGTTTAGAAATTTTTTTTGTTTGTTTGGTTGTATATTTTGGGAGAGTTATTTTTTTGAGAGTTTGGGATGATTTGATATTTTGGGAGAATTTGAGGCCAAGTTTGGTATCTACTAAATAATACAAAAAGTCACTATCTTATTTAAGTCACATCATCTTATTTAAATCACATCACTTTTCTAACACATTACATCAAACCCAACTCAAACCCAACCCATATAAGCTAATAAGTCAAAAAGTGCACTTTTTTAGAACATCCCAAACCAACCCTGAATAGATGTGTGTGAGAGAAAAAGTGATTGATAAGGAGGGAGGAGAGAGAAAAAGTGATTGATTGATGTGTAAAAGAGAGAGTGATTTTAGAAATTTTTTGAAAAAAACTCAAACCAAACAATTTTTTAGAAATTTTTTTCTAAAACTCATCTCCCAAATGCAAACCAAACATACCCAATTAGTCCCATCCTTTTTTGTTTCTCGCAACCACCTAGCAACCTCTGGAGCCTCGCCTTTTTAAGGTCCAACTCTAAAAATTTACTTTGTTTGGTTGTATTTTTCTAAAAATATTTTTTAAAAAGTTTTATTTTTTATATTTTTTATTTTTACTAATTTTTTTTAATATTTTAAATATTTTTTTTACTTTTTAAACATACCTAACGTAAATATACCTAAAAAGTAAAAAAATTATGAAAAAACTTTTAAAAATTCACTAAATACCAAAATTAAAAAAAATACGAAAATTCAGTATATTTTTTTATATTTTTATGTATTTATTGATTTTTTAATATATTACTCAAATTAAATTTTTTTATTTTTTAGATATATCTAAGTAAGTAAGGTACATCTAAAAAAAGAAAAAAAAATATTTAAAATTTAAAAATATTCACTAAAAACAAAAAAATACGAAAATAAAAAAAACTTAATTTTAAAAAAACTTAATTAAAAAAACTCAATCCAAACACACTGATTCTCACACATGCCTATTTTGATGTCTGGTTAAAAGTCCGTGTTTTAATTTTTTGATTTTTTTTAGATCTTACTTGTCTGTTTTTTATACATTCTCTAAAAATATATTTAAAAAATTAGAAAATAAATTTTTAACCTACTTACTAAAATAAGTCAAAACCAAAATATTTTGGTAACATTTCGTAAAACTTTAGAATTATGATTTGATAATAGAATTATATTTTGAATTTTTGAGTTTTGAAATTATGATTTAAGTGTAAAAAATTTATTTGATTATGAATTTTAAAAAGAATTTTAAATTGAGTTTGAAATGTTTATGTAACATATGATATTTGATTAAAAAATGTACCACTCATAATCAAATACACAATCTAAAATTCTATACAAAATTTATAAAAAACTTTACAAAAAATTCTAAATATTTTTTATTTAAAATACTAAAAATAACAACGGTCAAAAAAAAATTATTCGAGTTAATTGGCCAAACGTTCGGGAGACATCCAAAAGATGACTGGATAAACATACTTTTAAAAGTAAGGCCTAGTTTGGGAAGACTAAATAAGTGCACTTTTTGACTTTTCGGCCTATTTTGGGAAGATGGTTATAATCAGCTTTTTGGTGAAAAGCTGCTTATAAGCAGCTTTTTTGTGAGAGAGGAAGTGGGTTATAATCTAAAAAGCAGATTATAACCAAGTTGCCAAAAGAGGCCGAAATATGGGTTGGGTTTGAGTTGGGTTGGGTTTGAAGTGATGTGTTAGAGAGGTGATGTGACTTAAATAAGATGATGTGACTTAAATAGGATAGTAACTTTTTGACTTTTTGTCTTTTTTCAATCATGCCAAACTTGGCCTAAGTGTAAAATCCAATGTTCAAAAAGTCTAATCAAATGTCACCCTCAAACCAGGTGTGAAATTAAGGCCAAGTTTGGCATAACCTAAATAATACAAAAAATTAAAAAGTCACTATTCTATTTAAGTCACATCATCTTATTTAAATCACATCACCTCTCTAACACATCACATCAAACCCAACCCAAACTCAACTCATATAAGCCAATAAGTCAAAAAGTGCACTTTTTTAGAACATCCCAAACCAACCCTAAATTTTCAATCATGATAGAGATCATTAATTTTAAAACTTTAAAAAGATTATTAATGACGTGACATTCAATAAAAAAAAATACAATACTAAAATTAAAACATCAAATCATTTATGATGAGACTTACTGTCACATTATTAGTGATAACATTGATTAGTGTTCCCACTCGTTTTCCTTAAATTTTCAAAACTCCACTCAGGTGGAACCTTTTATTTTGAACTTTGCTAGGGAACTCTAATTAGAGTTGCCCTCAAACAGTTCAAATGAGTTGGCATTATTTAAAAAAAAAAACAAAAAAGAGGTAAAAAACAAAACATGAGTAAGAAAAAAACAATTTAATATCTCTTTAGAGCTCAACTTTTAGAGCTCTTACTCATTTTTGTTTATTTTTCTGCACCTTTTCTTATAAAATGTTAAAAAAATTATTAAAATAACATGTGGGCGGATGATGACGAACAGCACAAATAATAATTACTAAACACAAAAACATGATGAACTTTGAGAGATCGATAGAAGAAATCGCGATCTCATTCGTTAGTGACAACCCTAAACCAACATAAAAATCAGAGAAATTGAATAAAATTTGAGAGACTTCTGTTCACTAAAAATTTGATCCGTACCTTCTTCTAGGGGCAGAAGTTCAGCGTCGGATCGGAAGTCGTTGAAGCAATTCAAAACCAGAGATACGAAGACAAAACAGCAGAACAACTTGGATGCTGTTGCAATCGACTCCATCATCGACTTTTGGAACCCTTTCGGTTCGATTATGGCTAAGGAAATGTATCGATCGGCAAATAGTAATACACACTGTACGGACTAAATTATACAGAGAGAGAGAGAGAGAGAGAGAGAAAAGAATTTGGAAAGGGGGTGATTATGAAGGTTCCCCTTTTACTAAACAGATTAGCACAGTTGGGATGCTATGTATTATATATATATATATATAAATAACATGGAAAGAGAGAGAGCGGATAGAGAAGAGATTGGTGGGTGGTTAGGAATGAGTTAAAGTGGGAAAGAAAGGGATGGAAAGAAAATTGATTTTCATTCATATCTATATTATATTATATAAGAAAAATAGGATTTTTAACTTAAAGTTTTGATATCTCAATTTTAATTTTTTAATTTTTTTAAAAAATTCAGCACTTATTATTATTATTTTTTATTTCACTTATACACACTTTTTTAACTTCTCTTATGCCTATTTAATTATTTTAAAAATAATAATAATTCCTTAATTTATGAATTTGAAATGGAAAAATAATAAAAATATTTTATAATCTCTTCATTTTAATCTCTCTCATTGACTTTCAAAATAAAATATTAAAACTTATCTTCTTTCTCTCTCTCTCAAAAAATAAAATAATATTTTCAGGAGAGTTGTGGGTATTTATTCATATTTTATATATGTATCTATCTACATCTTATATTATATTATAACATAAAAAAAATTAAAAATAAAATATACGAATAGATAAAATTAATAAATATGATTTTTATTAATTCAGTGAATTTTTTTTTTTTTTTTTGCCTCTCAATAACAATTTAAAATTTTAAAAATCTTTAAAATCTATTTAAACAAATTTAATTTGAAAATATCTCACACCATCATATTTTAAATCAATAAAATGCATATGCCTATCACAAATCTCACTTACATCACAACTTATTTAAATAATAATAATTAAAAATAAATAGAAACCATAGGTAAATTATTATTTTTTTAAAAATAAAAACCCATAACTCCATCTTAAATAAATTGGAAAAAAAAATATAAACCACATAAAAATAAAGAAGATGAGAATTTAGATATGGGTCTAAAAAAGATATGACAATATCTAAAATTGAATTATGATTTAATAATATAATTATCTATTTTTTTAATGTATATCTATCAAAATTTTAAATCACTTAATGAGACAAATTAATCAATTTCCAAGTCTTATTTAAAGAATAATCTGATTAGTCATTCCAATTCCTAGATTTGGCAGGCATTGGGGGAGAAGCTAACGGATTAAGCGCGGCGAGGTCGAAGTTGTTGGGGATAATATCCTACCACTCCATAATTTTTTTTGTTTTTTAATTTTATTTTTTTCTGTATGATTCTCTTTCTTTGTTGTTGGTTTGGTTTTGGTTTCTATTTTAGTGAGATTTATGTGTTTGTTTACCAGTTTGCGTAGTGGAGAAAAATTATTGGTAATGATAATTGTAATCGAAGTATCTATGTCCATTCTGTGCCAATGATTTTGATCGAATTTTATTTTTTTCAATGAAAATCATAAAATTGAAGCAAAAAAAAAATATGGGTAACAAATTTTTTATTTTTTATTGTCATTTTATTTTATAAAAAATATGAAAATTTATTCAAAATTCAAGATTGTACTATAATATTAGATTTTTGCATAACTAGGTAAATTTAAAACTTTTAAATATCATTATATTTTTTATTTTTATCCTCTTTCTATCATATTATACCATTATTGTTATTTGTTAATTTATTAATCATAATTCAATTAATTGAAAATAAAAGTTTAGTATAACTTTTCATATATATTAATTAATTTGTTACCGCTATATTTGTATATAACATCATAATATATAGGGATAATCTCTAAACATAATTTCTATTTGTTTATGTGATTAAAATAGTATATAGAGGAGTTAGATTGTTTCTTTTATTCCTAAAAAACCCAAACTATTTTTTTTTATAATTTTTAATTTTTTAAATTGAAACATTAGTTGTTTATATCCACAAAATAAAATTGATAAACACATCTCCAAAAACTATACATTCTTTTTCTTTTTCTTTTTTTTTTTATAGGTAATAAAAAATGTTTGACACCTCAAAAACTTTTCATAATCCGACTTATAATGATGTGGTTATAAGTGTCAATTTTTATACAAATATGATAAGAGAATTAATCAAATTATACATTTCAACCAACCACATACTTAAACTTTCACTATTTAAAAATGTTATTTCACTATAATTCTAATTAAAAGAATTTTCAACCATTAAGTTTTTTTTTATCAAATTATAATTTGATAAAAATTTAAAAAGATGAAGTGTTGGAAATTATTGTTTTTTCTATCAAAATTGATGAAAAGAAAAAAAAAATGGATAAGAATGAAAGTTCTTTTAAAAATTGATAAAAATTTAATTAAAAAGTTAAAATAATTCATATCAAATCAAATTTTTTATTCAAATTTAAAATCAAATTAAATTAAAAAAAAATTAAAAGAAAATGATGAAAGGTTTGAAATATTTTAAAACCTTCTTATTCTTAAAAATTAGAAATCCGTGTGTGTATTATATTCATATTGTATTATTAATAGTTATGAAATTAAAACCAAAAGAAATGTAACTTAAATTATTGGATTAATAATAGAAATATCATATTAATTATTATTAAATGTCACTTCACTTCAGATTTAATAATAAAATTGTATATTTGTTTTAATTATAACTTTTAAATTTGTATATTTTCATAACAAGAGCTTGTATATCATAACTCATGTAACCTCATTTAATTAAGTTTAACTTTTTTTATTACAAATTATCAAAACTGCACTAAATAGAATTATATATATTTTTAAAATTTTTTAAAACTAATAATTTAAAAAGTTATAAACATAAAAATTAACTTACAAATTTCATTTATACCATAAGACAAAATATTAAATTATTTCAACATATTTATAACAATTTTTTTATTTATTTATAAAGTCTCATACATAATACGAATTACCACTAGTATTTTAATAAAAAAAATCTCATTTTCACCCGCAATTTTTAGCAAGATGAGTGGCTGCTGTGCCAATTAGGCTCATTTCGATAATTTAAATTATTTATTTGTTAAAATATATTAAGTAAAATATATTTATAAATTGTTCGAATATTGATAATTCTTTCATTTAAGTACATTTATATTTAATTTTATACACAAAATCACACTAACTATTCATTTTTTTAAATTAAATATAATTAAATAAAAAATTATTAATATCCAATCAAATTTATTTTTTTAAATATATGCGACAGCCACCCCCAAGTTCCTACTTTGATTAATCAAAATCAAGTGGGTTTGTTTTTCTGGGCTTAGGCCCCCATCAAAAAAAAAAAAAAAATCCAAATAGTGTCCCACTATTCTTATCACTGCTTTCCTCATGATTGACCAACTTGGGGTAGGAAAAATTTGGAAAATTATTAAATCAGTAGGGTTTGAAAAAATAATTATAAATTAGTAAAAAAAAATTAAAATTATAAATTTTTTCATGAATGTATATTTTTTTCCCCTTGACACTGGGCTACAATTACTCCGAAAAATTTAGGGGCAATTACATTCCAAGAATTTTTTTAAGGGGTATTTTTTTTAAGGTCCTTGATATTATGATTTTATAGTATAAAGGACATCAAATAGTTTCATGATGTCTAAGGTTCCTCAACATCAATCCAGAGAAATTTCAGTCTCAGAGAAAATTGAACTTCTCTCCAGAGAAATTTTCTGGATTCAAACTAGAGAAAATTGAAATTTCTCTGAGTACCAAAGAAATTCATAGAAAATTGTGGAGAGAAAATTTGTGTATCTATTCAGGAAAATTCTCTCATCTATAAAATACATCAAACGTTTGATAGCAATGGCAAAATTTAACAAGTTCAATGACATCTCTATTGAAGTACCCAACTGCTTGACAGTTCAAAACAACAATTCTATTAAATCCAATGCATCAAAATTCAAAATAACTATTGTCCTGTATAGTTTGAATACAAAAAAGTCTTATACTTTGATTAATACTTTTGAAGCACTGAGTTATCAGTTAAAATCGGACAAAATGAACCCAGAGAAATTTGAATTTTCTCTAGGTTGAATCCAGAGAAAATTCAAATTTCTCTAGGTTGAATCCAGAGAAATTTGAGAAATTCTTGGGGCCTCCGCTGCATACCATTGATTAAGAATCTTAAATATCTCACGCATCTCTTGCTAAGTGGCTGCCCAGAGCTAGTTCCCTCTTGTGCGTACCTGGACGAGTTGGTAGACTTATCCCCTTAAAAAACTGGAGGTGCTTGATATTTCTGGTTGCATTGCTTTGACAGAACTACCCGATGACATGTTTGACCAGATGTCTTGCCTATGGAGACTTGATCTTTCTGAAACTAAGATCAAATATTTGCCATCACTTTCAAATCTTAGCAACCTCCGCCACCTCTTACTGAAAAAATGGTCGGCTTGTCGATGAGATTCAGATCATGCAAATGATGTCTCCGTCGCAGGGGAGGTTGCTAGAGTGCGCCATTGGAGAAGGAGAGGCAGGCCAGGTCATGGATCCGGGCGGCGCCGAGGTCTGCGACGATGGCGGAGCGGAAGGAGGAGTCGGAGGAGAAGGTGTTGAGGAAGAGATCGTAGAGGAGGGTGGAGAGGAGGGTGGAGGAGCAAAGCTTGTTGCCTTGGATCTGGAAGACAGTGGGTGAGAGGAGAAGAGAGAGAGAGAGAGAGAGTAGAGTAGAGACAAAGAGTCAAATTTCTCTGATATATGTTTAGGGACCTTAGATATCAAAACATAATTTTGTGAATCTCTTTCATTACGAAAAGTGGGAGAGGGACCCTGGACTAATTTTTCCATTTTTTAATAATTATATATTTATGAAAAAATGAAATTTTTAATTTTTAATATTTATAACGTTTATTACTGATTTTTAATTATTTTTTAAAAAATAATATTGATTTGATATTTTTTCAAAAAATTATATGATTATTTTTTTTACAAAAATTTTTCTTACTCACCAATGTGACAAGTAACATTTGAATTTAAAAATTTGACAAGTACTTACTAAAATAATAATATGATAGGAATAACTCTTTGGTTAAAAAAACTTACCAAATTTATTTATTTGAATAACATTCCTCAAAAAAACATGCATAAGACTGAGATCACAATTGTCAAAGGAGGTAAGTTTTGATTGGAATTTGTGACTATGGTGGATAATTAAAGGGCAAATTATATCATTAATCTTTGGAATTTGTGACTGAGATCACAATACCTTCATTTTCATCAATTTTAATTTTTAATTTTTTATTTCAATGCAATCCCTTGTCATTATCTACTAGATGAAAAAAATCATACGTGCAAAATTAAGGGCAAATCAATAAATTCTGAATATTGAACTTATATTCTGTTTTTCTTATGGACCTAAAGGTTCCATCCTAATGTGAATAAAGAGTTAAGTATAAATTTGTGTTGAGAGACAAATATGAGTTTTCTCATAATGTTGAAATTACTAAACGTAATACTTTAAAAAAAAATTTCTTAGTGTATTTTTTCCAAACGTAACTCTCTAATATAATACTAAAAAAACGTAATACTCCAATGTAATATATTGAAAAACTCATTATGTTGTGTTTAGTTGATAGATTTGAGAAGGGATTTGGAAAATGAAAGAGAAAATGTATGTGAAATTATATGAAATGTAGGCATATTTTATTCGCATTTCACCTACTTTTTCTATTTCTCTTTCTAAATCACCCAATCAAACACAGCGTTAACGTATAGCATTTCAAAAAAACTCTTTAGTATACTTTTTTTCAAACATAATGATCCAATCAATGTAACACACAAAAACTTTTAGTGTATTTTTTTTCAAACGTAAGAATCTAATGTAACACACTAAAAAATTTGTTAGTATATTTTTCTCAAACGTAATAACGTAACAATCTAAAAAAACTCCTTATTGTACTTGTTCCAAACATAACACTCCAATATAACACACAAAAAAATTTCTTGATGTATTTTTCTCAAATGTAGCAACATAACATTTCAAAAAAATTCTTTAGTGTATTTTTTCTAATCGTAACACTCCAATCAATGTATTCTATTGTAATATTCCAATATAACACCAGAAAATTACACTAACAGAAATATAGATTTTCATGCTTGATAATCAACACTTCAGCCACTAATTCCCCCAAAAAGAATCTTTCACACCTCACATTTCCATTTCTATCCCAAAAACGAATCAGAAAAATGAAAAATGAATCACAAAACAACATGCAGTTAAGCTCAAATGGCACCAAAACAAATAAATATAACTTTTCAATACAAAAAGGACTAATTGATTTATAACAAAACTCTTAAAATTAAATGGATCAATATTCACCCATATGAGATTTATGGATAAATTTTTCAAAAATAAAGACCTAAAATAGAATTCATATGAAGCTAGATGAATTAAAATTTAATTTGAGTAAGATTATAAAGATTACCCGTTTAATTTTAATTTGAGGATATAGAACACGTTTTCATTTTGCCTGCATGGTTGAAATTATTACAAACAAAAGTGTTTTTTTTATAAAGCTTTAACATCAATTTTTTCAGTCTCTGTAGAAAAATTGAACAATAGAAAGGCAAGAAAAATTGAACAAATTGACCAAATCAATTGAATCAGATCGAATAGGTCATGTTTGATCTATTTTTTTTAAACAATAATCTATTTGTACGGTTTTTTAATTTTGCCTTTTTTGATTTTCGGTTCGGTACACCTTATGCACTGAACTAAACTAAAATCGACCGTTTCAATATATATTATATATATATATAATTTATATAATCCAATAATATAATGACATTAATAAGTATAATAAATTACTAACTCAATTAATTAGTCTTATCATCTCTATAACCTAAGATAGAAAACTCTTATCATATATAATTATAACTCTAACTTATTATTTTTAAAGCCTTCGTATTTATTATTTTTTTATTTGTAGTTTTGTTAATCTAAGAATTGAACAATATTTATTAAATGGATGGATCGAATATATTTTAAATAGTGAACAAATAACTAATTCAATATTTTTATATAGATTAGTGGCTTATGACTAAAGTTTAAATCGCACTGAACTAAACCGTTTCAATCGGTTTGGTGCGGTTTGATATGAGAAACGGTCTATATTGGTAATCAAAATTTAAAAAATCGACATTATCGATGCGGTAATTTTTTTTACATAAATATTGCAAGTACCAAACCGATTACATCCCTAAACACAACATTGGAAATTGGAAAGCAGAGTTAAAAAAGGCACAACTTCTCTTCAATCCGGAAACGAACTAAACAGTAATGTTGGGTCTTTGTAGACCCGATTCTGAAATAATCTCGATAATCCAAACCGTTCAATGTGTAGAGCTTGTTGAGTACATCATTCGTGTAAAAATCACATTAATCATATATCAATAGTCACTTGATCTGTTTTGTATTTGTGTCTATAATTTATTTTTTAGATTATAATTGTTGTTAAAACAAATGCAATCTAATTAAATGACCATTAATGTCCCATCAACGTAATTTCTTGTAAGAATGATGTACTCAACAAGATTTACATATTAAATAGTTTAAATTATCAAAATAGATTTGGAGTCGGACCCATCAGGGCCCAACAACATGCTCCAATAGCCTTAAAAAAAAGAGAAAATGTTTGGAACCCCCTTTGAGGATGACTCTACCACTACCTCAAAGTGATCCTGACCTTCCATATAAGTGTGAGATCCACTTATATATATATATATATATGTGTGTGTGTGTGTGTATGTGTATGTGTGTGGGATTCACATCATGAACGATTTAAATTTATGGGAGTCTTATAGGAAACTTGTAAGAATGGGACTTTTAATTATTGTTCTAAGAAAAAAAGAAATTATTTGGTAACTCAAAATTTTGTGGTTCAAATAGCTCAAATTTGTCAAAACGACGTCGTTTTACATTCAAAATCTATCAAAATAATATCGTTTTAAGTGATTTGAGTCATTTGAGATATAAAATTTTGAACTACCTAACATTGTGGAAAAATTTTTTTAAAAAAAAAGTAGTAAAAAGTATCCGCGGGCCGGCCACAAAATTTTCCAAATCAGTCGCCGGAAAGCAGTGTTCATAAAACAGACGGCTCGGATAAAAGAGGAGAGGCGGCTCTAACATTTTGACTAATCTTCATTAGAAAAATCCATTAAAAAAATATTCTTTCTCATCAAAAGGTATCAATTTAATTGCCGGTTTAGAATTTTCTTCTTCTTTTTTTTTTTTTTTAATGAAAAAATTGTTGTATAAATATGTCATATAATAATAATAATAAAATTTTATGAATTGAAACAAGACAAACTTCAATAATTTACAGGTGTTACATGAGTAAGATTTTTGGACAAGAGATTAAGATTTTTTTTTTTTTGTGGAGAGAATCAATGGCTATACAACTTACCATAGATCTTGATCCATCCATTACAAATCCAATTCTAAACGCTATCAAGAAAATTGATCCATTAATAATGCTATATTTATCGTATTATATTTAACATTTTAATTATCGAATACAATATTAATGCATTGAGTTTTATATATAAATATTTTTAATATAATATTGACAATTAGATTCATATATTAAAAAAAAAATCATTTTACAGGAAAGTGTCCTGAAAATTTCTGACTCCCGCCCCTACATAATAACAAATTATAAGATCTAAGAGCATTCCCACCAGAAGCCCTAAACCCCTTTCTTACTTATTTTAAGGAATAGATGGATATCTATACACTTGCATCAACTTTCCTAAATAATGCTTTAAATTAGTTTTTGCTACAATGACTCCCTATTTATAGGGAGTTACTGTAACTCTCTTATATATATATATATATTACTTTGCTTTGTTTAGGGATTGTAATACACATTTATGATTGTTATTTTTTTTTTAAATTTATAATTAAAAATTATATTTTAATAAAATAAAAAAAATAGGAAATTTGTTAAAAAAATAGAGAAATAATATAGAGTCTGTTGAGAAAAGTAGATAAAAAAATAATGCCTAAAATAAGAAATAAATTTTTTAATAATATTTTAGTATAAAGTTAAGATAAACTAGTGGGGATGCTCCTTATATTAGAGAGTATGAAATGAAAGCAAAAAGAGAAGTTGTTCGACTTATGTCTTAATCATTAGTCAATGTCTCCCATCGAAAACGAGAAGTTTTTTTTTTTTTGTTACAGGAAAATCCTCCCTATCCTCTCGCAGGTCCAAGGCAGTGCCCCTTGCAGAGATCACCAGGGTGTCCTGTTAGCCAATCCGAGCGAGGAGACTATAACCTGGAAACTTGCCCCGACCTTCCAAGACAAACTCCGCTTAAGTCAAGACTCGAACAGCGGGGGAGCATTGAACCCACACCAAGTGCTGATTAGACAACTTGAGGTCCAACCTTCTAACCAACTGTGCTTCGCCTAGGAGATTGGCCTAGGGAAGAGGGGAATTGAACCTGTGACCTTGGGGCTTAAACCCCAAGCCTTAACCATAATGCCACCCACCCCTGGGTTAAACGAGAAGTTATTCGATGTAATTGTTCGAAAGCGCACCAATGATGTTTAAGAATACTTTTATCCAAACCTTCAAGATTTAGAATAGGGACCATGGTTAAAAAGTCCAAAATTTTTTTTTTAATTATTTATTTTTTATTTTTTTAAGGAAAATCCTCTCTATTCTCCCGCAGGTCCAAGGCAGCGTCCTTTTGTAGAGATCACCAAGGTGTCCTGTTAGCCGTTCCGAGTGAGGAGACTATAACCTGGGACCTTACCCCGACCTCCCAAGACAAGCTCCACTTAAGTCAGGACTTGCACAGTGGGGGAGCATTGAACCCACATCAAGTGTTGGTTAGACAACTTAAGGTCTAACCTTCTAACCAACTGTGCTACGCCCAGGAGATTGGCCTAGGGGGGATTTGAACTCATGACCTGGGGGCTTAATCCCCATGTTCTTACCACAAGGTCACCCACCCCTGGGTTAAAAAGTCCAATTTAATAAAGGTATTTGTGAGATAGTTTGGTGAATTTTTTTTTATTATTTAGGAGGATATTTTATTTTCAATTTTATCTCTTAATTTTTTAGTTGACTTTTTTAATTCTGTTGACTTTTTTGACTATCTATTTAAATTTATATCTATCTGTTTAATTTTTTTCCCTCTATCTGTTTAATTTTTTACTCTAAATTTTATATGTTGAAATTCTATCTGTTCAATTTATTTTCTATCTATTGAAATATCAATTCAAGCCAAATCCTTTCGGTTCAAAAAATTTTAAATGTTCAAATATTTCTTTTCTCTGTTTGTGTCTCTCTCACTCACTCATTTGTTCAAAATCATTATCAACAACAACAAATCCTATTTGTTCATTAATAACAACAAACATTATTTGTTCATCAACAACAACATCATCACCAAATCCTATCTGTTCATCATTATCATTATCATCACCATCATCAACAACAACAATAATGACAACAACAGCACACATACACACCAAATCTAACACATATATTCAACAGATCTAACAGATCTAAGCTTAAATATAAAAAATAATAAAAATAATAATAATCTAACACATTCAACCGATCATCATCTTCTTCATTTTCATCAACAACAGAATGTAGACTATCGGTTTGTTTTTGTATAGCACTTGCACTTTTGATCTTTGAATGAAAGAATCCCATAAATGGTTGCAGATCTTAGAAGTTTCACCTGAAAATAAAATACTCTATAATTCAAATACTCAGTAAATCAAATACTCAAATGCTTTGTAAATCAATACATAAATTGCTATATTTTGTGTCCAATTTTTTATCTGTCCAAAATCATAGTAAAAACTACTAAATTTGATTTTCACTGGTCAAACACAACCAAATTCAATATTATTAGCTAAAATTTCATATTAAAAAAAGGAAAAAAAAAAACTTAATTCTATATTTAATTTAAAAAAAAAAAAAACTCAAATCTTAAAAAAAACTCAGAAATTGTGAGAAGTACACAATCGTTGTCCCTCTTCTCTTCAAATTCACCGATCCTCCTCCACTCTCCATCAACCTGAAACTCGCCTTCTTCACCCCCTTCTGACGCACTTCGAAGATCTTTCAGCCTCCATTTCTTATATTTTGAAGACAAAGGCGAAGAGATCTAGATCAACAGAAACAATATATACACACATATATATATATATACGAAGAAGCTTGTTCGATGGATTTGACAGCGAAAAAGTCACCGGAGTCTGACGAGTAACATCAGTTTGGGCTTTTGTATCTCACAGGCTGATGTATTCTCGTCTCTCCGTGCGTTATCGGCAACCTCGACTTGGATCTCGTCCTATGAAGCATGGATACTTCGAAAAGTATGTCGTACCCATACCGAGTACTTACCGGTATATGGTACTTCTGCATACGTATCGGGTACTCAAAACATGGACTCAAATTTTTTCTTCTTAATGTTTTCTTCTACTACAGATATAAAAATCCTTTCACTAAACTTCTTTTTATTTTTGTTTTATACTTAGCATGATTTTAAAATTATTTAATATATTGTCATTTAATTTTGATTTATATCTTTACTTTTGGCATTAAATGTTAATTATAGGTTGGACCTTAACAAATTAAACCATTTAATTAATTTTTGCATTACTCTAAATTAAAAATAAATATTTATTTACAAGCATACCAAGCAGTACCCGTACCCTAATTTTTTTTATACAAATTTTACAGCATCAACGTACTCTTATCATACCAGTACCAATACTCGTACCCGTGCTTCACAGATCTCGTTCAACGATCTCACATTTCCCCGCTCAAACAACATTCTCCAGCCTTGAACTAACGTTGATGAAGATTTAAGCTGATCTACATTGGCAGCGACTTCGATGGCAGTGAAACAACTCCGGCGACGATAGTAGGTGTAGTGGTGGTGGGAAGGAAGAAAGGGAAGGGGAATGAGAAGGAGAAGAAGGAACAGGGGCCGTTAAGAAAGGTGAAGATGACACTACAGAATAGAGGGAGTAGTTCTGGTCGCGGTGGTAAGACAGTGGCGTTAGGGCGGGTTTGGTGGTGTCAAGAGAGACAGAGAGAGCTCTAAACATCAATAGGGTTTGCAAGTTATGGAACATATCACACCATTTAAATAGATAAAACAAAATCAATAGGGTTTGTAAGCTAGGAAACATATCACACCATTTAAATAGATAAAACAAAATGAGTAGTTTGGTCTTTTTTCAAAAACGTGTCCTTATGGACATAGTATTTTTTAACGTGGATCATTGGCCAAAATAAATTCATATTTGGATTTATGGCCTAAGTCCCCTTTAGAATATTAAATTTTTTAAAAAAGTTTGGGTGATAAATTGGCATAGGCCAATTTGGACCTAGGGAGCATGTTGTGCCTTGTTGCACAGCACACATAGCTGTGACGTCCAATGGGAACTTGTCTCGGGACTTATTTTGATGATCCGAATCATTTATATTATAAAGTTTGTCAAAATATTATCCACACAAAAAATCAAGTTAATTGAACATGTGCAATCCCATAATCAAGCCTTAACAATTTTAAAATAAATTATCAAAACTATTCTAACTGTTTATTTTTTTGAAAGCAAATGTGGTTTTGTTTTGAGCTTACAAATATTCAATTAATCTAATTTTTTTTCATGAATAATCTACTCGACGAACTTTACAATATGAATGATTCAAATCAACACCATGGGTTCAGGGCAAGGTCCACGAGCCCTCACAGCACGCCTCCTTCTTCATGTCAAATTTGACATTGAAGCTCTCCACCTTATATGTCAAATATATTATTATATTATTTTTAAAATTTAAATTCTTTTGAGGTCATCTCCCAAGATGACCACCTTGGATGCTTTAATTGAAGACAAAAGAAAAGGGAAAAAAAAAAAAAGACATCCAGGAGTCTTCATGTCAAAATTGGCGTAAAAGAGTAATGTCAAAAGTCACATTTGGCATACTAGGTGGAGTTGGTAGTTGATGTCACCATATGATTGTTGGAGCGTCACATTAGATTTGAAGTATTAGGTGGAGGTGCTTTAAGACCATTAATATGGTTGATAGCTATCAACAAAAACCAAGTCAAACAAAATTATTTAGATGGTGTTTGTGAATTGATTTTTATAGTAAAAGATGTATAAAAAAGTAAAGAGTTTATATTGATAACTGTAGACACCCCATTTTTGACCGTCCTCAAGACTTGGATGTTATCGTTTGAACACTCGATGGTTTTGTATGCTCGTGTTCGTTTTGAGTGCCCGAAGTTCTCGGCCGAGCGCCTTGCCTTTAAGCCTCTAAACCTTGTCTGCTTTGTGCTTGGTTATGGACCAAGAGCTTGTTGTTTCAAGTCTGGAGGAGAGGGTGGCCAATTGGCCAACCCCACAGCCTGTCGGCCATGACTTGTGCCTGTTGGCCATCAGTGGTGGCCGGTCGGCTATATTGGTGGGAGGTCGGCTACCAGTGGTGGCCGACGGCCTTTTTTCTCCTTTTTCAGATATTTGTTTGCCAGCTGTGCCACCTATTACTTATTGAATTGCATCTTCATACACGTGTATGGTAGGATGAATTCAAGCTCAAATCTTGTTTTTCTATATATAGAGGGTGTCTTCCCCCATTTTGGAGGGTTAGAAAATTTTGGATCAAAATCTCTCTCTCTCTCTCTAGGCTTCTCTCTCTCTCTTGTTATTTTGCACACATTTGTTTAGTTTCTCTACACCTTTGCATATCAACCCTTGACCAAACACTCTCACCTTTGAGCTGAGGTCCCTTGGAGCTTTGTTTGAGCCTTGGAAGGGGATTTGAGCTTGGGTTAATGGCTGAATTGCTCTTTGCTTCAAAGGTATTGCACTTACCTCACTTAAGTATCCTTTTCAATTGTTTTAAGGCTATTTTTGAGGTAAAAAAACATTGTTTTTAAGGCATAAAAATGGTAGTTTGAGTCTTGGTGAGTTAGGGGGTTGTTTTCTCTTTTTGTTCTTTAGCTTGTGAAGCTTTTTGTGCCATCTTTCATCACCTTTAAATCAAACTTTTTGGGCCTTTTAACCACTAAAAATCAGAGTTATTTCAGTGACCAAAACCTTCTTTTGAAGTCCAAAATTGGAGGGGTTAGCCTCCCCTCCTTGTGTCTTGTTTGCATGCCTAGATAGCTTCATATGTGAGCATGTTTTTTTAACTTAACTTAGCTTAATCTCATCATGTTTTTGCCTCTATTTTGACCTGTTTTGGCTCTGTTTTGGGCTGGTTAATTCAGTTGAGGCTTGTATTGTATGGTTGTAGTGCAATTTCCTTCACTAGTTTGTTGTTTCAATACTTTGATCATCCTCCTTTTGAGTTGAAAGCATGCTTTAGTGTTGTTCTACACTCAATTCCAGCACTTAACATATCTGCAACCTCCCTCATTTCTTCACTTTTTCGTTTACTTTGAGGGTTGGTTAACCTTCGGGTTGTGTTTAAGCTTGAGACTGGGGTTCGTGCTTAATGGTTTTAATCCTCTCTTGGGGGTTTCTACTAACCAAAGGCATGACCTCTCTCTTTCCTTAAATCATCCCTTAGTTAACACCTCTTTCATTGAGGGCCACTCACTTTTGGACTAATCGATTAAAGAATGGATTGGTAAGCTAAAATTAGTAAATAAAACGTGACAAGTAAAAGAGGCAAGATAAGCATCTTTCATATTGCATTGCATGTGTTTGGATCGGACGTTAATTTGAACACGAGGAAAATGGGACGTTTCATATTCAAAGTGATGAAACGTGCCACTTTCCTTGGTTACCATTACCCTTGATCATGCATGATAGGGTGGTGGTTGTTTTGAGTCTTGTTTTGCACTCATTAAGCTTGTACAAGCTTGGTTCTTTCGTCATCATGCATGAAAATGTTTGGTTGATGGTTTAAAGGCCAAGAGCTACACTCCTTTGAACTTGTGTGATGATAAGAAGAGTAGCAACACATACACTCTTTGAGAATACACTACTTTGCCTCTGTTTGCTTTCTGTTACAGCAAAAAAAGGAAGTTCAAGGAAGGGGTGGCCGACTGACCACCAATGGTAGCCGACCGACTATCCATGAAGGAAGTTGCTCAATGTGCTCCTAAAGGGGATCAGAAGTGTTTTGGAAGTTGGTGCAATTTTCAATGGTCAAAAATGTGCAAACAGAGGCTGCAATGGCAAGGCGGTGGTTTTTCGGGAGGAAACCAACTAAGCATGCATGCATCCCTCGCCCCTCGAGGCCATTCAACTGCCTTATTTAGTTAATTAGTGGTAGCTAATTTATTTGTTTTGTAATTAGTCAATTAAAGTGTTTAGCTAATTAATTTGTCTTGTAATATTTAATTAGCTTAGAATAAGTTAGTTAATTTGTTTCCATTGTTGTAATACTTAGCTTAGAATAGCTAATTCTTTTCAATCATTGTACTAGTTAGCTTAATTAGCATAGCTAGTTAGCTTATTTATTCAGACCCTCCTTCGTGAGGGCATAATGTTGTAATGAGTGTGCATGCGTGTGTGCATGTCTTCCAACCCCATGTCATTCTCTCTTTTATTTAATTGCTTTTGATGGTTAGATTAGGGACATTTTCGATTAGCATACCTTATGCTCGCATGTTTGCATTCATTCATTTATTTTGCATGCATCGAGACTTGACGCATCATTCAAACTGCATTGAATACATGTTTGAACGCATGTTGTGGGACTTGTTTTCCCGAGAGGCGCTTCGCCAACCTTGACCTTCACAGATAAGGAATTGTCGCTCGAGGGCTCTACGCATAACAAACCATTATACATCTCCGTTGAACGTAAAGAGAAGTGGGTGCCGGTTGTCTTGGTTGATACTAGGTCTGCAATTAATGTGTGCCTGTCGCGCACGGCCTATGCTATTGGCTTGAAGCCAGTAGACTTTGTATTGATAGCCTAGGTGATTCGGGCTTATGACAACACAAGTCGAGAGGTGATGGGGACAGTTCAAATCAGAATGTAGGTTGGCCCGGCACAACAGGATATTGAGTTTCATATCCTGGATGTTCCGGCCACTTTTAACTTACTCCTTGTGCGGCCATGGCTGCACCAAGTGAAAGCTATCTCTTCCACTCTTCATCAGATGTTGAAGTACCCCCATGGGAAGGGGGTAGCCGTTGTTTTTGGGAATTCTTCTATACATCCTCCGCCGAAGGTCACTATACCGGTACTGGAAATTGTACACGACGATGAGGATGTCTTCTTGCCTAGGTTTAGCTTGACTGAGGCTCAAGTGGTCCAAGATATCTTAGCTATTGATGAGGGGTTGTACATCAGTGCTCAATCAATCTACCTCATGAACAAGCTACAACACCTACCCGGAATGGGATTAGGAAGGAGTGGCCGGAAGGGCGTCGCTGTACTGGCCAAAGTGCCACATAACCCTCATACCTTTAGTCTAGGTTACACACTGTAGACGCGCCCTTGGGCTTTACATACTACAGTTCGGACTCAAATGTCACGGTTCTTTAATCTGATCTCACAATGTGCGATGTGAGATTGATAAATCACTAAATAGTCCAAATCCGGCAAATCATTTTTGGAAAACTGATTTTTAGAAAAAAATGTCAAACATGGACTGCTTTACCAAATACAGAGTCGCCACCTAAATATTTTATTTTGGAAAAATCTAGGAAACTCTGACTCGTGCCAAAGGCCACGTGTCCGTCATCACCAAAGTTGCCTCGGCTCGGAAACTTGGGTACGATTGGGGAAGGTCATTTAATGAGCACCCCCGCTCACCTGATCAAAGATCCCCCTGTACTAAACATGATATCTTATTTTTGAAAACACATGTGTTCTTATTCCGATTAATTAGCTAGAATTGCTATGTGATGCGCACAACACACAAGTATAGACTAGATCGCCTAATTTGGAACGTAGCATTACATATCCGTTTGTTTGGAAAATGGTTTGAAGTTTGCTACTCGCAAGTAGGTTAAAATACGGATTTCAATGAATTGCTCCAATTCAAGTAATCCAACCTTCACCCACAGGCATTCAGGCAGTTATAGCACATAAGCAGTTAGCCTTATGGCAAGCATGCTTTCATGGCAACATTAACACATATGTAGTATGCTAAAGCGTAAATGCTCACAGTGTACTCCGAGCCAAAACAGAGAACTAGTTAGAAATTATGCATGATCCTAGTTCATGTCAAAATGGCTGATGCAACACATGCGAAAATGTAGCTAAGATAGGCTCGGCTATTCTAGAAATGTCATGTGAAATGCAACTTGATCCATGTATTCAAATAGGAATTGAAATACAATGCAGTTAGTATGATGCGCCGAGCCCGGTGCATGCAATACTGATGAATGGATACACGCATGCAAGCATAAGGTATGCTAAATAAAATATGCCCTAAAACTAACCATCATAAGCAGGTAAGTAAAAGGGAGAAAGAAATGGGGGTTGGAAGACATGCATCACACACACGCACGCTTATTACAACAATACGCCCTCTCGAAGGAGGGACCGAATAAGAAGCTAATTAGCTAATCTAAGCTAATTAAACTAATTATTACACAACGAATTAATTAACTAATCCTAGTTAACTAATTATTACAAAACGAATTGAAATAGCTAATGCATTAACTATTAAGGGTACAAACCAAAGCAAAAGCTAGCTATCTAAGCATGGCAGCTAAGGAAAACAGTAAATCAGGAGGTTCTCGGAGGGAGAAGACTGGATGCATGCTTGGTCGCGTCGTTCGAAAATCCAATGCGATACCCCAATTTACCTCTGTTTTGATCTGTCCTCAGAAATTTGCACCAAGCTCTAGAAAGGTGAAACTCCACCTTGGGAATCCAGTGGAAGGGTGGCCGACCACTTTTGGTCCCTGGATACCCCTGCCGACCACTTTTTGTTACTACAGAACAGAGAAAGTGGTCGGCCAGCTACTTTTTCTGGCTGGCCGACCAGTTGTTGTTGCTGGACTCCACTTTGCTACAACAGAAAGCAAGAAAGGGCATGTCAATATATTTGCAGCATATGTGTGCACAACCACCCTCCCTATCATGTAATGAACTCAAGGGAGGGGGATGGTTCTCGACCCTCGGGCCACCAATCGTGCATTTCCATGCATGATGGCCGAGAAGCGAAGTTGCATAATTCAATATGGAATGAATGCACAAGTGAACACATAAAGCCTAAAACTCTATCATGGATGATCAAGAGCGTCGGCGACCGGGAATTGAAGCACATTTCATTACTTGAAGTATGAAACGTTCCTCTTTTCCCGTATTTGGACTAACACCTATTCCAAACACCAATGCAAACAAGCATGGCAAACATGCAATGTGACTTAAACATGTAAATATGCAATTGTATGGCATACTCAATGCAATATGATCATGGCATACTCAATGCAAAACAACAGCATAACATGCACAACGCGGTGTAACATGGCATACACAATGCAACAATGGACTTAAACCAAGATGGATAGGCCTCGGCCATGCCCAAATCAGTGGCCATTAACACCAAAACAAAGGCACAAAATACAAAGCATGCATGCACAATGCATTGGCCAACCAAATAGGCCTAAGAGCACAACTCTCAAGAGTACTCAAAGCATGAATAAAGTGAAAACATGGTAAGTCTATACGCTCTGAAATGTCATGTTAAGTGATGCCAAATCAAGTACACAACTCAAATGAAGCATGCAATGGTGCTCAAAGCTTGAGGCAAGCAAGGGAATTTACACTACAGCTATACAAAGCATGAAGCATATGACTAAGGCAACCCAAAATAGTCCTAGAGCATGTTAAAATGAGTCTAAAACATGTATGGATGGAAGCCAAAATGTGCTAGTATGAGAGGCAAAAGACATGGAATATGCAAGGCCAATAGGGTGGATTACACTACACCTATTAGAACCAAACATGGCATGACTTAAGCAATAAAAATTAGAGTTATATTATAGCATAATAATCCCAAAAACACATTGAAATGATGGCTCACAAGCAAAGGCATGAATGCATACACAATGGTTCATGTTAAGACATAAAGGACTAATCCTCTAACACATTGAATGAGTGACAAATGCAAGTGCATGGTCATGAAACATGGACTGAAATCACATTATGAATGATGCCAAATCATTAGAGTAGGCCAAATAGAGCATGCTAGAGGACTCAATACACAAAGCTTACAAGCAAGATTGAACCAAAGCTATGCAAAGCAAGTCATGGATGACCAAGACAACCAAAATCAGACCTCAAACATGGCAAAATATGAACAAAGTCTCCTCAGAGCTAAGCTAAAAGCATGCTAAAATGACATGTCAATGCTTGAGGCATGTTAGGCTATTTCATGGGATTGTACTACAAGTGCATGGAGCATGCAAAGGCCAACCAAACCAAACCAAAATAGAGTCATGATATGGTAAAACATCATCAAAAACATGCTGAAATGGAAAAAAAATAAGCTAGAAACACATGCTCAAACATGAGGCATACAAGACTAGGTTATGTGATTTACACTACAAGTGTATTAACCATGCATGGAGTGACCAAGGCAAGTAAAAACAGTGGCATACCTTAGCAAAATAACCACAAATACAAGCTAAGACATGGTCAACATACACTTAACAAAGGTGCTCAAATATGAGGCATATATGACAAGTATTGAAGACAACAAGGAGAGGGGATGACCCTCTCCTTCTTAGGACCTCAAAACACCATCCCCACCACTGAAATCCCTCTAGATTTCAGTGGTGAGAAGGCCAATACAAGGTGGTCCCGAAGCTCACAAAAGAGGCACAAAAATAAGGCCAAACAAGGCCTAAGAAGGGGTAAACAACCCTAAACGAAAAAGTGATCTTAAACAAAGATCAAAAGCATGCAAAAATAGAACTTTTATCAGTTATAAGTTAAGCTCAAAACAGCATGCAAGATAGGCTAAAGGCTTAAGAAAGAAAGGGGGATTTAAAGGTCAAGAGCTCACCCTTGAAGACTTTCTTTATAACTGCAACTCCAGCAGGTTTTTTGAGTTTAAACAAGTCCAAGAACACCAAGAACAACCCCTCAGCACCTCAATAGCAAAAGGATGGTGTTTTAGTGTGTGTTTGTGTGAAAAAACAAGACAAAACTACACTTTTGAACACAAAACCAAAGCAAAGAGAAGACGTATAGATATAGGCTATATATATCACTCCTCCCTCAAGTTTCTGAACCTAGAGGAGGGAGGAGGAGCCTTCCTCTTATAGAAAAGGAAAGGCAAAGCTTCTAAGAGAAGCTAAGCAACAAAGGAATCCCTCCATACACGTATGGAGGATGGTTCAATTGCCCTCCACAACTGGAGGAAAATATCTCCAAAAAGGTGCCAAAAAGTAGCCGACCACCTAAAGTGGTCGGCCTGCTACTTAAAGTGGTCGACCGACCACTTCAAGTGGTCTCTGAGAGCAAAAACTAGTCGGCCATGGTGGGAGAGAGTCTAGGCACCAAAAACAAACAAATAGAGTAGTGGTCGACCAGAAAAGATGCCTCAAAGACCAAGAAAGCCAGTTGTTTGACCAGAAAATTGGCTGGCAGAAGGAAAAATGGTCGGCCAAAAGAAATACTGGTCTCCCACCCTTGTGCCACCTTCCAAACAAGGAAACTAAGGTTTGTACCAAAAACAAACCAAAGCGGATGCAAGACGAGAGATCGGGAGGCAAAGCACGCGGTCGAAAATCTCGAAAACTAGCTAACGAGCACCAAGAGTGGTATGCAACCACAAAAGTGGTCTCCCAGACCGCAATGTCTCTCTAGGCAGAGGCAACAAGGTGTGGTTCAAAAACCATGCCAAACGGAGAATGTTAAGCGGTCCCAAGATAAGGCACGCGACCAAAGGCTCCAAAAATTGGAAACTAGTCTCCAAACGGGAAAAGTGGCCTACGACCACAGAGGGATGGTCTACAAGACCTCTCCCTCCCTCCAGGAAGAAAAAATAAGGTTCGATCCACAAATCGAGTCGAGGCACAAAGAGTTCAGAGATCGGAGGCAAGGCTCTCAGCCAAGACTCTAAAACCTCTAAACGAGCACAACATGCACCATCACCGAGCACTCAATCGATGACGTCTGAGTCTTAAGATCGGTAAAAAATGGGGTGTCTACACACACCTACCAGAGAGGACTGGGTAAGCAAAGGGAAGGAAATGGCAGGAAGAGCCAAGGCAAGGCAAAGTGGGAAGCACTACGAGCTTGTACATAGACCAATTCAAGGAACTCTGAATGGCCGCTTTCGTCTGGGAGGGAGAAGACTTCCCATTTTGCGGCTTTCCTGAGCCATGGTTGAACTCTGAGAAGCGGCGTTTGCCCGGCTTTGAGATTTTTCTTTAACCTACAGCTGCAAGAGGATGAATCCACGAGGAACATACTGTCTTACCAGCTGAGGCTGAACAGAGTACAGAGGATGAGTCCAATGGTAGTGAACTTGAGATAGGAGAAGCGCTGGCATGTCTCCTTTCAGATCCTCAGATCAAACCGGAGAGCTTGGGAGATAACTTCACCGTTTCCATGATCGGCGATCAATCAGGTGTGGACCCTTCCGATGGTATTCTGGATGCATCTATCGCACCCTCTCTTATTTGGTAGCTAGAGGAGGGCTTTTTGTCCAACAGTTCTGAATCAAGTAGTGAGCCAGAATTTGATTCCACAAAGTCTATGGAGTCGGAATTAGATTCCAGTTCTTCTGAGTCAGAGTTTGGTATTCCTAAGATTGATAACTCGGATGCCGTTGTTTTGTCTAGGTCGTCTTTTTCCTTTTCTTTTGAGTCGGTTGTAACAGAGGAATTGGATGAGCTGGAAGCTTTGAATGAGAATGGTACCACTACTGTTTCTGAGTACTTCTCTGTGCCACTTGTATATTGCATTGATCATGATTTTCAAAATTTTGATAAAAATGATGATGAATGAATTTCTCTGGTTTTGAAACATTTGATTGATCGAGAAGAGAAGAGGTTTGTAAAACCCCTTGTTGATGAAATTGTTGCAATTAATGTGGGTATTGAGAAGGATCCGCGTTTGGTCCAGATTGGGTCCACGTTGTCTTCGGAGGAACGCGAGCGCTTAGTCACTTTGTTAAAAGATTTCAAAGATGTTTTCGCGTGGTCCTACGAAGACATGCCTGGAATCGATCTTGAGATTGTACAGTATCGGATCCCTCTTGACCCTGAGGCCCGACCCATTAAACAGAAGCTTCGGAGAATACGCCTGGATTGGGCTTTGAAAATCAAGGAGGTCACCAAGCCGATAGACGCAAGCTTTTTGCTAGTATCTGAGTATCCTACTTGGTTGGCCAACATTGTTCCAGTGCCAAAGAAAGATGGTAGAATTCGGGTGTGTGTGGATTTCAGAGATCTGAACAAAGCTAGTCCAAATGATGACTTTCCTATACCGTACATTGATGAATTGGTGGATTTCACCGCAGGCCATGCGTTGCTCTCCTTTATAGATGGGTTTTCCAGGTATAACCAAATCTTGATGGCGCCCAAGGAAAGAGAGGGCCACTACACCGCCTTGAAGAAATTTTTCCAACAGATCAGGAAATATCGGCTGAGGCTGAATCCATAGAAATGCACTTTTGGTGTCACAGCAGGGAAAATGCTCAGTTTCTTGATCACACAGAGGGGCATCGAGGTCAATCCTTCTAAAATAAAGACCATCGTAAAAATGCCACTACTAAGGACTGAAAAAGAGGTGCGAGGCTTTCTGGGTAAAGTGCAATTAATAAGACGATTTATTGCAAAATTAACCTTGACTTGTGAACCACTATTTGGTCTCCTGAAGAAAGGAAAGAAATTCCAATAGGATGACCGATGCCAGTTTGCTTTTGAGCAGATCAAGCAGTACCTCCACAACCCACCCGTGTTGTTACCGCCAAAGCCGGAGAAGCCGTTGATTTTGTATCTGTTAGTAACCAACACGACAATGGGCTACATGTTTGCGTAGGAATCTGAGGATAAAGTGGAGAAAGCCATCTATTACCTGAGCAAGAAGATGCTGGAATATGAGACCCATTACACTCCGCTAGAGAAGGCTTGTTTGGCCTTGGTATGGGCTACCAGGAAGTTAAGGCACTACTTGTTAGCTCACTCTGTAATTCTGGTTTCGAGATTAGATCCCATCAAATATGTCTTCGAGAAACCAGCGCTTACGGGTAGGCTGGCTCATTGGCTTCTTCTTCTCTCCGAATTCGACTTGAAGTATGTCATACGCAAGTCTGTCAAAGGGAGAGCGGTAGCTGAGTTCTTGGTAGATCACCCAGTGAAAGGAGGCAAAGCAGTAGAGTATTTGTTCCCAGACGAGGCTATTCTGTAGGTCGAGGAAGGGATTCGGACCATGTACTTTGACGGAGCGTCTAACCAGTACGGTTATGGGATAGGGGTGTTACTGATAACACCCGACAATTCTCATATACCCTTAGCTTTTAAACTTCAGTTCAAGGTATCCAATAACATGGCAGAATACGAGGCATGTATCGCTGGCTTAGAAGCTGCCCTAGAATTAGGGACAAAACGGTTGGACGTCATTGGGGACTCAAACCTGGTTGTGTCTAAAAAAAAAGAGATTGGAAGGTTAAGAAAGAGAGGATGAAAATCTATCACCAAACCCTGGATTTTCTGATTCCTAGGTTTGAGAAGCTAACCTTCACACATTTGTTAAGAGAAAACAGCAGGTTTGTTGACGCTTTATCAACTCTATCTTCTATGATAGACATCCCTTTCGGAGTCCGAATGTGTCCGATCATTATTGAACATAGGTATGTGCCGGCCTATGAGTTGATCGCCGCAATCGATGAAGTACAAGATCAGAACCCCTGGTATCATGATATCTGGAACTTCTTGGAAAATAAGACTTATCCACCAGGGGCAAGTACTAAGGATAAGAAGGCAATATAGCGAATGGCTGCTCAGTTTATCATCTGCGGTTGCTCAGTTTATCAGTTTATCATTTGCTCAGTTTGATATTTTTCTAAACATTTATATGATTTTTTTTTTTTTTATAGAAATTTTTCTTACTCACCAATGTGACATGTAACATTTCAATTTTAAAACTTGACAAGTACTTACTAAAATAATAATACAATAAGAATAACTCTTTAGTTGAAAAAACTTGCCAAATTTATTTATTTACAATAAGAATAACTCTTTGGTTGAAAAAACTTACCAAATTTATGTATTCAATTAACACTGCTCATAATGCTTAAGACTGAGATCACAATTGTCAAATGACGTACCTATAGGCTATTGTCAAATTTGACTTCCATTTATGCGTTATATGATTTGTCAAGTTTTGATGGAATTTCTGACTGGTGGATATTTAAAGGGTAAATTATATCATTAATCTTTATTATTTAAAAAATAAAAATAAAGTATTAATAAATTTTAAAATGTGATCATATAAATTATTTATTTTTATTTATTTATTTTTATTTATTTATTTTATGAACTTAAAGGTCCCATTAAAATAGAAATTACACAAAATGGTAGTCACTTACATGTTTGTGTTTAATTTTTTAAGAATAAAAGTGAGTTTTTTTAAAAGTAAAATTATATATTTGGGCAATCCGCATTATAGAAGTTTTGAATTTTTCCTCATTTTTGAACAAATCCCACATTATGAACAAAAACACAACATTCTAATGTAACACTCCAATAACGTAACACACTAACAGATTTCTTGGTGTATCTTTTTTCAAACGTAACAACGTAACACTAAAAAAAAAACTTCTTAGTACACTTTTTCTATATGTAACACTCCAATGTAATACACAATTTTTTTTTCTTAGTGTACTTTTTTCAAATGTAACACTCCAATCAATGTAATCCAAAAGTTAATAACACTCCAATGTAACACACAAAAGCACTAAAAAAACCCCTTAATGTATTTTTTCCAAACATAACACTAATAGTTTGAAATTATACATTTACTCCAACCTTACTAAGGAATTTTTGTACTCCTTTTGGAATGGTTTGACCAATCTCATATCCTTTTTTTGGAGTGTTATATTTGGAAAAAATATAAAAAACTGTTTTTTGTGTATTATATTGGAGTGTTACGTTTGGGAAAAAGTACACTAAGAATTTTTTTTGTAGTATTACACTAGAGTGTTACCATTTGAAACTACACATTTGCTCAAAATTTACTAAGAAATTTTTGTACTCCTTTTGAAATGTTTTCCAAATAAAAAAGATTTCCATATAAAAATTCATCCCAAATTTGATTCTCATATATTGTGTACTTTACCTTTCTAGTGCAAAAGAAAAAAAGAGAATAAAACATAATAGAAATAAGGTATAATCGTAAATTTAATTTTCAAATAATATATTAAGTCTATCTTTCCAAAATCAATGGGATTAATTGGTCTATAAGAAAATCCTTAGGACTAAATGAATCATCATTCCTCAAAATGACATTTATAGGTAAATTTTCCACACAAAAAAAAAAAAAACCTTCATTTTCTTCAATTTTAATTTTTATTTCAATGTAATCCTGTTGGCTTTTTTGGCTTTCGAAAGTTAATAATGTAATTTCAAGCGTGCCAGCAAAGATCAATTAGTCTTTACAGAATATTAATGGCTAACCAATTATCAGACGATTGTGTTATAATTCTCTCAGCCTCAATGAAGAAGATTTTTACTGGTGGTTTATTTAGAAGAATTTGATAAATAACAAGAAGTAAAGAACAATTTCAGAATCTGAATTTCATTAAGGTGGTGTTTGGGAAGTTTGTGTGTTGGGTTTTTATTTTTTTATTTTTTCCATTAAAAGACAAACTTTTTGCAAAACCAAAAAAAAAAAAAAACAAATTCAAACAAAATATCACATCCAACCCCATAATTATTTCACTTTTTATCTCACAAACATCACATCCAACCACAAAAAAACCCAACTATCTTCCCAAACACCAAAAATTTTTTCTCCAATAAAATCCTACAACTAAAAAAACCTACATAAAAACCACTTCCTAAACACCCACTAAGTAAAATGAAAACTTACAATGATCTAACCCAGCCTCGTAGAGATTTACAACAACAAGCTATTTGAAACTACTCTTAAGAAATGAAGTGCAGTGCAGGAATTAAAATGCAGAAATGTCAAGAACTGGAAAGAAATATGAAGTAAATAAACTGATTTTTTGATCTGAGTTTGGATCCTTCATTCTGGGGCCTTCTCTGCTATTTATGCTTTCCAATGATAATCGTCGAAGTGGGCTTTCAACCATCGAAATGTCCTCCCATGATTGCTGAACATACTCTCTCACAGTCAGTCCCACTACGCCACTCTTGCAGTTAGGCTTCCCTTTTGATTTTGAATTTAAACTTTGTGAGTAACTGTTAGGCCACATCATCTTGTATTTTTTTGTTGATCCAGTACTACGCAGATCCATGATTACCACTGCTAGTTGCCACGTGTCTAATTTCGATTAAAGACTTGAATTAACTCCCCATGTTGCCCTCATCTCGCGATATGTTAAGCTGTGATTGGCCTATACAAAATATGCAGCCAACATTACCCCCTGCACTAATATACCCAATACTTGGTGATATTAGTGAACTAGTGCAATCCACCCACGTTCTAAGATGTGCATGGACTCTATGTATTCTGGTAGCATAACCGCTTTTTGAATAATGAAGCTGTGAACTTCACTAAATCCTTGTATCTTGCACTTCCATTCTTTGAGTAGACAAAAAGACTGGTACATCCCTAATGGCCAATCACACCTTCTCCTATATTGATCGAGCATACGAGGAGTTTATGGAAGATGATTATCGGCCTCGAAAGAATCTCAATGCATTTATTGATTACATCTATCCACCTCCATTTATGCAAGCTATGGAAGCTTTTACAACGTACCAACCTTTAGACCCAAAGTTTGCCAACTACGAACCCTTGGATCAAGCATTTGTAAAAATGGATCTTGGAAACTCTTGTTCTACCTCACCATCTTCTACATAGGACACATTTGCTTCTTCTTTTGCCCCACCACCCTCTGCATGGGACACAGTTGCTCCTTCTTCCTCCAGGTCTACTAGTTGAGGAAGCTGACCAGAACTTGATGAATCTAAACTAAGAAAGCAAATTCACCATCGATTCGTCAAATTCCCTAATCCTCTATCTATTCCTCATTCTGCTCGGAGCTTGGTGGTTTACCCTTATGTATCCATTGATCACCGACGCAGTCTAGAGGACATTTTACTTGTGGCATGGTACACATCTTCTATGCCCACGAAAATAGTGCAAGCAACTCCTCATTCAGAGGAAGCACAAGGATACAATCCATCATTCTTGGCCAAGAAGGCAAAACTTTGCTCTTCTGACTGGTTTGAATGTGTGAATAATCCCCAGTTTCCCTTTTCCTTTGGGATGGACCCTCTTGCGCCTCCTCAGAATCCTCACTGGATGGAGGAACTGAAACTTACTCTCTTCGAGAATCAGTTTCTTTCTTCCTACCAACCTCCAGATTTTTCCACTATATTTAAGTGATACCAAGCTCAACTTCTGCTTGCAACCTTTTCTCACTTGCCCTTCAATGTTCTTGGAGATGAGACTCCTTTCAAGAATTTTTGATGGGCCTGTGACATTATGACTCGAGGTCATGTTCTTAACCCCATTGCTCAAGCAGAGCTTTAGGCTTTTTTGGATCAACTCCAGCTTCTTCTCCATTGGTACCAAATTTCTTTGGCTACCACTAATTCTTTGGACAAAATCTCGGCCAAACGAATTCAAACCCAATACGAGGCAAAGAATCTTATTGATGAATATAATGACTTTAAGAATAAGGATTCTGCATACTGGGATGATCTAGAGATAGACGAAATGGAACAAGAATTGAAGGAGATAGAGTTTGAAATGAAAGCTGAACAACTTTTCCATTAAATAAGAACATATCAGCTACAGCAACCTGTAGACACCCCATTTTTGGCCGTCCTCAAGACTTGGATGTGCTTGCAGGTACATTCGATTACAAGTTTGATTGCTCGCTAAGTGCTCAACTTTCGTGACGGAATGCCAGGTTTGCTATTTCCAAACCCTATTTCCATTCTGTCTCATTTTTGGACCATGCCTTGGTCCCTCCATATTGTTGTTTGTGATGGCCTGCCGGCCATGGGGAAGGGGCTGTCGACCATGGATTTGGCCCTGCCAGCCATTGATAAGGCCTGCCGGCCATCAATGAGGCACTGCCGGCCACTACTGATGGCCGGCAGGACACCTTGTTTTAGCAGATATTATGTTAGATCTTTTGAGCCAGCTGTTTTTCACTGAGCCATCCTACATACACGTGTATGGAGGGATGGAGGCCATTTCAAGCTTGTCAAGCAAGCTTTGCATGGCATTGTTCTATATAAGGGGAGGCTCCTCCCCCTTTCCAGAGGTTCAACATTTTTAGAGACAAGATATCTCTCTCTCTCTCTCTGGAATTCTCACACACTCTCTCTCTCTATATTGTGTTTAATAGTGTCTCAAAGTGTATTTTCTCTTCACTTTTGCACTACAACACCTAGTAAAGCACCATCAATTTGTTGCTGAGGTATTTGAGGGTCTTGTTTGGACTCAAAAGGCTGGTTTTGGCTCAGAGGAAGGCCTTCTTTGTTGCTATCCTTCAAGGGTGAGTATATTCTCCTTTTAAGCTTATTTTTGTATGCCATCTGAGCCACCTTTGCATGTTGTTTTAGGCCTAGCTTTCAACTAAAAAAAGCTTTGTTTTTAAGTGTTTAAAATGGTTGTTTGAGGCCTTGTTTGAGTTAGGGGTGGTCTACCCCCTTTGGTGGCTTGTTTTGCTTTGCTTTGTACCATCTCTTAAGGCCTTTGAGATCATCTTTGTTTGGCCTTTTAGCCACTGAAATCCAATAGATTTTTAGTGGTAGAAAAGTGGTTTTAAGGTCCAAAATGAGAGGGGGTGGTCCCCTCTCCTCTTGTCTTGTTTGCTTGCCTTGTTAGCCTAATTATTGAGCATGTGTTTCTAGCATGTGTTGGCTTGTTCTCAACCTATTCTTGGCCTTATTTCAGCATGGTATAACTCTATTTTAGCTTGGTTGAGTCACCTCATGCATGCTTTTTACACTTGTAGTGTAATCTTGCCATTTAGCCTTGTGTGCTCAATGCTTTGATCCATCATGCTAGCCTATTTTGGTTCTATCTTAGCATGTTTTTGGTGTTATTTTAGCATGTCTTAGCTCTGTTTTGGTTGGTCTTGGCCATGTGAGGCTTGCCTTGTATGGTTATAGTGTAAGTGGCTTTGACTAACTTTGAGTGTCAAGTCTCTAGCATGCATTAATTGAGTTGTTTGCATGCTTTAGCCTCATTTCCAACATGATTTCAGTATATATGGTGTAGCCATACTCTCACATGTTTCACTCTTTCAACGCTTTTGGAGAGTTGTGTCTTGTGCCTTAATCTTGGGCTAATATGTATGCATGCTTGTCTAAGCTTTTGGGCTACCATCTCAGCATGTTTTGGGCCTTATTTTGCCATGTTACAACTCTGATTTCGGTTGGTGGAGTCACCTCTTACTTGGTTATGATACTTGTAGTGTAATCCCACTCATTGGCCTTGTATGCTTAGTGTTTTGGCTTACCATTCTAGCTTATTTTGACTACACTTCATCATGTTTCTAGCATTTTTTTGGCCTACCTTAGGACTGTTTTGAGTGATCTTGGTCCTTTGGGGCTTGCTTTATATGACTATGGTGCAAGTGCCATAGCTAGTCTTGAGTTTTGAGCCTTCTAGCATGCCTTATTTGTGGTGTTTATGTGATATGGCATCATTTGACATGTTATTTCAGAGCATATAGCCTTGTTATATTCTCATGTTTATCACTTTTTAATTGTGTTTGAGAGTTGAGTAGTGTGCCTTGTTTGTGGCCCAACATGTATGCATGTTTGTCTAGTCCTTTGAGCTTTAATTCCAACATGTTTAGGCCTTTGTTTTGGCATGCATGAGGTCTATTTGGGGCTGGTTTAGTCCATCGAGCATTGTATTGCATGCCTCCTGCCTATTGCACTTCACTAGTTTTGATGCCTTGGCCTTTAAACAATGCCATGCATGCATTGCTTGCATGATAGAGTCTCATGCATGCCATCTTAACATGTCAAGATTAGCATGATTGTTTGTATAACATGTTGTTTGTGTGCATTGCATTGTGTTCAACCGGGCATTACGTTGAGCATAAGGCGAATTAGTCCACTTCATACTCAAAGTGATGAAAGTGAGTCAATCCCCTTTGTCTCCATTGCCTTTGATCACTCATGATAAGGCCGTGGTCTTAGTGTCTTGTTTGCATTGCATTTATTGAATTTGTACATGTTGGATCTTTGGCCATCATGCATCGAGATGCTTGATTGATGGTTTTGGATCTAATGATGCCTCTCCCTTGATGTTTTGAGATGATATGGAGGGGCATAGTACGTACATGTTCTTGGGAGACCCCCTATTTTCTCTGTTTTGTGCTCTATTGCAGCTTGGTGTCACAGCACACCAGTGGCCGGCACCCTCTCATTGTTGGCCGACACCTCTTCATCTGTGGCCAGCAGGGGGGTCGGCAGCAACTATTCATGGCCTGCAGGCCACTAGTGCACTCCCCAGCACTGTTTTGGTAAGTTTTAGCAGCAAGCACTGGAAGACACCCTGCAAGCAGAGCCTCTTAAGAGCAAAACGGATAGCTTTTCGAGGTGGAAACCGAGCATGCATCATTCATTATTCCGAGACAGAGCTGTGGTAGCCTAATTTAGCTTCTTTTTCTTACTTAGTTGGTTTTGTAACTTAATTAATTTGATTAATTAGTTGGTTTGTAATAATTAGTTTAATTAGCGTAGCTAGTTAGCTAAATTCATTCGGACCCTTCGTCGAGAGGGCACAATGTTGTAATAAGTGTGCGTGAGTGTGTGAATATCTTCCAACCCCACGTCTTTCTCCCTTTTATTTACCAACTTTTGATGGTTAGTTTTAGGGCATGTTTCAATTAGCATACTTATGCTTTGCATGCGTGCATCATTCATTCGTATTGCATGCACCGGGCTCGGTGCATCATTCAAACTGCATTGTATTTCAATTCCTATTTGAATACATGTATCAAGTGTAGCATTCATATGCCATCTTAGATAGCCGAGCCTATTTTAGTTGCATTTTTGCATGCGTTGCATTAGACATCTTGTATAGTTAGGATCATGCATGATTTCTAATTAGCTTCTTTTTTGGCTCGGAGTACACTGTAAGTGTTTATGCTTTAGCATCCTTGCATGTGTGTAAGTGACTGCCATGATAGCATGCTTGCCATGAGGCTAATTGCTTAATTGATTAATTGCATGAATGCCTGTGGATGAAGGTTTCATTGCATGAATTGGAACAATTTATCAAAAAGTGCGTTTTAAGCCCACTTTGCGGAGTGGCAAAATTATGTTGTTTTCTAAGCCCACTTGAGGGTGGCAAATCCGCTTCTTAGCCTACTTGCGAGTAGCACTTTCAAACCATTTTTGAAAAACAAACATGAGATGTTTTGTTCTAATTCTTGCGATTGAGTCTATACTTGTATGCTATGCGCGTCACGTAGTAAGTTAGCTAATAAATCAGAATAAGAACACATGTGTTTACAAAAACAATATATCATGCTTAGTAGAAGCCGATCTTTGATCGGGCGAGCGGGGGTGCTCATTTCATGACTTTCCCCCCTCGTACCCAAGTTCCCGAGACGAGGCAATTTTGGTGATGACGGACACGTGGCTTTAGGCACGAGTCAGGGTTTCCTAAATTTTCCAAAATAAAATATTTAGGTGGCAACTCTAAAATCTGGCAAAGCAGTCCATGTTTGGCACTTCTTGATTAAAATCAATTTTCCAAAACGATTTGCTAGATTTGGACTCTTTGGTGATTTATCAATCTTACATTTCATTTTCTGAGATTAGATTCAGAACCGTGACAGGAGTCCGAACTGTAGTAGCTAGAACCCAATTCGCGCCCTCGCGCACGAAGTGGAGTTCGAGCAGTCTACAGTTTCTGGCGACTTTGCTGGGGATTTAGAGAACTTGACTCGAACATCATGATATGTTGTTTTATCTACACTTATGTGTTTCTTTGTATTGCATTTGCATTGGTGTGCCTAGGACACCGTGTTTGCCATCTGTTATTCTTGAACGGTTTGCCGGAGGCTTGCTTGGAAAAGCGTGTCATAAGGCTAACCGGTTACGGGCTCTGCCACGATGGGAACACAAACCTCGGTTTTTACCGAGGCACCCCTTTTGACCATTTGACCTAGTTGTATATCGGAAGCCATAGTGACCATTCTAAACTAGGACAGGTTGCTTATCCGATTGTAGGTTATTTGAAACCGCTGCGTGCGTAGTGAAACCCTAGCTCCTGACAAAATAGGACAGGGAAACCCTACCCCTCCATAGGGGTGTTTTGGCTCTCAGTTGCTTGCTATGTGCTTTTAGAGTGTGTCTCTACAGGGAATGCATGTATCAGTTTTCAAGTCTGAGTATCGGTCTGAGGACATCAGTATTTGGGAGTATCAGATTTGAGACAGTGATTTGGGGGTAGCGAGCAGTGTTTGAGAATAGTTCTTTCAGCTTGTGATTATCAACTGTGTTTTGTGTTTATTTAAGCCGAAATGTTGCCCATTTTTCTGCCTGTTGTTTCCTTATTTTTGCTTTATTTATCTTTTTACAAGGTAGTATAGCATCATTGCTTCCGAAGAGGCAGTTTCCCCCAAAGCACTCTGGGTTAGAGGTAGAAGGCTTCATCGATCCGAGGATCTAGTTGACGGACAAGCAGTGTTCTTTTCATTACCCCCAGTTACAAGACGGAGGGCAATTAGACAGAGAATATCGGTATAGTAGTCGTTGGTTCAGCAATCATTGTCCACCCCACTAGTGAGTAGTCATGCTGAGGTTTCCGTTTCTATCATAGAGAGAGATACACCTATTCAGTTAGATCAGCACTTTATGGCAAGTATGGAGGACATGTTGCGCCAGCTCCAAGAAACCATGCAAGCCATGCAGCGGGATGTTGCACACTAGGCAGAGGTTGCTGCGCGTCAAGCAGAGGTTGTGGCTCAACAGATAGAGCTAATTGTCAGACTTCAGCAACAGCAGTAACCACAACAAGCCGAAGAATCTGCTTCGTATCCACCTCCACCCCCACCTCCACCCCCATCTAGAGTTCCAACACTCGAGGATACTACAAACGTCCAGGAAGATACGGACGCTCCAACAGGGCCAGTCCCGCCACCAGTTTTACCACAAACTTCAAAGACACTGGCCTTCTCAACAGATACACCGTTTGAATCTGAGATGGACCCCACCGTTCTGAAGATGAGTAAGCTTGAAAAGCTGTTTAAACGGGCCTAGGGGGTCAATTCCATTCCAGACAGAGGATGGTTACACTGATTCGGCGGTAACATTGCTGGACAAATTCAAGATGCCCCACATAGACCGTTTTGACGGCTCGGGCGACCCTATGGTTCATCTGAGGTTGTTCTCGGATATCTTGCGGCCGATAGGCTTGACGAGACTCCAGAAACTATTACTCTTCGGCCGGACCCTGTCGGGTATTGCGACCATTTGGTACGCCAAGCTGGAGAACTTAGTGAAAAGGAGCTGGAAGGAGATGGCCAAGGCCTTCGTCGCACAATATTCATACAACACCCAGATTGAGGTCACAACCCATGATCTGGAAGTGACCAGGCAAGAGCCAAAGGAAGGCTTTTCTGACTTTGTCACTCGATGGAGGGCCAAGGCCTCCATGATGACAACTCGGCCATTGGAGAAGGATCAAATAAGGATGGTTGTGCACAACCTCCAACCCAAGCTGATGCAAAAAATGATCGTCTTACCCTTTCCCATCTTTGCAGACTTACATGAGATTGGGGTATAGATTGAGGACGCTATGAAGCAGGGTTTGATCGACCAAGACAGGGCCAAGCGGGCATTTACACGCAGTTCGAATGCAGGCACGAGTAGTGCTGCAGCTGCCAGAAATTCTGATGCGGGCATGGTCACCACCACCACTCCAAAAACAGCCACACCTTTCACCGGTACATCCAGAACCACCTCTCAACCAGGAAACTATCCACCCCGAGGCAAAAGGGTTTTTACCCCACTTTATATGCCTTTGTCTAAAGCTCTAGGGGTCCTATTCAAGAAAGGACATCTGAAACTGTTAAAACAACGGCCTTTACCCGATCCTCTCCCTCCAAAGCATGACCCGACTAAATATTGTGCATTCCATCAACAGCAAGGTCACAACACCGACTTCTGTTTTCGACTACATCATGAGATTCAAGATCTCATTGACAACAAGGTGATTGCACCTTCCGACAAACCAAATGTCACCACCAACCCACTCACACCACATAACTAAGCTCCTCCACCCAAACACATCAACCTAATCCAAACCGCGGCCATTCCATATGACCCAAGCATATACATCACACCCTCCCACCTACCCAAGCCTGAGGTGTTCATCCCAGACAGCACGGACTTGTGCATGTTGAGCATCTCCCAAACCCAACCTGAATCGGTGGTGGTGACTGTCGAAGACAGAACCGGGATGACTTTAGAGGCAGATAGGAATGCTGATTCAGGGCCTAAAGGGTCTAGGAGCTTTGCGTATAACCCGAGTGGTTATATCACATCAACAAATTAGGTTAAGCTTAGGGTAGAGTTGCCAGCTAGGGCAGAAATCAGTGTGGTCCGGGAGGATGGACCTGGTCAGGGGCTAGATAACCTAGCAAAGTTGGAAGATGATATTGTCAATCCGCAGTTCTTCAACGAGCAGGACTTAGGGGATGTGAACATCAACTGGTTCGACTTGGATTGATCAGCAGAAAATACTGGGTGGCTCAGCGACGAGCCAAATGTTGTTGAGACACCTCAGCCAGAACGGGGGCAATCAAAAGCTAGGATATTAGCAGTGGCTGGAATGGCCGAGAATCAGGAGAAATTGCCGGAGAGCACTGGTGCTAAGAATTTTGCTTGGGATCCGGGCAGTTTGAGTACAGTAGATACTGAACAGGAGGCTATATTGAAGCGGCTTGAGCAAGAAAAGATTGAGGATCTTGAGAGGGCTAGGAAGGCCAAAGCCCCTGCGAGGACGAAATGTGCTGTGAGCACAGAACTAGTTACAATGGGACTGGACAGCTGTCTGTCAGTTGCCGACAGGATGTGGTGGGTAGACGACGACTTACGTCTTGCCCACACCGACAAGGACTGGAGGCAAAACCAAACAGACGACACTTGGTATGTTGAAGAGGTCGACCATATGACCAGGAGTGGGCGGTATTTTAAGCCACCACACTTGGACTAGCCGAAGGCATCCAGGAAGGACAAAGAAGTTGAGAGACAGAAAGAAAAACTGCTAGAGGAGGAAGCTGTGCTGAAACAGATAAAGAAAATTCAAGCAGACATCTCCATCTGGGGACTGCTTATGGTCTCGAGGGTTCACAAACAAGCGGTCCTTTCTGCCATGGACAAGGCGAAACTTTCAATTGATACCACACCCGAGCAGTTGGTAGGGCTGGTTTTCCCGGGAGGAGCTTCCCCGACCTTGACCTTCACCGACGAAGAACTACCCCTCGAGGGCTCAGATCATAATAAACCACTCTATATCTCTGTGGAGTGTAGAGAGAAATGGATACCGGTGGTCCTGGTCGACACAGGGTCTGCAATCAATGTATGTCCGTCGAGAATGACGTATGCTATCGGGTTGAAGCCCGCGGATTTTGTGCCTACGACCCAGGTGATACGGGCCTATGATAATACAAGCCGAGAGGTGATGAGGATCGTAGGGATTACGACTCAGGTTGGTCCGGGGCAACAGGACATTGAGTTTCATGTCTTGGATGTTCTCACAACCTTCAATCTACTCCTTGGGCAACCGTGGCTGCACCAGGTAAAAGCCGTCTCTTCCACCTTACACCAAATGCTAAAGTACCCCCACGGGAAGGGGGTGGCAATAGTTTTTGGGAATTCTTTGATACATCCGCCGCCAAAGGTTTCTACACCAATTCTGGAGATTGAGCATGACACGGAAGATGTATTTTTGTCAGGATTCACCCTAGCTGAGGCCCGGGTTGTACAGGATATGCTAGTTGTTGATGAGGGGCTATACGTCAGTGTACAGTCTGTCTACCTTATGAACAAGTTTTAACACATGCCCGGGATGGGATTGAGCGAAGTGGCCAAAAGGGCGTTGCAGCATCGGCCGAAGTGCCGCATAACCCATATACCTTTGGATTAGGTTATCTTCCTACGAAAGAGGATTAAGCGAGGAAAGGAAGAGAGATGGCCGGAAGAGCCAAGGCAAAGCAAGCCGGAAAGCATTATGAGTTGGTGCACCGACCTATCCAGGGAAACCTGAATGGACGCTTTGTCCGGGAGGGGGAAGACTTCCCATTCTACGGCTTTCCGGAGCCCTAGATGAATTCAGAGAAGCGGCATTTGCCAGCTTCGAAATCTTTTTTAATCTTCAGTTGTCCGGGGATGAAGTTGCCGAAGAGCAGACAGACCCACCAGCTGAGGTTGAGCAGCGCAAGGACGAGGATTCCGAGAGCACAGAAATTGAGATGGAGGTAGCACTGGCTTGTCTCCTCTCAGATCCTCAGATCGTACCGGAGTGCTCGGGGGATAACTTCTCAGTTTCCATGATCGGGGATGAAGCAGCTGTGGGCCCATCTTCCGGCATTCTCGATGCATCCATCGCACTCTCCCTTGTCTGGTAATACGAGGAGGGCTTTTTATTGAACAGTTTCGGGTCAGGTAGTGAGCCAGAATCTAATTCCACTGAGTTTGTGGAGTCGGAATCAGATTCCAGCTCTTCTGAGTCTGGGTTCGGTATTCTTGGGGGTGATAACCCGGATGCCACTGTCCTGTCCAGGTCGTCTTTTTCATTTTCCTTTGAGTCTGTTGTAACTGAAGGATCAGACGGACTGGATGTTATTAATGAGAATGGTACGACTGTGGCTTCCGAGTACTTTTCTGTGCCTTTAATTTATTGCATTAATCAAGACTTTCAAAATTTTGATGAAAACGACGAGGAAAAAATTCATTCGGTTTTGAAATATTTGCTTGATCAAGAGTAGGAGAGGTTTGTAAAACCTTTGATAATGAAATCACCATAATTAATGTTGGTACTGAGAAGGACCCGTGGCTGGTCCAGATCGGGTCCACGTTGTCTTCGGAGGAGTGCGAGCGCTTAGTCGCTTTATTAAAAGATTTCAAGATGTTTTCGCATGGTCCTACGAAGACATGCCTGGAATCGATGTTGAGATTGTACAACACCGGATCCCTCTTGACCCAGAGGCCCGACCGGTTAAGCAAAAGCTCCGAAGGATCCGCCCGGATTGGGCTCTGAAAATCAAAGAAGAGGTCACCAAGTAGATCGATGCAGGATTCCTGTTAATATCTGAGTATCCAACTTGGTTGGCCAATATAGTTCCTGTGCCGAAGAAGGACAGCAGAATTCGGGTATATGTGGACTTCAGGGATTTAAACAAAGCCAGTCCGAAGGACGACTTTCCTCTGCCGCATATCGATGAATTAGTAGACTTCACTGCTAGGCATGCGCTGCTCTCGTTCATGGATGGGTTTTCAAGTTACAATCAGATTTTGATGGCACCCAAAGACAGGGAGAAGACTGCTTTCACCACCCCGTGGGGAACCTATTGTTATAGGGTGATGCCGTTTGGGCTGAAGAATGCTGTGGCTACATATCAACGGGCTGCGACCACGATTTTGCATGATATGATCCACAAAGAGGTTGAGGTGTACGTGGACAACATGATTGTCAAGACCAAGGAAAGATAGGGCCACTACACCGCCTTGTAGAAATTTTTCCAATGGATTAGAGAGTATCGATTGCGGCTGAATCCTCAGAAATGTACATTTGGTGTTACAGTAGGGAAAATGCTGGGGTTCTTGATCACACAGAGGGGTATTGAGGTCGATCCTTCCAAAATCAAGGCCATCTTAGAAATGCCACCACCGAGGACTGAAAAAGAGGTGCGAGGCTTTCTAGGTAAAGTACAATTCATAAGACGGTTTATTGCAAAATTAACGTTGACTTGTGAACCATTGTTTGGTCTCCTGAAGAAAGGAAAGAAGTTCCAATGGGGACGATCGATGCCAGGTTGCTTTCGAGCAGATCAAGCAATATCTACAGAACCCACCTGTGTTGTCACCCGCCTGAGCCGGGGAAACCGTTGATTCTGTACCTATCAGTGACCGAAAAGACAATGGGCTGCATACTTGCACAGGAGTCTGAGGACAAAGTTGAGAAGGCTATCTACTACCTGAGCAAGAAAATGCTGGATTACGAGACCCGCTACATGCCGCTAGAAAAGGCTTGTCTGGCCTTGGTATAAGCTACCAGGAAGTTGAGGCACTACCTGTTAGCTCACTCTGTAATACTAGTTTCGAGATTAGATCCTATCAAATATCTCTTCGAGAAACCAACACTTACGGGTAGGCTAGCCCGTTGGTTGCTTCTGCTTTTCGAATTTGATCTGAAGTACATGACGCGCAAGTCAGTGCAAGGGAGAGCGGTAGCGGAGTTCCTAGCTGACCACCCAGTTGAAGGGGATGAAGTAGTTGAATATCTGTTCCCAGACAAGGCCATTCTGCATGTCGAAGAAGAGACTTGGACGATGTACTTTGACGTAGCGTCAAACCAATATGGGTATGGGATAGGGGTGTTGCTGATAGCGCCCTACAATTCTCTCATACCCTTAGCTTTCAAACTCCGATTCAAAGTATCGAACAATGAGGCAGAGTATGAGGCATGTATTGCTGGATTAGAAGCCGCCCTAGAACTAGGGGCAAAATGGTTGGATGTCATCGGGGACTCGAACCTTGTTGTGTCTCAAGCTAAAGGAGATTGGAAAGTTAAAGAAGAAAAGATGAGAATCTATCACCTGACCTTGGACGTTCTGATTCCTCGGTTTGAAAAACTGAACTTCACTTATCTGTTAAGAGAGAACAACAGGTTTGCTGATTCATTAGCAACTCTATCTTCTATGATAGACATCTCTTTTGGAGTCCGAATGTGTCCGATCATCATTGAACAGAAATTCGTGTCAGCCTACGAGCTGATTGCTTCCATAGATGAGATACAAGATCAAAATCCCTGGTATTACGACATCAGGAACTTCTTGGAAAAGGAGACGTATCCACCAGGGGCAAATACCAAAGATAAGAGGGCAATTCGAAGAATGTCAGCTCAGTTCATCGTCTGCGGGGGTAAACTGTACAAGAGGGGTCATCTCGGGATGCATAAGCTATGCGTTGATGCTGAAGAATCCAGCGCCTGATGGAGGCCATCTATGGAGGAGAGTGCGGAGCGCAAATGAGCGGGGTGATGCTAGCTCGGAAGATCCTTAGACAGGGTTATTATTGGTCAACCATGGAGGAGGATTGTATTGGCTTTGTTCGGTGATGCCACAAATGCCAGATCCCTGCAAACCGTATGAACATTCCACCATCGAAACTATACAATATGACTTCGCCATGGCCTTTTTCAATCTGGGGAATTGACTTAATTGGGGCTGTCACTCCGAAGGGGTCTAACGGGCATGAGTACATTCTGGTAGCGATAGATTACTTCACGAAGTGGGTTGAGGCTCAATCTTACGTGGTGTTGAAGGCATCGCATGTCGCTAAGTTCATCAGGAACAACATTATTTGTTGTTACGGGGTCCCGAATGAGATTATTTCGACTAATGGTTCCCACTTCAAGAAGGAGGTGATCGACTTGTTAGAGAAGTACAACGTGGCTTTTCATAAGTCATCTACATATCGGTCGCAAACCAACAGAGCTATGGAGGCTGCCAACAAGAACATCAAGCACATTCTGCAGAAGATGGTGGAAACCTACAGGGATTGGCCAGATAAGCTGCCATTTGCTCTTTGAGGCTGCCAAACTTCAATTCGAACTTCTACTGGGCAACTCCGTACTCCTTGGTTTATGGGATGGCGCCTGTTCTACCTATTGAAGTTGAGGTTACGTCATTACGGGTTATGGCTGAGTGCCAGATAGCTGAGGCAGATTAGCAGCAAAGCAGGTTCGAAAAACTCATGCTATTTGATGAAAAAAGGCTGAAAGCATTGTATCACGTCCAGGGTTATCAACGAAGAATTGCCAGGGCTTTCAATAAGAAGGTTAAGTCCAGGAATTTGAAAGAGGGGGGATTCAGTGCTCAAAGACAACCGAGCTCTCATCCACGACCCTAGGGGCAAGTTTAGACCCAATTGGACTGGCCCTTACATCATCAAGTCTATCTGGTTGGGTGGAACTGTCGTTCTGATGGATTTAGATGGCCTTGAGTTCTCCCAACCGATCAACATGGACAAGTTGAAGAAATACTATCCCTGAGTGGCTCGCTAGGCCGAAAACCTGAAAGGGCGACCTAGGCAAAAGTTAGAGCACAGAAAATTTGAAATAATAAAAACTGAGCTCGCAAGGTTGAAAACCTAGAAAGGGCGGCCTTGGCAAAAGTTAGAGCACAAAAGGAGAGTGTTAATACACGAGTGAACCTGAACCGAACTACATAAGGCTTGATTCCCATCTTTGGGACACATAGGCAACTTCATTCTGAAGTCCAGCCACAAACATTCCTCCGATCAACTTTGTCCATGTGATCATGTTGGTCATCTTTGTCTATTTTGCATTCAAGAGCTCGGTTGTGATCTCTAATGCAGTGCTATTTAGACTAGGGGCAACTTTCCAGTTGTTTTGGATCCGAGGTTAAACATCTCAGTGATCGATCTCAGGCGTGTCCAGTTTTGATCCATATCGAAAATGGTTTTGAAAAGTTTTAATAAAAGTTGATTTTGCTTAAATTAATCTTTTACGACTTAGACCATTTTTGGACCAAACGGAAAATTTTCAGTACCCATAACCTTCAATTACATTGATTTCAATACAGAGTTCTCCTACTCTTGAATACAAATTGAAGTTGCTTGTTATTACATTCACAAAGAAAACTTGAAAGTACTAATAAAGTAATAAACTCGGGGCATGGATAAGTCAGGTGTTCTTGCGTCCCCTCCCAGAGCTTGTGGAAGCCTCTGATGCCAAAGTAGGCCCAACCTACGCCTCTTCATTGAGCCAAGCTATGCACTTATCAAAGAGGGTGCAATTGAAAGTCGGAACGGGGGCCAGAAGCTCTCTCGTCCTCCATGCTGTGGCATACCGAGCTAGCTGTGCGCCTCGGACTGGAAATGTAGTAGGGTACTCTACCCCCTATTCCGGGCAAGTCTAATCATGGCCGAACTGGCGTCGGAATCGGAACGAGGAGTAAAAGATACAATGTGTCAGGCCGATCAACTGAATCCCAGGCTGGCAAGACATACTGTAGCTCATCGCCGGTAGATTAAGCCAGGGGCAGTGCTAAGCAATGTTGACAGCGGACAGACTGCACATCCATTCGCACCACCATCCCTCATCTAGGGCATCAACTAGACGTTGCCGGAAGAAATAACTGCGTGCTGAATATGCTGGGCGTGAGTCCACCACCCTCAACTTGTCCATCAACCATATCTGGGGAGGGATGAAAAATGAGAGATTAAAGAATAGAGAGGTGTACGTGGAGAGAAAAGTGAGAAAAGGGTTTTGAGAGAAAAACCGAGCTTGAGGGCTGAGTGATGTGAGAAATATATATAAGATAGGATGGGAAACATTACATGCAGCAGTAGTGGACTCCCCGCGAATCTAGTCGTCTCCCGGCGATGGAAAGCATCCAAACCCATCAGTGTCTCGGCTAGCGTCATGGCAATACAGCTCTTGCACTTTTTTAAACCTTGGGCAACCTCAATCAAACGGACGCTAGACCCTCCGGAGCCTGGGGCAAGCAAGAAATGAGACAACATGCACAAGCAAAGCGCATATTACTAAAAACCCTACCAGTGATGATCGCCGCGGTCACCGGCATTAGAAAACTGACGAATCAGGCTCGGAATGTCCAGTTCTCCGTCGTGAATCAAAGACCGAGCGTCATGCAAAGTGAGCCCGCACATCTGTCCTAAGGCTTGGATATGGCCAAAGCGGAATTGGGACAAAATCTCTTCCTCGCGTCGAGACTCCATTAAAGCTTGGAAATTTTCAAAAGTGGGACACATCTCTTGTCCACCAAAGCTAAAAACATGAGTTACCGGGTTCCAACACCTAGCCGCGGCATGGAGGAACGGAAAACGCAGCGGGGTGTGGCTCAGCGTGAATAGTGCATTTATTCCGAAACCCCAAAAATTCAACTTTTCTAAGCCATCCAAGCTTGCAATCCAGTTTGTGAGGTTTTGGGCAAGAAATGTTTCCATTTGAGGCAAACATGGAGTTAAAATGAAAGCACCACGAAGCTAGAACCTTTATAGAAGATAAGGCAGTGAATGGAGAACAGGTGTCGACGTTTCGAAGAGTCTGCCATTGATGGCCGGCACTTGCTTATTGATAGCCGACAGTGGCTCATCAATGGCTGGCAGTGGCACACTGATGGCCGGCAACCTCTCCTTTAGACTCCTTGACCTTCTCGGTGAAGATCCAGTTGTTTGCTGCAGTGGAATCCTGTTATTTGCACCTTTTAAAGTCTTATTTTGATCCTTTTTTGGCTTAAGTTTGTTTGTTTAAGTTGTAATCATTTGGTGTTTGGGAGTTGTATTTTGTTGCTAATCGAGTTGTTGTAATTTGCTTATCGAGTTGTAAACTTGTTAAGGTTTTATTGTTGCTTATTGAGTTGTGTTGTGTTATTTTGTTTGTTGTGTTGGTTCACTACCTGACTTGGCAATACGCGAATGTTCAATATTCATCAACCTCACTTTTATGCAAAATAGTGCGATGCGATGCTTAGAATATAAAATGCAACACCTTTTGACCAAAAAGCAGTTTTAATTCCATCATGGATTCTTTTTACAAAAGAGCACAAGTTTTAAAGAAAATAAAACTGCCTGAGGCTATACAATGTGCTAAAACTACTAATAAAAAGAGAATAAAGCAAAAACATCTGAATCGGTGCTATCTAGCTCAAGATCGGGAAGCCCTCTTCACCCTCTTCCTTGGCTGAGCAGACCCTGTACCATCGCTGTCGGCACCACTGTTTGACCTGGATCCATCGTCATCTCCTTCCTCGGATGACTCGGACTGTCGACTCGCCGCCTCAACTTCCCCGTTCATCTCATCATCATCATCACTCGACACGGGCTCTGAAGGGCCACTCGCGCTGTAGGTGCCTCTACCTCTACCTCAGCCGTCTGTCTGAGCCTGTCTCCCTTTTCTCTCTGCTAATGGAGAAGGTGCTAAAGAACTCGCCTCTGCTCCTATTGGGGCATTTGATGGGCCTGGCATCAAGAAGGGAATCTGAAAAAGACAGTTCGCCAAAATGCATTAGTAATGAAATGTATCAAATGCAAAGAATAATGTGCTATGAGCAGTGAGTGATTTGCAGTGTATGTATACCATGAGCAGTGTCTGGGAGCAATGTATTAGATCAGTGCAGTTTCAAAGAACTCACCGGGATCCTGTAGAGGCTAAGCAGATCCAAACTCGTCTCTACCATCTCTGTCAAGGAGGCCACTAGATCAATGGCCTGTCCTGTGTACTCTATGGGCACCTGCGAGTGCATTGAAAAGATCAGTATCCGATGAAGCACAATTAAAATGAAGTAAATATGCAAAATGTGAGGTTTAGTACATACCGAAGTCGGGCCTCGAATCCCGGTGAGTGCACGCCCTGCTGATGCAAGCGCAATGGGGATCTGATAAGTCTTCCCAGAACGTCTCTGATAAGTCAATGAAGTAGGCAGCTCTGGCCATCCAGTCTCCTGCCTCTCCTTAGGATCTCTCCTCCTACGAGATCTAGTCGCTCTGCTTCTCCCTCTCGCAGCCGGAGCTCTCGCCCCTTCACCTCCACAAACGCCGGTCAGAGACAGCATCAGATGCGTCTGAATGAAGGTCTCGTAGTCGCCCTCCATGCGAAAATAGTCCGCATCTAGTCCTATCATGAACTGAATCACCTGGTCGGCAGATAGCCTGTGTGTCTCCCTCATAGACGCGGGAGGTGCCATCGGTATAAACTGGCCAGGTGATCACAAGGTCTAGCATACGAAGTGCTCACTCAAAAACCAAGCGTAACAGATCGAGCCCTCGAAGAGGATGTGGTAGCGAGAGACAATCTGGGCAGCGTTGTACTGATCCCGGAGTCCTGACGGTATTGCATCCCACGGCTGCCACGTGATCTAAGGAAAAGAGAACGAACAAGATGATCAGTCGTCAAATAACTAATGTGGGTGCATCAGGTTAATTGAAATAATTTCGTTGCAGAATTACCTCGCGCGCCGTGACCGAGTCGAAGTACTGCCGAAAGAACACAAAGCTCTGTCGGGTCCTACGACGGAGCTGGCCGTCGTATACATCAAAGAATGGGACTGTCGTTGGCGTCTCCTCCACAGGCTCCGGAGCAAGTGTCGGGAAGTATGCGTACACCCACAGCTGTAAGGAAGATGTGATCAATACAGTGTATAAACATAGTATAGAACATGCAGAAAGCAGAACGCAGTACAATGCATAAGGAGTGCAGGTCTAGAGCAGAGATTAGACTTTGTGTGTGTAGTGTATGGTATGCAGTGTGCAGTATGTATGGTGTACAGAAAATGCAAAGCAGAAAGCATACAGTGCAAGAGCAAATACAGAGAATGCAGAAAGTACAAGTGTTGAAAAAAGTGAAAACAGAAAGTGCTAAGCAAATAATGAAAAAGGGAAACTAAGCTGTGTACCTCCCAAGCTCGCCAGTAGCCGCCGATTAGGGTCCCGCACATCCAAGAGGTCGAGCTCATGTATCCATACAAAGTGGTAAAGCCAACTGCGCCCTAGTCATAGAAATAGACCAGTTGGAGCACCACCAGGGCGCTCAGGAAGTATAAACCCATGGTATTCCACCTGTTCGAAAACAAGGTGGTACCGAAAAGGAACAGGAGAAAACCCCTGGCGTACTGCTCCACCTCCTCATCAGTCTCGAGATTGTTCCCTCTGTAGTGCTCCTCGAACCAGGTATACCGGACCATGCCTGCTTAAAGTGTCGGTGGACGTGCTCTAAGTAGTGTATCCCATGCTGCCACCCACTCTCTCATGTCGGGATCAAGAGAAATCGGATCACCTCATATGCCCAGGCCAGTGAACATGGCAAAGTCGAAGAGAGTCATCGTTATCTCTCCCGTCGAGAAAAAGTGGAAAAAGTTGGTGGTGTCCCACCACCTCTCCACAAGAGCCCCTAGGAGGGGCATAATGCGTACATGTTCTTAGGAGACCATCCTTTTTCTCTGTTTTGTGCTCTATTACAGCTTGGTGTCACAGCACACCAGTGGCTGGCACCCTCTCATTGTTGGCCGGCACCTCTTCATCTGTGGCCGGCAGTGTGCATCCTTGGCCGGTAGGGGGGTCGGCAGTAACTATTCATGGCTGACAGGCCACTAGTGCACTCCCCAGCACTGTTTTGGTAAGTTTTAGCAGCAAGCACTGGAAGACACCCTGCAAGCAGAGCCTCTTGAGAGCAAATCGGAGAGCTTTTCGGGGCGAAAACCGAGCATGCATCATTCATTATTCCGAGACAGAGCTGTGGCAGCCTAATTTAGCTTCTTTTTCTTACTTAGTTGGTTTTGTAACTTAATTAATTTGATTAATTAGTTGATTTGTAATAATTAGTTTAATTAGCATAGCTAGTTAACTAAATTCATTCGGACCTTCCGTCAAGAGGGCACAATGTTGTAATAAGTGTGCGTGAGTGTGTGAATGTCTTCCAACCTCACGTCTTTCTCCCTTTTATTTACCAGCTTTTGATGGGTAGTTTTAGGGCATGTTTCAATTAGCATACTTATGCTTTGCATACGTGCATCATTCATTCGTATTGCATGCACTGGGCTCGGTGCATCATTCAAACTGCATTGTATTTCAATTCCTATTTGAATACATGTATCAAGTGTAGCATTCATATGCCATCTTAGATAGCCAAGCCTATTTTAGTTGCATTTTTGCATGCATTGCATTAGGCATTTTGTATAGTTAGGATCATGCATGATTTCTAATTAGCTTCTTTTTTGGCTCGAAGTACACTGTAAGTGTTTATGCTTTAGCATCCTTGCATGTGTGTAAGTGACTACCATGATAGCATGCGTGCCATAAGGCTAATTGCTTAATTGATTAACTGCATGAATGCCTGTGGATGAAGGTTTCATTGCTTGAATTGGAACAATTCATCAAAATATGCATTTTAAGCCCACTTTGCGGAGTGGCAAAATCATGTTGTTTTCTAAGTCCACTTGAGGGTGGCAAATCCGCTTCTTAGCCTACTTGCGAGTAGCACTTTCAAACCATTTTTGAAAAACAAACATGAGATGTTTTGTTCTAATTCTTGCGATTGAGTCTATATTTGTATGCTATGCGCATCACGTAGTAAGTTAGCTAATAAATCAGAATAAGAACATATGCGTTTTCAAAAATAACATATCATGCTTAGTAGAGACCGATCTTTGATCGGGCGAGCGGGGGTGCTCATTTCATGACCTTCCCCCCTCGTACCCAAGTTCCCGAGCCGAGGCAACTTTGGTGATGATGAACACGTGGCCTTAGACACGAGTCAGGGTTTCCTAAATTTCCCAAAATAAAATATTTAGGTGGCAACTCTGAAATCTGGCAAAGCAATTCATGTTTGGCACGTCTTGATTCAAATCGATTTTCCAAAACGATTTGCCAGATTTGGACTCTTTGGTGATTTGTCAATCTTACATTGCACTTTGTGAGATTAGATTCAGACCCGTGACAGGAGTCCGAACTGTAGTAGCTAGAACCTAATTCGTGCCATTGAGCACGGAGTGGAGTTCGGGCGATCTACATAACCCAACTTGGATAAAACAAAGGACAGAATAAAGAAGGAACATAAATTCATTGACTACTGCTGGAACAAATTTCATGACCTGGTTGTTCTTTCTATTCCTTATTTTTATGAGATTGAATTTGTAGCCAAGAAGACTTTCTAATGTAATTATTTACATATCAATAAAGTTAGGTTTTTCTTTCTTTATTCGACATGATCTGGTTTTATGTTCTAATTGTATGCTTGGTTGTATGATTGATATGACCTTACTTCTTACTATGTTCACAAAAAACTTTGAATCAATCAAACTTACTCTCAAGGTGTGGAAATAGAATTTTTTCTTAAGGAAGAAAACTTTTGCCCTAAGCTTCACATTCCAATTACATAATTAACATAATATGCATAACCAATCAACTTCTAATTTAAACATTTTTTATGGAAACTTCCCTTAGGAATTATACCGCTTACTTCTTAAAGAGTGAGCCCTTTTGGGTTTCTTCACTACTTGACCAAATACTGGTTTTGCAACTTTGAAGTCTAAAACAAACAAATTCTAGCCGCAGAGCACTTCAAAGTTTACTTCGAAGGATTTTATCTTTACAATAAACCTAATAACAAGTCACCAATACCTTTGATGCAGACAAAACCTAAACGTTCTTGTATTTTTAAGCATGAAATGTGCTTCGAAATCAATTACCTGCTCTCGAAGCCTTAGTTGATCTTTTGATATCTGGCTTTGGAGCCAAATCTTGACTTTTGAAGCCAAATATTTGTTTTCGAAGCCAATTTGATTGTTTGAGGTATGTCTCCCGCCCAAACAATCAACCTTGAGAGAGACTTTTCATATTGCACTCTCAGAACCCTCACAAATTTTAGGACAAAGTCTTAAACTTATACGGGTTCCAACATCAGCCAAACAATCTATCTTGGGTCTTTTTACCCATTTAGACAGATGGGGAATCTTTCGAGCAGAAAGGTTTAAAACCCTCTCCCTTCGCGTTTTTATCATACTCGTTTGCCAAAAACACAAACCCTTTCATTTCTACTGCTCTCTGCTCCTCTTTGCTGTTTTCTCTGCTTCTTCCTCCGTAAACTCTTGCTAATGGCTTCTTCCTCCCTAAAAGTACCAGTTGTGGAGCGCGTGAGTCCATCCTTACCATTAAAGAGGCATATCGGCGAAGAAATATCCAAGCTCAGGGCTGGTGAACTGAGTGCCATAGATGGTCGCCTCTTTATTCCTCGCCATAATGAACAACAAGAATACGTCTTGGGACCCATTTTAGAGAAGCCCCAGCTCAACTTCCTGCTTTGTATCCTCATCTAAAGGATCACTGCCTGCTCTACGATGGGGGTTTTGATTAGAGAAGCTGGAGGATAAACCATTCCCATCATTGCTGGCCCACATTGAAGGTTGAATGGGAGGAGTGGTATGACAGAGTTGTGTCAGCCAGAGAATTAGATCTACAAGAGCCCTGTATCCTTGATGCCCTTTGCCTTTCCAGGTTCATTATCCTTAAGGATCCTTTTTTGATTCCTGCAGCCCTTTGCTTCTGGAATTCAGCTTTTAATTTTTTTCAATTTTGGTGTGGTATGATGGCCCCTATCGTTCTTGATATTTGCCATCTCTTAGGGCTCTTACCACTTGGTACTCCCTTTTCGCCTAGTTAGCTAGACCTTCCGGTCAACTTCACTATTCCATCCTTAAACTCTTCCTTCAGTGATTTTGTAAAATTTGAGAACAAGAATGTAGGTTCTGTAGATGATCGAGAGTTCTTTTCCTTCATTCTGTATTGGTTATGCAAATTTCTCTTTTGCACTTCATCTCAGCGGATTATGCCTGAGTTGGCCCCACTTGCCAAGGCTCTTGCCTCGAAGAAGAAGAAGATAGCCTTGGCTCCTTATGTTTTAAGCCATGTTTGTAGAGCCTACTTCCAATTTTACGAGAAACCTCTGGATGTTAACCAAGAAGGCCCTCTATGGGTATTACAACTCTAGCTCTTCACATATTTCACTAGTCTACATTCCAAGTGCTTGAGATTTTTGGTACAAGAACCCACTACTTACGGAGAGAAATTTGCCAGGATTTCTTTATACCCTCCAGCTTTTCCTACTATTTTACTTTCTTTCATCAACTCCCAATTTCTCCACTTCCTTTTTTTTTTTGCCCATTGGAAACTAATACAAGACCAGCTTGGCTCAGGGCATTTTTGGCTGATAAAGAGTGCTCCAATTCATTACATAAGGATATGTGGGCATCTATCTTGTTGTCAAGGGAGCTCTTCATTGGTACTTTGAATCCTCAAGCTTACAAATGTATATCTGAAGTTTACTGTCCTTTCCAATTTGTCAGGCAATTTGGGCTTGCTGAAGGAATCCCTATCCATCTTTGTAGCCTTTCCAATACCAATCTCATAGTCAGAGACTTGAAGGTACCCAAAAACAAATTGGAACAAGCAACATTCAAATTGCTACAAGGGTTGAGTGAGTTTCAATTCATCCTCTTTACCTTACATGGCACAGCTTTGAAAAGATTTCAAAATTGGTGGACAGCCAATATGGAGGTGCTCCTGGCAATACCTCGCAAAGATCTGCTAGTGGGACTAGATGTGCCTACTCAAGCCAAACCCCAAAAGACTAGGACAACTATTACAGTCTCTACTGCGCCTGTTATCCCAACTCTTACTCCTGCTGTCACAGAGACTACTCTTGTTACCTCTCCTCCTTCTCCTAAAGTCACCAGGGCTACTTCGAAGAAAGACATGCATTTCTATTTTTTCCCTTCTCTTCTCTCTATGATGTTTATAAGGCCTTGTTTATCTACTTATGGCTTTCTTTTTTAATGCAGGAGCTTTACAAGTAGAATCTCCTCAAAGAGTTCAGGCTTTGAATGTCCTCAAAGGCAAGCAACAACAATAAAGGAAAAGAAGAATTTTGCTTGATCCTGAGGAGGAGATACCTGAAACTCACTTGGAAAATGAAGAAACAGAAAAAAAGAAAGAGATATCATTGAAAAGAAGGAAGAAAATGACAGTTTCTCCCTTTGACCTTATTGGGGGCTCTACTCATGAAGCAGCTGCCAAAGCAGTAGAAGAGGAGCACTCCAAAGAAGTCATTGTATTTCAAAGGTCTAAGAAGATGAGACAGCTGCAAGTATTAAGGGATAAAGCTGCTGCTGCTGATGCACTCCAAAGAGAATCTGCAAGGATGCAACAAACTGCTGAACATTATGCCCTCACAGTTCTCCAACCATTGCTACTACTTTTGAAACTGGTAATTTCCTTTTGTGTCTCTAGTAATTTCCTTTTCCAAGTTTTTAGTAATAAAACTTAACATTGCTTCATATTTTTTATTTTGTAGCAATAGTTATTCTACCTCCTCCTTCGATAAGGGTTTCTTCAGTCTTAGCTGAAGTTGAAAGACCATTAGAAGCAACCTCGAAAATGAGGAAGAAAATCGATACTAAAGTGCCTTTTAAGTGTAGAACCCATCCAGACGATACTTCCATTTCCTGGTTCTACACTTTTCATACATTTTTTGAGGCAAAGCATTCCTATATCTTTATCCTTTGGCTTAACTCCATATCTTCCTCATCTAACCTTTATCTCAGCCCAATTTACTTTCCCTACAATCCTGGCTGCTCCTTCCTCACCTGAGGAGATCCTAGTTATCACTTCATCTTCAGTGATAGCTGATACTCCCAGAAAAGATACTAGTAGCTCACCAATTCTTTGTCCACCATCACTATCCAGCTCCAGTCCTTCTTCTCTTGACTTACTGGTGGTCAGGACTATAAACACTGCTAGGGACACTTCATCCTCCTCTTCTATCCCTATACGGCCATCTCTTCCTTCCACTAGAGACCTTTTTGCACCTCCAATGTCAAATAAAGAGATGGATATTTTTTAAGCTAGACTGGCTAGCCTTTTTGACATATCTCCTACCATTCCAGCAACCAATAATGAAGCTGAGCCATTAGTTCTGGCTGACTTTCTCTCTTGGAAATTTTTTAGAGCTCTTCAACCATCAGTAGGGCTTATTTACCTCCACTGAACTTGGGCATCTGTTTGGAATTGCTAACATTATTCTAAAGGATTCCATTCGAAGCCTTACAAAGGCCTATCATAAAGAATGGTTTTCTCTAATGCTGCAAGGTCATTGAGCAATCCAACATGGCTATTTCAAGTCACTTATCCCAAGCAGCAGCTACCATAGATTTTTATGTCAACATTTTGCCATATTGCCAAAACTGTAGAGGAGAGGCTATTAAAAGACAAGGAATTTGTTTCCCATGTATATGCCAAGGTGTTTGAATTGAAAGGACAACATTCCTTTACTTCTGAATTTCGAACCCAACTCCTGGAGAAGAAGGCTCAATTAGAAGAAGAGTTATCAGCAGTTAATCTAGCTTTGGATCAAACTGCCACAAAGCTACAAATCACTAACCAAGGGCTGGCTGATCGAAGGGAGGACATAGCTACAGCCATTCAGTGGTTCCCATCCCTTAGGAGTAGAGAATCAATTGTAAGGAAACAACTGAAACATTATACTGATTTTTAGGCCAATTTATGGCTACATGTACTCAACTCTATATGAAATGAAATCTTTATTCATTATTTGAGTGTCTTTACACTTCTCTTGTTTAGCATTTTCTACACTCCTTGTGTTTCCCACACAGTTAGATAATAAGGTTTCAAGTACCTGCCGTTAATTTTCTTAGGATGCACTTATCCATTCAGATTTCTTAAATGGTATGCTTCCCTAGGCAGGACTCTATGAATTTGATATGGACCTTCTTAATTAGGTGACCATTTGCCAAACTTATGGCTTTTAATTCCTATTGGAAGTATTGTCTTCCATACCAAATCACCTTCATCAAAACTAATGTGCTTAACCTTCTTATTGTAGCTCTTAGCTGCCTTTTTCTTTTGGAACAGAATATTATTTAATGCAAGAATTCGAGTTTCATCTATACTTTCTAATTCCAAAAACATGCTTTGATGGTATTACTCAGAAGTTAACTATTCTTGGCATTTCACCCTCAAATACTTAATGTTAATTTCTACAAGCAACACTGCATCATGTCCATATACTAAAGCACAAAGAGTTACTCATGTACTTGATCTTGGAGAAGTCCTATAAGCCCATAATACATCCAACAACAAATTATGCCAATCCCTAAGATTGTCTTCCACAACTCTTTGTATTCCTTTTTTCAAGGACTTGTTGGATGATTCTGCTTGACCATTAGCTTGTGCATAGTAAGGGGTGGAATTAACAAGACTAATTCCAAATTCTACTGTGAAAGACTTTACCATCTTTCCATCAAATACAGTCCCATTATCTATAGTTATGGTCTGTGGGATGCCAAATCTATGAATCAGATCTTTAATAAATCCAATAACTTCAGTTTGATCCACAGCTTTATATGGTTTAACTTCAACCCACTTAGTGAAGTAATTTGTAGTCACTAGGATGAAATAATGGTGCTTCGGAGAGGGTGGATGTACTTTCCCTATCATATCCATAGCCCAACCTTTAAATGGCCAAGGCTTCACAACTGCATGTAAATTAGTTATTAGTACATGTCTTATCATGCCATGCTTTTGGCATGCTTGGCAACCTCTAGCATACTCTATGGAATCCTTAAGGATGGTTGGCCAATAGTAGGAATGCCTTCGAAGCAACCATCTCATCTTCACACCAGGCTAATGGGCACTGCAAATGCCTTCATGAACTTCAGCCATGGGTGTCAATGCTTCCTTCGGCCCTAGACATACCAATAACAATCCATCTGCTCCCCTTTTGTAAAGAGCATTACCATACACTATGTATTGTATAGATTGTAGTTTGATATTTCTACTAGCTTTCGAAGATGGGCCAATTAGGTACTGTATTATTGGATGCCTCCAATCTTGATCTTGTAAGTCATTATGATTGACGTCTAACACCACATTCCTTTTAGCTAAAAGTGGTATTAATTTTTGATATGTTGCTTGACTTATGTTCATTTGAGTGTCATCCCTTCTTCTAAAATTCGAAACTTTCTGAGCTACATCATTGGCTTTGTTATTCATGAACCTTGGGATATAAGTCACATTTGCTATCTAAAACTAAGAAAGCAAATGTAATGCAACAACATAGTATGGCAATAGGCTTGCACTTTGACATTTGAAAATTCCTTTCACTTGGTTGACCACCAATTGAGAATCTCCAAATATATCAATAGCATGAGCTTGTAATCCAATAAGCATTTCTAGTCTCATTATTAAAGCTTCATATTTAGCTTGATTATTGGAACAAGTAGTTTCATCCACTCTGAAACTGTGTGTGGTTTCTACCCCTTGTGGTGACTTAATTACAACATCAATTCCAATCAGACCATTGGCCTTTGACCCGTCGAACCACATCTGCCATGGCTCAACATTGATCATACTAAGATCTATTATCTCCTGACTTTTCGTTTGACATGGATGATCTGCCAAAAAGTTAGCCAAAACTTGTCCTTTTACTGCCTTTTGGGAGACATATTCTAGATGAAACTGTGACAAGGCTAATATCTATTTGTCAATTCTTCCTCTCAACATTGGTCTAGATAACATATACTTAACCAAGTCTGTGGTTGCAATTACTGAGACAACATTAGGCAAAAGATAATATCTTAATTTCATTGCTGCAAAATACAATGCAAGGCACAACTTTTCTACAGCTGAATATTTACATTCACAATAATTTAAAAACCACTAAGGTAATAAACTGCTTGCTCATTGCCTTCTTCATTGCCCTGGGCTAGGAAAGCTCCCAATGAATCCTCTGCTGCAACAATGTATAACTTCAAAGGCTTGTCGCTCTTTGGTGGCATTAGCACTGGAGGCTTGGCCAAGTAGGCTTTAATTCCTTCGAAAGCAATTTGATGCTCTGTTGTCCACACAGACTCCTCTTCATCTTTCAACTTTAAAGAAGAAAATACTTTAGTTTTCCCTGCAATGTTAGAAATAAATCTTCGAAGAAAATTAACTTGACCAAGGAACTTTTGTACTTCTTTTTTACTTGATGGAAGCTTGGCCTCAATGATGGCTTTGGCTTTATCCTGATCAATTTGTATTCCCTTCTTGGGTACTACATGGTCCAAGAAGTTTCCAGCTGATACACCAAAAGCACATTTGAGAGGATTAAGCTTCAACTTGGACTTTCTCATTCTTTCAAAAGCTGCTTCCAAGTGAACTAAGTGTTCCTCCATGGGCTGAGATTTTACTACAATGTCATCAATGTAGCACTCTAAATATCCTCCAATGAGATCATGAAAGATATTGTTCATTACCCTTTAATATGTGGCTCCAGCATTCTTCAGACTGACAATTTAACCTATTCGAAGGTGTCAATGTTTCTAGGACATCCTCATGTTATCTGATGGACATCCTCCTCTGCAATGCAGATTTGGTTGTAACCAGAATGTCCATTCATCATAGACAAAATCTTGTGCCCTGCTGAACTGTCCACCAATAAGTTTACTATGGGCATGGGGTACTCATCTTTTAGAGTTGCTAAGTTCAGGTTTCTAAAATCGATGCATACCCTCATTTTACCATTCTTTTTAACCACATGCACAATATTGGACAACTATTCAACATATCTGGCTGTTCTAATAAAGCCTGCCTTAAGGAGCCTAAGAATTTTCTCCTTGACCTTCTGAACCACTTTAGGACTCATTCTTCTTCGCTTCTGCTTGTATGGCTTGAAATTAGACTTCAAGGAAGCCTATGTTCTACTAATGATCTGTCCAATCCAGGCAGCTCATTATAAGACCAAACAAAGCAGTCCTTATATTTTTTTAAGACAACCAATAACTAGTTTCTATCACAAGGACTTAACCAAGTACTGATATCAATGGGTTGTTGTGCAGAACCTCTCCCGAAATTGACTTCTTCTAAAGAGTCTTGTACTTGAGCATTCATTAATGCTTCTCTTTTGCTTTCTTCTAGCCTCGAAGCAACTTCTTTGCTTTGTTCTGCTTCCACTTTCTCTGGTTCAACATCTTTGTCTTCTTCCTCATAGACAAAGTTTGTCCATAAGGCTTCTTCTTCCTATATTTCTTCAACTTTTGTTTCGATGTCCAATTCACAGTATTTATCAAAGGTCAAAGACCTAACCTGTTGTTACTCCTGCTTACAGCCAACTACCATGGCTTCTTTCTCTTGTTCTTGAACCTTCTGGACTATCGATTTTATGTCCAATATTGAAACTTAACCAAAGCCAAGGGTCTGGCTTCTTAGGTTTCATCTTTTTGCCTACAACCAGTGTCACGACCCAAACCCGCCCCTATAGGTTCAACGTCGTAACCGGCCAGTAATCCTTGGATTACCAAAGGCCTCTTAACATAATAACATATAATTAGGGGCTGCGGAAGCAGATATCAATTATACAACATCCATTGAGCTGTGCAGACTTATATGGGATAGAAAAATTTTAAACTTTATATACATACATATACACATTGTTATATATATACATATATAAGCTAGACCAAAAAGGACTTAGCCTTATTCACAAAATACACAAAGACTTGTCCAGCTGAACAGGAAAATAAAACTTCAACTTATGCAGTTAGCCATAACCACTAGTCATGTCCGGAACCTCCACGAGAGGCACATAGGTTGGCTGTCAAAAACTGATTCCAGGCAGACCCCTCTAAGCTTGGTCATGCGCCTGATCACCTATATACATATATATAAACAATGAGTTGGTGTCCAATGAATAATGTCCATCACAGAGTTAGAAATCAGATTCTTATCAGAAACAGAGTCTTACGCATATTCAGATTCCAAATCAGAAACAGATTCATATACATATTCATAATCATTTTCATATTTAGATTTTGCATATAATCATACGTGGTACATCCATTAGCGTTAACAAATCCGATGACCCATAAAGGGACGGCCTTGAAGGCATTCTGATGACTCATGTGCACAGAGACGTGTCCGATGACCCATAAAGGGACCTGATGACCCATGAAAGGACCTGATGACCCATAAAGGGATGCATATCATATGATGTTAAGGATGCCACAAATAACTTTCAAAATCTTGCCACAAATAACTTTCAAAATCTTAGACAGTCATTCATTCATTCAAAACAGAGCGTAGCATTTCATGTCATAATGTTCAGAAAATATTTAACATTGAACATAACTTTACAAAGTTATTACTTACAGATAGTTGCAGAAGTAGATCAGACAGATCAAAATTAGGCAGACAATAGCGCGTGACCTACACAAACACATAACATATACACATGGAAACGCAATATCAAATTTTATTTTTTTTTATTTTTTTTTATTTTTTTTTTTGTCTAAGTAGTCCAAGATTCTATTACGTGTATTTCTCATTTATTCCCATGAATCGGATTATTATTTCACTTACCCCTTTTATTACTAAATCATTCTTTTCTAAATAAACCAATTCTCACTTAGCTTCTTAATCAAGTGCTACTAAGTTAATGACTTATTCTTTTAATCAACTAATTAATGTTGATTGTTAACTTATTAATCTTTATTGAGCCATAAATCATGTCTAGAATGCTTTGGGAAGAAATGAGAATAAAAATGTGAACTAAATGCAATTTTGCAAAATATGCTGAAAATAGAGTCTTTGCTCGAGCGCCACTTTGGTCGCTCGAGCGGACTGTAAAATTTGAAAACCTTCTGGGAGCTCGATTTTCATGCTCGAGCGAGACTTTCCTCGCTCGAGTAGACAGCGTAAATTTTGGAATTACCAGAATTGTAATTGAAGTTCAAATTTGATATTCAAAGCCTCAAAACATGTATTTTTGGTACACAAAAATGAAGAATTATTGTATAATTTAGTAAACACTCTCAATTAGAAATCATTTATTCAAAATCATGCTCCAATTGTCCAAATTTAGTCATTTTCTCCCCATCAAACCCACAAATTTTAAAGTATGAATTAGACTCCCAAAACTCTTGCAAATTCATGATGCATGTGTGATTGAAACTCAATTTCATATAAGACAAATAAATTCAAACCCAAAATGGTTATTTTCAAATTAACTTCTATAATTTTGAATCTAATTCAATTTCTACACCATTTTACTAATTCCTTTTAATGTATATGAAATTGAAATTATATGACTCTTAGGAAAGTATTTGCATGTATAACATTAAGATTAAAACTAATTAATTTTCTATATTCAAAATTAAATCAATGTTTAATTTTCCATAAACTCATAATTTTCCAAAGCTTAGCTTTTATTTCATCAAAACATGAAGTCAATTCTAAGAAATCTATTATGCATGTACATTTAGAGCACTAGGACTTGTAGGATTTGCCCATGCATGTAGAAATTAAACTCAATTCATGCATGATGTTTCAAAATCAAACCAAAAATAGTTAATTTCTAAATTAATTTCCATAAATTGAACATAACTTCATTTATTCAACATCTTGCTAATACCCTTTTAATTACATGAAATTGAGCCAAACTCATCTTTAATTCCAAGTGTGATACAAGGATTCTGCAACAATCAAGGTTAAAATCCTTACCTTTAACCTTCCATGGCTGAATTTCTTTTTAATTCCTTGAGTTCTCTCTTTAATCTTTATTTAGATCACTTAAACCCATTTCTCCAAAGCTTTTTCCAGCATAAAAGTTGGACTTCTCTCTCTCACTCTCTCTCTCTCTCGGTTCTTCTCTCCCTCACCAAACCGTACTCAACAAAAATAGTTTCTGAAGAAGAAAAGGAGTAAGCCCACTTTATCACTTGAAATTGGCACCACATATACCAAACCCACTTCTTGATTCAACACTATTCACACGTGCACAGGGTTCCAATATTAAAAGATTAGAAGGCTCTAAAATTAACTAAATTACTAATTTATTCATTGACTTAATTAAACCCCACTTTTGTCTTAACTGATTATAATTAACACTTGATTAGTACATAATTTAATTAATCACAACTAATCGAAATCCCACATAATTTACTCAGTCTAATTTGACTTCCATTATATCCCAATTAATTATATTTAATCTCTACCATTCTGAATTTGAATTTTAATCAAATTCCCAAAAGGCTCCAAATATTAAATTAAACTTATTTCCATTCTCAATTTTAGTTTCTTAAATCATTTAAGCCTTCAATTTCTTATCAGACTCAAAATTTCGTCAATAAATTACATATTCAAATTAGGCACAACATAAATGAATTTAATTCATAATAATCTTAATTCCCAATCCTCTTAACTTAATTAACTCCAATTCGGACCCAATTAATCAAATCTCAATTTATAAATCTAAATCGAATATTTTATTAAACTCCCATATGATCCAATACTCCAAATTAAAATAATTCGATTCACCATTTGTACTCTCTTGTGCCATTTAGATTTTTTTTCAATTTCTAATTCCAAAATGAATTCTCAATAGAATCATATACGAGTTAAATCATAAGTCCCGAGTTAAATCATAAGTCCCGAGTTAAATCAGAGTAATGGGCAATTAAATTCAAATCTCTTTGATTAATTAAAAGCTAATTATTATACGTGGTGGGGTCGTTACAACCAGGCATCATTATCATCATTGATAACAAATTCTTCATCAGCACTCTCCTGCACTAAGTGCTTCAGTTGTGCTACTTCCTCCTCAGCCATCACTTCGGCTGAACCATCAGGTCTTCTCAATATATTGAGTGGTGTTACTCCTTCAGTATATAACTTGGCCTCTGCAAAGTCAGCACAAGCGATAAAGGGTTGAGGGTCTACATTGATCTCCTCTGTCTCTCCATTGCATAAGGTCATCATTATCTTCTGATATAGAGAGGAAGGCACACATTTGTTGGTGTGTATCCAATCCCTACCAAATAAAGTATTATACTTGGCATTACTATCTATAACAAAGAATGCCATCATGCAATCTCTAGTTCCCATACTCAGATTGATGGACAAGATACCCTGAGCCATCTACTTATCCCCAGCAAAGCCAGCAATGGTTGTGCTAGTTGGGATTAATCTGGGGTATCTTTTACCCAGTTTCTTCAAAGAGGATTTCGGAAGCAGGTTCACTACTGCCCCATTATCCACCAATACCCTGTTTATTTGTATCCCATCGAAAAAAGCCTTGATATACAAGGGCTTGACATGTTGTGTCATGGATGTTGTAAGATACTCAAAAGGATATGAGAGATTAATACTCACTTCCTCACTCTCATCTTCAGTTTTCATTAGTGTGGCCACTTCAGACTCATCTTGAACCATGCTAACCTGTGAATCTTCACTAGAAACTAGAATAGGGTCAATCTCCTGACATTCTTGGTTTCCATCTTCACCCTGGAACTCCTGTGACAATATATGCACCATACTTACTGATACTGGAGGAAATGAGCCAAACTAAACTACTGGCTGCACTTGTTTCTTTTCTAGGCTAACTTGTTCAGTTATTTCAGAAACATCTTCCATGCTGCACTCTGGTACTTTAGTACTAGTGACTTCCTTCAAATGGTTTGTTCTTGTTGGTTTTTCGACCAAAAATGTCTATTCATCCATGAAGACTTCAAACATCTCATCCTCAGCCATTTCTTTCCTTTGGCCTAGTTCAACTTCTCCTTCTGTCTCACTGTCGCTTTCCATCAAGACCTTTTCAAGACCTGCTAAGCTGGATCTTTCCTTGGCTTTCAGTTTAGTGTGAACTTTAGCCAACTACTCTTTGCTAAAACTTCTTTTGTTCCGAGGAGCCAATTTTGGACTAGGATCCAATTTTGGACTTTCTCTTTCCTCTGTTTGGCCTTTTAACTGGGCTAATGAAGAACTCTCTCCACTTTCCTTCAAATCCTTTTGGTACTGAGTGTACCTTCGCTGGATCTTCCTCCTTTGAGACCTAGAAATTATTAGAACCATATTTGGTTCCTTTGTTTTTTGGGTGCTTTAGTAATACCTAATTATTTGAAGCCACCAAGGGAGGTTTAATCATTCTACCCTGGTCTCCAAAAACACTTCTCTGGGCAGGCATTTCCTCAGGCTTGTTCTGCATGACAAACCAATCTGGAACCCCAGGTACCCATGAACTTACTAGTTCAGTTGCTGAACTAGCTCTTTCTGCCTTCGAAGCCAGTTTCGAAGCTGCCTATATAGGCCACTACTTGGCCTTGATTCCCTATCTTGAGCCTAATTCGGGCCTTCTGTCAGGGTGGTTACCTTGCATCTTGTTTGAGGTTGGTCTTGGAGACCAATCTTTGGCTTTGATTCCATAACTTGAGCCCACTTCAAGCCCTCTCTCAGGATAATTGCCTTCCATCCTATAGTAGTTGGATGGTCCGAACTCATGCAGAGGTCTCTTACCCTTGGGATGCACTCTAGCAACTGGTGGTCTAACCAAGAATGGCTACTATCTGGGACCAGTTGGGTATGGCCTTTTGTTGTAGGTACTAGTTGGTTTAGGGCGTCTTTGCACATTCTTATAATACTGTTTTCCATTAATTGGGAAACCTTTCAACCATTTGTAACTTAACCTGCATCTAGGACATATCCTTTGCATGACAGCTGCCTCTAGAGAGTCATCATCCAGTGCCTCCTTACTAGAGTCCTCCTTTTGGTCCGCAAAGCTCTGTCCATCTGCTGGTGAACTTCTGATATGTTTCTTGAAAGCAGTTTGGTTGGCAACATGCATCTGCACATTAACCTCCTCCAATTCCTTCAAGGATAGGTTTTGGAAGTCTGGCACACCAACATTGGCTGTAGCTTCCCCAATCTCTGGAAATGGGTTAGTGTTAATCCCCATAGCTTTCTCTACTTTGGTTGGGAACTTTAAACTCCCATTTCGACTCTGTTATTAGATCTTGTCCCAAAAAATAATACAGTTTTTAGTTGAATAAGATCAAGAATTATGCCATTTATAATACATTTTCCCTTTAAGTTCTTCTGGGGAAGGAATTTTAACTCTCTTTGATAAATTTAAGAAATTTGCTGTAAGCAAATGATCAAAAATGTCATCTGCCTTTGTTAAATCAAAAAAGTATTCTTATGAAGATTTTTCTTTTTAAACTACTAGTCTATTGTAGTATTCTTATGAATTAATGTCTCACAGGTCATAGGCTCTTTCCCTACGATCTCTATTACATCAATCTCATAATTAGGGTCTCTATAATAAGTCTTGTATGATGCATTACTTCGATCTTGTTCTTCCTCAAGTAATGATTCATATCTAGACACCTTATAGGTTAATTCCACTAAGTCTCGAAACTCAGTTGAGTCGAACTTCTTTCGAAGCCTAAACTCTAAACTATTTTGAGCCAGTCTCACAAATTCAGGCTCTGGTAGAATGACCCTACACTTGTTTCGTGCTCTTTTGAATCTGGTAATAAATTGAGCAACCTTCTCATCAGGCCTTTGACTCAACCTTGCTAAGTCTGCTATGGAAACTTCTGGCTCTATTTGGAAGAATTGGGCATGAAATACCTCCTCCATTTGCTACCAAGTTTGGATAAAGACAGGTGTAAAGTTAATATACCATACAAAAGCTGCCACAGTTAAAGAATTTTGAAAAAGTCTTAATTTCATGTAATCATTATTGGTAAATTCACCATATTGGGCTGCGAACCTAGCAATGTGTTTTACTATTGACTGGTTTCCATTTTCATAAAAGAGAGCAAAGTCTGGTATTCTAAACTCCTTTAGGTATTCATGCACCCTATCTACCCATTATGGGTATGGCTTCCTATACACAAGAGTTTGAACTCCCCGAGCCATAGGTCCACATATTTCTCTAACAATATCAGTAATCTGGTCCCTAGAAACCATATTTTGTGCTTGTTGCACTACCACTGGAGGAACAAACACAAGATTTGGTGGAAACCCTTGTGCTTAAGGTCCTCTTAGCCCATAGGGAGGCATATTTGGGATTGGCTGTCCCTATGGTACTGGCTGTTGTTGAGTGTATGGTTGACCTCTCTGAGTCTGTCCTGCGAAAGGACCTACGAAAGGTGTTACAATAGCAGGAACAGATGTTGTTTCTCTCCCAGCCGTAGGAAACCCTTCCAACCCTCCGGGTGTGAATTCTAACAGGGGATCAGTTAACCCCCTTGTGCCAGGTATGGCTTCGAACATAGGATTTAGAAACACTCTCATACCATTTTATTGTGTTGGCCCAAATCCACCAATTTGTATGGCTTCGCTGTTAGGTAATGAGGCATTTTGATTTACCACAGGCCTCGAAAGAGGCTCATACCATGACTGAGGTATAGGTGATGGTCTTTCATAATTTTAATTACGAGTCTGACCATTAGTATATCGATTACTTTACATAGGTTGTTTATCTCTAGCCAATCTTTGCCGAGGAACATTTGAATTTTCCTCCATATGTCTTATGCTAGTTGGTTGATAGGAATTTATTCAATCCATAAAGGATGTTGCCCGTCTTTCCATTGTGTATATTAACTACTGTCCCATGGCATCTACCAAGCCTTCCTATGGATTCATTGGCTGGCTAGATGGAACAGTGGATGGCCCAATTCCATGGCCCCGTCCAATATTTTGAACATGTGGTGCATGTTCTGAATTGCTAGTCTGTTTGACCATAGGTTCTGATGAGATAGGTGCTTTCATAGGATGTGTTATCACATTATCCTCTGGATCAGGTACTTTTACCTCTCCTTCCATACCTTCTTCCAGACGTTCATTTTCTCCTTATCTCCTACATCTAGCCATTTCAATTAGTCCCACTGGGCGTGCCAAAAATATATGTTGGCTTTTTTGGCTTTCGAAGGTTAATAATATAATTTTAAACGTGCCAGCAAGATTCAATTAGTCCTTACAGAATATTAATTGCCAACCAATTATCAGACGATTGTGTTATAGTTCTCTCAGCCTCAATGAATAGGATTTTTACTGGTGGCTTGTTTAGGAGAATTTGATGAATAACAAGTGAAGAATAATTTCAGAATCTGAATTTTATTAAGTAAAATGAAAACTTACAATGATCTGACCCAGCCTCGTAGAGGTTTACAGCAACAAGTTATTTGAAACTAATCCTAGGAAACGCAGTGCAGTACAGGAATTGAAATGCAAAAATGTAAAGAACTGGAAAAACTAGAAAGAAATATGAAGTAAATAAACTAGTTTTTTTATCTGAATTTGGATCCTTCATTCTGGAGCCTTCTCTGCTATTTGTACTTTCCAATGATAACCGTCGAAGTGGGCTTTCAACCGTCGAAATGTCCTCTCATGATTGCTGAACATACTCTCTCATAGTCAGTCCCATTACGCCACTCTTGCAGTTAGGCTTCCTTCCTGGTTTTGAATTTAAACTTTGTAAGTAACCGTTAGGCCACAACATCTTGTATTTTTCCACTAATTCAGTACTACACAGATCCATGATTACCAATGCCGTAACGCCCTCAAAAAAAATACATAAAACCCACCAATCTTGACATGCATTGATATAAGAGAAATAAACATCTTTCCATTCATCAGAGTAATTAAGTACAGAAGTATTACATGTTGACAACTAAAGTAAATGCCCTAGGGGCTTACAACTTTCCAAGCCAACACTTGGTCACAAAATAGAGTACTAACTCAATTACACTTTAAGCTCTCGGCTTGAATTTATATGTAATACAACAAAATATAACACAAAAACGTCTGTCAGCCTCTAGCCTCTCAAGCTACGTCCTTGGAGGTGGCATACCATCTGTATCTGAAAATGATATCCCATATAGGGTGAGCCACATCCCAGTAGAAATATACTAAACCAACTATAAGCAATGACTAAAATTATAGCATTTGGTAGATGGTCAACTCTTATAAACCAATCTATATTATATTACAGTTCCATGACAATCTTGTCTATGTTACATTTCACTTTACTTTACTTATCAACTTGTTTCACAAACGTGGCTCAGAACCTGGCCAGATAATTTAAGTGAGATTACATCTCATATCAATAGTACATCCATTTCAAATGAGATAACAACTTATATTAAACACTTCTTACTTCACAATAGATACATATAATTGTTGTATTAATCTCAAACAAAACACTTCCATACTTCATATATGATATACAGATTTACTATATCAACACTCTAATAGATACACATATTTGCTGTATCAATGGAGTACATCCCCTATCTCTTCCCAAACAATGTCCGGTTTAGGAGTCCATCCCCTATCTTCCCCTAAACCGTGGAGTACATCCCCTATCTCCTCCCACACAACACAATGTATGTAAACACATATCATATACAAGGTCAATCAATACATAAATTTGATGTATTATTCCAACCGTCATATTCGATGACATATTCAATTGATTAGTTTTAGTTCATCATGCATTGTCTACGACAATCAAGACTATCCCCCACCGATAGCCCAAAGCAGTTATCTCTAAACAGATAATAAATTTATCAACAGACAAAATATCAACAATTTCATAGGTGAGTGATTAAATTATCCAACTACACCATTAAATCTCATAATTTTCCAATTTCAATATTCTCAACTCAATTTCTCAATTTTCCAAATTAATTATTCAAATTAATTATTCATTAAAATTAGGGCTTTTTCCCCCTTTTCTCAATATCAACCCTAAGGTTTGATTTCACCAATCTAACAATAATAATGCCATTTTCCATGGTCTAACATACACGTGGAGTTTATAAATCACAACACCCCCCTTTTATAAATTACACAATAGCCCCAACTTTTCCAAAAAATTGCCCAAAGTCACCAACTAATCAAAATGACCAAAATCAAAGACAAAACTCATAAGATGGTGTAGGGTATCCCTACCTCGAAATTAGAAGCCCAAAGGAGAAGATGACCAAAATCCAAAGTGCTCCAAATCCAAGATTTTTCAGATTAAAACGAAGCTCACACCACCCTCTACCTTTCTTACAAAGAACTTAGGATAGAATCACACTAAAACTAGATGAAACCCTAGAAAGAAGGTGTGTAGAGAGAGATAGAGCTCGGATCTAGGGTTTGTGTAAAGAAAAAAGATGAAAAAGTGAAGTGTTTCCCGCTGTTGTGTATTGATATAACACAGGCTCGTTCGAGCGAAGGAGTGGTCGCTCGAGCGACCAGACACAAAGAACCCTCGCTCGAGCATAGAAACCCTCGCTCGAGCCAACAAGACGATGCTTCAGGTCTGCAACCCAGAAGCACGCTCGAGCGCAAGAATGCTCGCTCGAGCGAAGAAACCCAAAACAGACACCTCGCTCACTCGAGCGAAGGAAAGCTCGCTCGAGCCAAGAAATGCAACCCTCAGGTCAAAATGAGACGCAGACGCACGCTCAAGCACAAGACTTCTCGCTCGAGCCACCAGACACAAAACTCAACTCTGGCTCGAGCGAAGGAACCCTGGCTCGAGCGAAGGATCTATAACAAAGAGCTCGCTCGAGTGACAAAGTCCTAGCTCGAGCGAAGACACCAAAATCTAGGCAGCAACCAATTGTTTCAAGACTCACCAAACCTGTCACAAACCTACCCAACACATCCTATAACTCAAAAATAAGGAATTAAAGGATGACAACAAGATATATACAACAACAAGCTCCACGAAACCTAAGTCCAGATACAACAACCAAATGGGAAAAGATCGAGTCGCTATAACAATGCTAACTGCCACGTGTCTGATTTCGATTGAAGACTTGAATTAACTCCCCATGCTACCCTCATCTCGCCACGTGTTAAGTTATGATTAGCCTATACAAAATATGCAGCCAACAAATCCCTTTGTCATTATCTCTAACTAGCCTATTACTCGTGTTATGCATGGGATAATTATAGATATTTATATTTGTTTTAAATTTTTTTTAATATATAAATTATGTTTTTAAAGATTTTTTATAAAAATAATTTAACAATCTTATTACTAATCATAATGTATAGGAAAAATTGAAAAGGCTACTGCAGTAACTTTACACAGACTATATCTATAATTATTGTATGAGGAGATTTTAAATGTTGATTAGGTATTTTGACCAAATCAATAAATGCAGACATGTGGAAAAACATGTTGATTAGAAAAAGTTAATAAATGCTGATTAGGGGGATTTTAATCAAATCAATAAATGCTGAGTTTTTTTTTAAATAAAAAATTTAGGAAATTAAGATTGGGAGATTGGAGCTCCCACAACCACAAGGCTTGGGAGTCAGAAATCCCATTTTTCTTAATATATATATAGCTATAGCTATAGATATTTTAGATGAAAAAAAATGATGTGCCCAAAACTAAAGGCACTAAAACAGAATTCATATGAAGTTAGATGAATTAAAATTTAATTTGAGTAAAATTATAAAGGGTTACCCGTTTAATTTAATTTGAGGACATAGAACACGTTTTCATTTTGCCTGCATGGTTGAAATTATTACAACAGAACCGCTATGTAGCTCGAAAAGGAACTCCCCCGAATGGCTCGAAAGTGATAAAGGCACTTTTTGTATTGTTTGCCCAGTTGCACGGAAAATGAGTGAGAGCACTAATTAGTGCTACCACTAATGATGTGGCAGTAGGCCCCACCATGAATGATTTGATGTTTTGGCCTTGGTGTTGTATTTTTTTTCTTTTTTTATTGAGTGCCATGTCATTAGTGTTCTTTTTAGAGCTCCAAAATTAGTGGTCTCTATCATTGCTGCCAGTTGCACACCATTCGATTGACACCATACGCATTAGAAATAAAGAAAGAAATAAATAGGAGAGAGAGAAACTAGTCGAAGAAGAAGAACTGAGAGCGAAGAACTGAGAACGACCGGCACTGACCACCAACCCAGGTGACCACCAACGACCACCGGAATACTGAATGTGGTGTTCGTCGTCCGTGAATCTTCGCCGAGAGAGAGAGGAACTAATCGACAGTAATCTCGACTACTCACTATACTCACTGAATCTTGACTATAAAAATACGGACAAGATTCTTTCTGCTTTTTTTTTTTTTTCTTCCTCATTTCATAATTTCTAAGCCAATTTTCTGTTTCACTTTATTTGCTTCAAGCACCTTATTTTTTTTGTAACATATATGGGCCATAATATATTCACATATCCTTACACAACTAAATGATGTGCTCCAACAAATGAAATCTATGTCAGCTGCTTATTTGATGTAGGGAAATTTTAAAGAATCCATTTATGTATTATCATATGTAGAAGTTTTGGTGGTTTTAAAGAATTTTTCTATATCTTCATTTTAGTTTGAAGGTACAATGGACATTGATTCAAAAGTGATGAATCGCAGCTCCGGTTCCAAAAGCGATGAACGAGACAGTCAGAGTCTTGAATCCTTCAATCACAGCTCCGACTGAGAGATGGGTTTTGACGACGAGTTGGAATCACAGATCCAAATGAGAGAGAGGGGTTTTCAAGAGTTGAGAGAGGAGAGAGAGGGTTGGAAAGTTTTATAAAAAAAGAGAGAGAGAGAGAGAGCATGTACCAATTTCGGCCAATTTTCGGGCAATTCGGGAAGAGCCATTTCGAATTACAAATCATTTTCCTTATTACAAATAAAAGTGGTCTTTTATAAAGCTAGTCTCTGTAGAAAAAAAGTTTGCAGTTAGACAATTCAACGCAACATTGGAAATTGGGAATTGTTAAAGTTTGCAGTTCCCTATTAGTCACGTTTGTTTTCAGGAGTGAAATGGAGGGGATTGATAGTGAGAGGATTAAGTAAAATTGTGTTTATTTTGATAATAATTGTTAGTGTAAGAATTGTTAAATTATTTTTATATAAAATAATAAAAAAAATATAAAAAATTAAACATTAATATTTAAAAAAAATTCTCAATATATAAAACATAAAAATATATATATATTTTTTAATCTCCTCACTATTTTTCTAATATCATCTCCACCTCCTCCATCTCAATCTCCCTTCTAACCTCTATCTATATCACGTCATCTATCCAAATTCCCTCCCCAACTCTACAAACAAACACAACACTAAATAACCCCACCTCCATCCTAATCCATTCTCATCTATTTAACCCCAAAACAAACAGGGCCTTAAGTCTTCATTGGTTTCACTCTGAATCAATCTCAATAATTCAAACACTTTAATATATAAAATTTATTGAATATATAATTAGTATAAAAAATTATGTTAATCGAATATCAATAACTATTTAATTAGTTTGTATTTGTGTTTATAATTTATTTTTAAAATTATAATTGCCATTAAAATAACATATAGATAAGATGAATTCTGGTAAAATAAGGATGTTAAAAAGTAGATATGTGTCAAGATTAGATTAGACAAGGTTATGAATGAATATATTCGAAGATGAGTAGAAATAGTATCGATAGATAATAAGTTGAGAGAGGGAATATATTGAGATAGTTTAGTTATATATAACAGAGACCAATAGAGGCAATAGTGAAGATTAACAAATGCGATACAGTGACAGTAGATGGTAGTGTTAGGGAAAGAGGTAGACCTAAATTGACATGTATTAATGTAATAAATAGATATATGAATCTCCTCAATTTGATTGATAAAATGGCCTTTGATAGAATCTAGTAGGGAAGAATGATTCATGCAGCCGACCCTATTTAATAAGATTTAATATTTGACTTAGTTTGGTTTGGTTAATTATAGTTGAAACAAATACAATTTAATCAAATGATTATTGATGTCCCATCAACGTAATATTTTATAGAAATAATATACTCAACATATTTCATATTAAACGATTTAAATTATCAAAAATAAATCTGACGTCGGAGCCATCATCAGGGTCGAATAGCACCTGCAGTAACCTTTAAAAAAGTAATAGAAAGTAGCTGCCGGCACAAAATTTTCCAAATCAATCGCCGGAAAGTTGGCTGAAAAAAAAATCGCCGGAAAGCAATATTCATAAAGCAGACAGTGAAGATAAAAGAGGAGAGGCGGCTCTAATATTCTGACTAATCTTCATTAAAAAAATCCATAAAAAAATGTTCTTTCTCATAAAAATTTATCAATTCAATTGTCGGTTTAGAATTTTCTTCTCTACTTCTTTTTCTCTTTTTTTTTAAGAAAAAATTGTTGTACAAATATGTCATATAATAATAATAAAATTTTGTAAATTGTAACAAGACACACCTCAATAATTTATAGGTGTTACATGAGTAAATAAGATGAATTTGTATAAATTTTTTTTGAACAAAACGTTAAGTTTGTTTTTTTTTTTTTTGGGAGAATCAATGGCTAGACAATGTACCATAGATCTTGATCCATCCATTACAAATCCAATTATAAACACTCTCAAGAAAATTGATCCACTAATAATACTATATTTGTCATATTATTATGTTTATCATTTTAATTATCGATGCAATATTAATGTATTAAGTTTTACCATATATGAATATTTTTAATACAATATTGACAATTGGATTAATATATCACCAAAAAATTTTTTTTTTTACAGGGCAGTGTCCTGCAAATTTCTAATTCTCGCCCCACGTAATAACAAATTATGAGATCTAAACCTTATATTAGAGAGTATGAAATGAAAGGAAAAAGAGAAGTGGTTCGACTTATGTCTTAATCAATATCAACGTCTCCCATCGACAATGAGACGTTATTCGACGTAATTGACCAAAAGAAGATCAATGATGACTAATTGGATTTTTATCCAAACTTTCAAAATTTGAAATATTAATTTTTTTAAAAAAATTTAGATGACAAATTGACATAGGCTAATTTGAACTTGGGAAGCGTGTTGTGCCTCGCGACACAGCACATATGGCTATGAGGTCCAATAGGGATTTGTCCCAAGCTTATTTTGATAATTTGAATTTTTCATATTGTAAAATTTGTCAAAAATATTATTCACACAAAAAATCAAGTTAATCGAACATGTGTAATCCCATGATCAAGTGTTAACAGTTTTAAAATAAACTATCAAAAATATTCTAACTGTTTATTTTTTTAAAAACAAATGTGATTTTGTTTTAATTTTACCAATATTCAATTACTCTGATTTTTTTCATGAATGATTTAATCGACAAATCCTACAATATGAATGATTTGAATCAACAACATGAGCTCAGGACAAGACTCATGAGCCCTCACAGCACTATGTTGTGCTTATAAGACACTACACGCACCCCTTGCCAATTTGATATGGAATATGTCAAATTTATTATTATATTATTTTAAAATTTAAACTCTTTTGAGGTCATCTCCTAAGATGACCAGTCAATCATCCCCCAGGACGACAATATTAGATATTTTAACTGAAGACAAAAGATATATATATATATATAAGGCATCAAGGAGTCTTTATGTCAAAATTTATATGAAGAGGTGATGTCAAAAGTCACATTAACTTTTGACATACGAGGTAGAGTTAATAGTTGATGTCAAAATATGACTATTACATGACTATTAGAGTGACATCAAATTTGAAGCGTCTGGTAGAGGTTCTCTAAGACCATTAATATGGTTGATACATATCAACAAAGATCAAGTCAAACAAAATTATTTAGAAAGTGTTTGTGAATTGATTTTTATAGTGATTTTTAAAAAATTTATAGTCAAACAAATTTTATTATTATTTTTTTTAATAATGTTAGTGGCTTTTTAACTATTTTAACTCATCTCCAAAAGGAGTCTTAGAAGGCATAGAAGTAGGGGCAAAAAAAACAAAAAAATTATAAATCAGTTGTATTTCTACAAAATATTTACGAATTCATGAAAAATTTATAACTTTAATTACTAAAATCGATAAACTTTTCAACTGATTTGTATTTTTTTTAGAAACTTGCATAGTGCAATTTTACCAACCAAAAAAAAAGACCATTATCTTTTAAAAAATGATAATTACTCACATTAGTTATGAAAAAATTATGAAGAAATATCAATAAATCTATGTCTCATTTTTTTAAAGTTATCTCAATCATTTGTTCACTCTCTGCTGGCGTCTCTGGAATAATCAGAACAACTTTATTTTTTCTAACTAATTGCAGGACATGACAAAAATTGTAGCTTGTGGTATCCAGTGTCCCAACGGTGACTCTCATTGGGTAATTCGCCCTATCCAGAGAAGCATTGAGGATTGTGTTTTGGGAACAAAATAAAAAATTTGCTTTCAACTTTTTATTTATTTTGAATTATATCACTTCTCACAATTTTTTATTTAAAAAAAAATAAAATAAGTTAAAAATTTCAAAAAATACCATTGTCTAGCTTTGGCCATTATGTGCATACTATTTGAGATGCTTTCTGACACTTTTGATCCTCTTCTATCTCTCATGTCTTGAGGGGGGGGGACGGGGGGTGTTCAATAATGTGACTCATTGTTTATGCAGGTTGACTTTTGAATATGATTCTCCTTGTATCTGGATGGAGGATGCACCTCCTTCCTTGGTACAGTTGATTGCCTCATAGGGCTCTCTTGTAATTTTCTCCCCAATGAAAAAAAAAAAAAATCAAATTCCTAGTTTATAATTTATTAGATTGTCTTTTTAAAGTATTTTATTGGTAAATATTATTTATATATTTTAAAATAAAAAAACAATAAATGACATTTACATTTCATTCGATAATATTAAAATGCAATTAAGTAATAGTATGTGAATTACTTAGGACTCATTCTATATATATTAATGGGTCCAGCTTGTCCCATGTTTGAAATCAAGACTGGACCGTCCAATTCAGCCCATGGGCCTATTTTTAAGTCCCGTTTCGATAATTTGAATCGTTCAATATATAAAACTCGTTGAGTATTATATCCCTGCAAAAAATTATGTTAATCGGATATCAATAGCCATTTGATCGGATCAGATTTGTATAAAAAAAATAGACGGTGAAAAAATAAACGGTTGACAAAAATCTGATCCGATCAAATAGCTATCGATATCCGATCAATGTGATTTTTTACAGGGATATAGTACTTGACGAGTTCTATACATTCAACGGTTCAGATTATTGAAACGGAGCCAAAAAAATAAGCCCATGGGCCGAATTGAACGATCCAATCTTGATCTCAAACATGACACAAGCTGGGCCCTAGTATAATTAAGAATACTTAAGGTCAATAAAATAATTTTCAAAAACATGGCAGGGCCATTTTGCAATTTACATACTGTGGCTCGCCTTTTTCACGCCCCCTTTCGGAAGGTTTAAAAGAAAGGTCTCACAGTTCAGACTCCCGCAGTTCTGAATCTGACCTCATAAGTGCAATGTGAAATTGATAAATACCAAAGAGTCCAAATCCGGAAAATCTTTTGAAAATTTGATTTTAAGGTAAAAAATGTCAAAATTAGACTGCTTTGCTATATACAGAGTCACCACCTAAATATTTTTTGTTTTGGGGAAATTTAGGAAACTCTGACTCGTGCCGAAAGCCACATGTCCGTCATCACCAAAGTTGCCTCGGCTCGGAAACTTAGGTAAGAGAGGGGAAGGTTATGAATTGAGCACCCCCGCTCGTCCGATCAAAAGATCGGCCTTTACTAATCATGATATGATTTTTTATAAACATTATGTGTTCTTATTCTAGTTATTAAACTAGCTTTACTACGTGATACGCACAAGCAAGTATAGACTAGTTTGCTTAATTTAGAACAATTCAATTCATGTTTGTTTGCGCAAATTGTTTGAATTTGCCACCTCAAGTGGGCTTAAAGTTTGCGGATTTGCCACCAAACATAATGGGCTTAAAACATGATTTGCCACTCAACAAAGTGGACTTAAAACGCATATTCGTTGAATTGTTCCAATTCAAACAACAAGCCTCCATCCACAAGCATTCATGCAGTTTAGCAAGTAAGCATATAGTCTCATGGCAAGCATGCTAATCATGGCAACATTCACACTTATGCAAGTATGCTAGAGTATAAAAACTCACCTAGTACTCCAAGTTAGGAAAACATAAGTTAGAAAAATATGCATGATTCCTAACTATGTTAAGTGTCTAATGCAACACATGCAATATGCAATTAATAGGCTCAGCTACTAATGTCACGACCCGCTCCCCGTACCCAAGGGTTAAGCATCGTGATGACCAGTAACTGAGAGGTTACCTCTGGCCAATTCTTTAACAAATCAATAAATGCAAACGGAAGAAATATTTAAATGAGGGTACCAAAATAATCATTGGAGTTTCTATTTTTATTACAAAATTTACTGACCAAAAAGGCCGATATTTACATATAAAAATATTATAAAAGTGTTGCGTGTGTCTATTCCGCAGCCTCGCATCTAAGACTTTCCAAAAGCTATTTCTGAATTGCATATTTCCTGAAAATTGATAAACAACTATAAACACATGACAGAGTGAGAAATATTATACCAAGAGTATAAGGGACACGAAATAACCATAGATAGTCATTTAGGTCAAAACATTTACAGATAACATAGTCGGAACAAATAATTCTTTAAGCAGCAAAACTGAGATTATGTAAATAAATAACCATAACCACGGTAATTTGATAAACAAATCATTTAAGTAGCAGAAACTGAAATACAGATATTATGTAAGTAAATGACCATAACCATGGTACAGAACAGAACAGAACAGAGGTCACAGAAGTGACAGTCAGAACAGAGATATGGATTCAAGAGGTGGCTCGTACGGATTCTAGAGGTGACTTTCACAATAGTGTAGCACTTAGTTCCGCGCAGCACTTTGGTTTGCACATAACAGAGGTACGGATTCAAGAGGTGGCTCGTACGGATTCTAGAGGTGGCTCCCACAATAATGTAGCACTTAGCTCCGCACAGCACTTTGCTCTGCATAGAACAGAGGTCAATGGATCACAGAACCAAAATGTAACCAAACAGAGGCCAATGGTTATTTAAGTCTCCCAAGGCGTGGGACTCCCGTGGTGGTACTTACAAAACATAATTATTTATAAGGTCATAATCAAATATTCTTTAAAATATAAACAAACATATCCATGGGTTTCCTTTTGAGCAAATAGGGTTCAGAAATTAAACCACGTAACTGAAATCTTTATAAAACATAACTTTTATTAATATACTAATAAAACATAACTTGTGTAAAACAGATTTTGGTAAGTCAAAACATACGTAAAATACATTTTGGTTATTCAATGTATAATATAACTCACCTTAACTTTAATACCTTACTCTTTCTTTCCACTATCAAAGACCCTTTTAACTTTCACTATTTTTTTTTTTCGGTTTCTTCCTCTCTTTTCTTTCTTTCTTTCGTCTTTCTTTCTTTTCTTTCTTTCCTTCTTTCCTTTTCTGCGCAGGTGACACGCCTCTCTTAAATAGAGAGGAGAACCCACTCTCTGGCCAACACGTGGCCAACCCCAAATCATTCCGCAGATTCGATTATAATTTCATAGATTCATTCTTATCTTTAATAGATAATTAAGATAATTACTCTTTGACCCAATATTTTAATATAATTATAGAAATAAATTAATTCCTAATTAAATTACATTTTATCATATACTAACAGAAAATTAATTAATTATTTTACTATCACACCCATTATTATTATTATTATTATTATTATTATTATTATTTTGACCCCTAAACTTTTAAATAATTATATTATTGTACAAAATTACGCATAATAATATATAATAACTTATATATTTTCCGAGCTGAGATTAAATAATATTAGTATAAATTTTACAGAATAATTAAAAATCTGGGTTGTCAAAACTAATATGGCATACGGATCGATTTGATAACATGCGATTAAATACGTATTCAAATAAGTATTGAAATGACAATGCAGTTTGAATGATGCGCCGAGCCTCGGTGCATGCAAGACAAATGAATGGATGCAAGCATAAGATATGTTAATTAAAACATGTTCCTAATTTAACCATCAAAAGCGAGTAAATAAAACAGAGAAAGACGTGAGATTGGAAGACATACACACGCGCATGTACACTTATTACAACATTACGTCCTCGCGAAGGAAGGTCTGAATGAATAGGCTAACCAGCTAGCTACGCTAATTAAGCTAACTAATTATTACAAGACTCGAAACTAATTAACTACTCTAGTTAACTAATTAATTACAAACGAATAACTAGTTAAACTAACTAATTATTTACAGCTCTTAATTAGCTACAACTAATTAATTACAACACATATTTAAGCTAGATATGTAAACGTTAAATAAGCTTGGGATGCAAGGGAGGCTCATGCACGTGCTCGGTTTCCATTCGAAAAGTCGCTATTTTGCTGCTGCAAGCCTCTGTTTGCGCATTTGATCACTAAAAATTCTGCCCACTTCCAAAACACCTCTGCTCTATCTTACCAACACATTGTGCAAATTTCATTGGTGGCCGACAGGGGGCCGGTCGACTACCAATGGTGGCCGGTCGGCTACTGATGGTAGCTGTCGGCCACTGATAGCCTGGGCTTCCTTGCCGCATCAGAGAGTAAACAGAGCAAAATAGTGTATTTCTCAAGGGTTGTTTGCACACTTTGCCTTTCCTTTTCATGGGGAAATCAAAGGAAGGACAAAATTTGGTTCACAAACCATCAATCAAGCAATTTCATTGCATGATGGTTTGTGAAACCAATTGTGCAAGTTTAATAAATGCAAAATGAGACCAAAATTACCATCACCCTATCATGCATGATCAAGGGCAATGGAGACATAGGAAAATGACACATTTCATCACTTTTGAGTATGAAATGTTCCATTTTCCTTGTGTTCAAACTAACATCCAATTTGAACACATGCAATGCAACACAAAGAGATATTTATCTTACCACTTTTACTTGCCAATTTTGTTTACTCATTTTAATTACCAAATCATTTCTTAATCCATTAAGTCCATTGGTGAGTATCCTCTAACGGAAAGAGGGCTTAAACCAAAGGTTGTTTTAGGCATGAAAGAGACCTCATGCCGTTGATAATGAACCCCAAAAGGGCTTAAACCATTAAGCACAGACACCTCAATTTCATGCTTTAAACAAACAAATGGTTTGAACCACTTTCAAAGCAGAAATAAAATCAAAAAATGAGAGAGGTTGCAGAGATGATTAAGTGCTGGAAGTGAGTGATAAAAGCACTAAAACATGCAACCAACTTAAACCAATGGTGGTTAAAGCCTTAAAACATTAAACTAGTGAAGGAACTTACACTATAACCATGCCATACAAGGCTCAAATGGCACCAAACAGCCAAAACAGTGGCAAAACAGTTCAAAACAGAATGTAAAACATGCTGGACTTACATGAATGCAAGATGCAACCCTTTTGTAGAAATGAAATTTCAAAACATTTTCCTCATACCTTATTGCTTCATCTCTATCTAAAACCAATAAATATCATTTACAAAAAATTAGCATAAAGTTTATTAAAAAGAAAGAAAGAACAGAGGGTGTAATCAGTGTAAATTTACATCATTATGATCTGGAAGAAACTAGCTTGATGAAGAATGGTTCCGAACCTCATTCTTACTTGAGGAAGAAACCGAGGAATCAATCCATTGATATGCTCTTTTGACTGTTCTGAGAGAATGTAGAGATATGAGTCTGGCTGTCCTGTGGTAGCCTCTCAAAGGCTTTAAACCTCATATCCTCCTTCGGAGAATTGCGCTTGAACAGTGGGGCTTGTATTGGACTCTTGCCTTCGAGCATACTTACAACAGAAGACATGGATGGCTTGAGGGTCGATGATGGACTCAGAAAAACACTAAAAAAAAAATTATCATGTTTTCATGCTATTTTTATAAAATTCAAATTCTCTTTGTTCATTTTTCATGGATCTATGTGTGAGTTTTATTTGTTAGGTTACTACAGCCAAATTTTCTTGTAATATCAAACTTCTTGAAATGGCATGTCTAACTTTACCTTTTCCTCTTCAGTCATTCATGGATTTGCAGTTCCCAATGGTTAGTTCACCTATATATCCGGTGAGGAATTATCCACTAGTGCATTCCTACCATTTTGTGGGGGTCTGCTTCAAGCTCAAGGTCAATATCCAGGAGAGATGAGGTTCAATTTCTCTTGCAAGGTTAGCCACCAAGATTATAAGGTGTCATTGACAGCATAGATCTAATTGAACTTTATTCCTTCATGTCTAAACTGGTTTAAATTGTTTTGCAGAATAAATGGGGAACACGAAGCACACCAACAGTACAATGGCTTGACAAATCGTTTACCTTGGGTCTTGCACAAGCTTTAGCTTCGAAGAGATCTGGTCTTATGGTGAGGCCAACCATCCAATTCATGTATAAGTCTTTGCTTTGTGTTTTTTGATTTGTAATTTGGTATCTATCTTCTTGATTAGTGGAAGAGGTCATTGATTTTCTAGTATAGTTATCTGAAATATATTTTGACCGAGTTCCTGAAGTTTTGGATTTTCTTTCTTCATCCGCAATGTTTATTTTATCCACTCTTCACTTGATACCAGATCCATTATCCAGTTATCCAAAAAATAAACTTTCATTGTCCCCTCTCTCCTACTGTTTTTAGCTCAACATAGAGTCATTCTTCCAATCTTTTAGTCCCAAGCCCCCAAAATTTTGCGATGGGTGGAATCTACAGATGAACAAATAATCTCTGAACTTTTCTGTTCCTTATGCATGTATTGCAAGCAGAAGTAATTATATTTTCTCTTCTCATGTATTCGAAACTTGATTGACTTGTAGTTCTTTGTATGCTACATGATGTTCATTGTGTTGGACAATCTTCATTGTATTTAAATAGATTAAATTCTGTTGTGTACTTAACAACAACCAGAATATAAAAGAAATAAAAGAAATGAGAGAATTTGTTTTATTACAAAAATCAAACTCGAAATAAAAAAAATAAAAAAAATGAAAACAGATTTTAATTTGTTACAAAAACAAAATTAATAATAAATTAAACAACTTACTTGATTAATTTCTTTGAATAATTATCTGATCAAGTCCAGTGTTTGACATTGTGTCCTTAAGATAGATTTGTCCTCTCCACGATACTTTCAGAATTTGGACGTCTATTTCCCAGGATGAAATGATCAACTACAAACAATAGCAGCACTACAAATGTTTGTCTTACGAACACACTAAGTGTTTACACTATTTCTTACAAGACAATAATGCAACAAAATGAAGAATAAATTTGCAAAGCTCTTAAGGACGAAAATAATGAATTTTCTGAATGTTTACATCAAATGAGGGCTGTCCTATTTATAAATGGATTGGTAGTTGCAGGTTTTGAATTAAACAGGTACAAATCTGTTTGAACAGGTATAAAACCTGTTGGTTTTGAATTAAACAGATTCAAATTTGTTGGGTTCAAAATTCAAACAGATAAAAACGGGAAGGGCCCTGTTTGGGTGTATAGTAAAACTGGACCAAATTATTTCTGGATTAATTTGAATTCTGGATTTTATTTTACCAAAAAATAAAAATAAATTCAAATGTTTTTGGCCCAAAAAGATTAGTATTGGACCGAACAAGCCCAACCACACACCCGTGCCCAAGCCCAGGCCCAGCCTAGCTCGCCCGCCCGGACGGACGGCGGCGCATGCGCGCATGTATGGTGATTTTTGGGTCCAATGGGTCTAACCCATTTTGTCCATAACCTCCCTCTCTAAAACACTTGGGTACCCCTTGGGGCACACCCCAAGTACCAAACCCAAGCCTTCTAAACCCATTCAAAACTTCCCACCAAATTAATGTGGGACAAGTCTTATTCAAACCTTTAAGGATTTTCCACCAAAACTCCATTTCCATGGAGCACACTTTGGCTTTAATTTCTCATTCACTCGGTAATGGTTTTGAGCAACCAAATATACCACGTAAATCACAACGCGGCATAGAACACATTACCACTTTGACCTGCGAAAATCAACGCACGGGACCCACCTAAAAAATAGACCAAACTTAGGAAAAAATCTGTTTTTACCCAGATTTTTCAAACCATTTTCCAACAATCCCCCACATGAATGGAAATGCAACAATATGCAGATTTTATCGAAAGAGTATAAGTCGAAAATATCTTGCATCAGGATAGGTAGCTTTCGGCCTTGAACCTTCCCTAGTGATAACCTATTGGACTTACTAGCTAATCAATGGACGCGATGCCTTGAATTATTCAGCCGTTTGTGTAAGCCAAGACAATAGATTTCACATAAAATATCTTCTAACACATCGTGGTTCTCACTGTTGTGTTCATTTTGACCTTGAACGCTCCTGGTTTTCATGAGTGTTTCTAGAGAATTTAGCCTCTTCATTCTCATAGAACCAGCCTCAATTCAACACTCATATAGGTGATTCTTATTGTGAGTATCTCCTTATACCCATCTTGATTTTATTCCTAAATCAAGATATAAGTAATCATAAAAAGCAAAGCTTATCCTTATGCCTCTGTAAACAACATATGTTACAGATATCACTCTCACCATAGGAATGGGTAGGGAATTTTATTCCCTTGGTGATTTCTGGCAAGCCATACATAACTTAGTTGTCCATTTGAACTTAGTTCTTGAGATCTCCAGTCATATAAGTAGGGTTACCATTATGACAACTCTTATGTAATAGGCTTTAATCTCATCCCCTTCGATGAACTATACACTAGCTCTTTTGTCAAACCTTTTGTTAACGGATCCGCAATATTCTCTTTAGATTTTATATAATCTATTGAGATTATTCCATTTGACAACAATTGCCTTACGGTATTATGTTGATGATGAATATGTCGTGACCTACCGTTATACATGTGATTCTGTGCCCTGCCTATTGCAGATTGACTATCACAATGAATGTAAATAGCTGGCATAGGTTTTGGCCACATTAGAATGTCTTCTAAGAAGTGACGAAGCCATCCTGCTTCTTCTCCTGCTTTGTCTAAAGCAATAAACTCGGATTCCATTGTGGATCGTGCAATGCAAGTTTGTTTCGTGGACTTCCAAGAAACAGCAGCACCTCCTAGAGTAAAGACATATCTACTTGTGGATTTTGAATCTTTAGTATCCGATATCCAATTTGCATCACAATAACCTTCAAGTACTGCTGGATATCGAGTAAAGTCCAAACCATGATCACAGGTGAATCTTAGATATCTAAGAACCCGAATGATCGCCTTCCAATGGTCTTCTTCGGAGTTACTAGTGTACCTACTCAATTTACTGATAGCATAAGCTATATCATGACGAGTACAATTCATTAGGTACATTAGGCTTCCAATAATTTTGAAGTATTTTAACTGAGACACTGCATCACTTTTATTTTTCGATAAATAAATATTGATGTCTACAGGTGTTCTAGCTAAATTCATATCATCCTTGATAAATTTACTAAGAATTTTCTTAATATAATTTGATTGAGATAATGCATATCCGTCAGATGTTTTAGTAATTTTCATTCCTAATATAACATCTGCGACCCCCATGTCTTTCATATCAAATCTTTTGTTAAGCATTTGCTTAGTTGATTTGATCATGTTTTGACTGCTTCCAATGATAAGCATGTCATCCATATAAAGACAAACTATGACATATCCTTGGTCAGTGTTTTTAACATAGACGCATTTGTCACATTCATTTATCTTAAACCCATTAGTAAGTATTACATGATCAAATTTTTCATGCCATTACTTAGGTGCTTTTTTAATCCATAAAGGGATTTTACAAGCCGACAAACTTTCTTTTCTTGCCCGGACATTATAAACCCTTCGGGTTGCTCCATATAGATCTCTTCATTTAGATCACCGTTTAAGAAAGCTGTCTTAACATCTATTTGATGTATTTCTAAATTAAACAACGATGCTATAGCAATAAACATGCGAATGGATGTTATTCTTGTCACAAGGGAATATGTGTCAAAATAATCCAGACCTTCCTTTTGTCTGTAACCTTTAACTACAAGTCTTGCTTTATACTTGTCAATTGAACCATCTGCTTTCATTTTTCTCTTGAATATCCATTTATATCCAAGAGGTTTAGAACCTGGTGGAAGATCCACCAATTCCCAAGTATGATTTTGCATAATGGATTCAATTTCATTATTAACAGCCTCTTTCCACAAAGGTGCTTCAGGACCTGTCATTGCTGCCTTAAAGCTTTGAGGTTCATTTCTAACAAGTATGTCAGAAAATCTAGACCAAAGGATTTTGATGTTCTCGCTCTCTTACTTCTTCTTGGTTCATCATCAGTTAAATCCTGTTGGTCGAGACCATTACTAGTCTCTTGTGTTTAATTGTCATTAGTCTCTTGACTTTGTATACAATCATAAGTTCTTTTCTGTGAACTTAATTCCTGTCCTTTCTTGTAAGGAAAGACATGTTTAAAAAACACAGCATTTCTTGACTCTATAATAGTGTTCACATTTATATCAGGTATTTCTGATTTATAAGTCAGAAACCGATATGCACTACTATTCTGAGCATAACCAATAAACACACAATCTACTGTTTTTGGTCCAATCTTAGTCTTTTTAGGAATAGGAACTTCAACTTTTGCCAAACACCCCCACACTTTTAAGTATTTATAGGAAGTGGTCGACCTTTCCACAATTCATAAGGAGTGTTGTTAGTTTTCTTATGGGGTATTCTGTTAAGAATATGATTAGCAGACAATATTACTTCCCCCCACAAGTTCTGTGGTAAACCTGAACTTAGTAACATGGCATTCATCATTTCTTTAAGGGTTCTATTCTTTCTTTCATCAATTCCATTTTGCTGTGGAGAATAGGGTGCTGTAGTTTGGTGAATAATGCCATGTTGTGCACAAAATTCATTTAATGGTGCATCATATTCACCACCCCTATCACTTCTAACCATTTTAATGGTTTTACCAAGTTGATTTTCAACTTCTGTTTTATAGAGTTTAAACATTTTTAAGGCTTCATCTTTACTTTTAAGTAAATAAACATAACAATATCTTGTGCAATCATCGATAAAAGTTATGAAATACTTTTTGCCTCCTCTAGTTTGAAAAATTTTTAGAGCACATACATCATTATGAATTAATTCTAGATGTTCGGTTTTCCTTTCAACCGATTTAAATGGAGCCTTAGTTAGTTTTGCTTCTACACAAACTTCACATTTATGATTAGGATTAATTTCAAACTTTGGTATATAATCCAAACCAATTAATCTACGCAAAGCATCATAATTTACATGTCCTAATCTACCATGTCATAAATTCGACTCAAGAATATAAGCAAAAGATGTGTTATTCTTATTCATAGCAACTTTCGGTACAACTGTCATTACATTCAACTTAAAGATACCATCACTCATGTATCCCTTACCAACATACATACCACTCTTTGTTAATACAAATTTATCAGACTAAAAAACAAACCTAAAATCATTTTTACTTAACAAAGAACCAGAAACTAAATTCTTCTGGATGTCAAGTACATGCAGTATGTTGTTGAAGGTCAGTTCTTTCCCTGATGTCATCTTCAAGATTACTCTTCCATGTCCAGCCACAGTAGAAGTAGAAGTAGAAGAATTTCCCATGAAAAGTTATTCACCATTTGTAGCCTCGTTGTAGGTAGTGAACATCTTCTTGTCCGCACATATGTGACGAGTTGCTCCTGTGTCAACCCACCACTCTTTGGGATTTCCAACCAAGTTAGCCTCAGACACCACAGCAGAGAGGTTGATATCATTCATCCCGTCAGAGATGTAATCCAATTCTATCACATTGGCTTGATTGGTGGTCTTCTTGCTTGTACTTCCATGATCCTTCTTAGGGTGGCGGCAGTCAGAAGCCTGATGTCCAATCTTGCCAAAATTATAGTATTTTCCTTTGAACTTCTTATTGCTATTGCCTTGTTTAGGACTATCTCCAGTAAACTTCCTCTTTTTATTATGTGGTTTATGAACTTGTTCAACCACATTAGCCTTGGACTCAATGGGATTTTTTCCATTCCTCTTTTCAGCCTTTCGGTTATCTTCCTCAATTCTCAGTCTTACAATAAGTTCATCCATGGTCATCTCTTTGCGTTTATGTTTTAAATAATTTTTGAAATCTTTCCAAGCCGGTGGTAACTTTTTCACTAAAGCAGTGACTTGGAAAGACTCGCTCAGAGACATACCCTCAGAATGAATATCATGTAAAATTAATTGAAAACTTTGAACTTGAGATATTACCGTTTAGGACTCTACCATAACAAAGTCCAGAAATTTACCGACAACAAATTTCTTCATGCCGGCATCCTCTGTCTTGTATTTCTTATCCGAAGAATCCCACAATTCTTTTGCTGTTTTCAGAGGGCTATAAACATTATATAACATGCTATCAAGGCCATTGAGGATGTAGTCAGGAAATCTGAATGTTTCCAAGCATCTATAGCGGCAACAACTTGCCAATCACTTTCACCCTCTTTAAGTGCTGGAGTCTCTTCATGGAGAAACCAGGCCAAATTAAGAGTTGTAAGATAGAACAGCATCTTCTGTTGTCATCTCTTAAACTCAGTACCGTTAAATTTTGCCGGTTTTTCTCCATGATTTATTGGTACATGCACATGGTTCTGGATAGGGACCGGTGTTGGTGTAACAATCGGAGTACCACTTCCAGTTGCAGTTTCAGTAGTAGTAGCCATAATCTCTGATTACAAAAATCAAAAAAAATTAAAATACAAATTAATTTTCTAGTTACTAAAACCAGAAAATAAATTATAATACAAAATAATTTAATTTTTCTTGTTACTAAAACTAGAAAAGTAAAATACCACAATAATTTTCTGTAAAACAAATTAATATTCTGCAATTGTCAATGACACTAGTATATTACTACTAATTGTCAAAGAAAAGAGACAGTATATTACTACTATCTGTCAAATAGCATAAATCACTATTTGTTTTTCCAACCAGAATATCTCTTTATGAAATCACAAAAAATTAAATACAATGAAGATACCAAAAAAGATTCTGTCTTAAGATTGTTGAACAATCTTCACTGTATTTAAATAGATTAAATTCTGTTGTGTACTTAATAATAACCAGAATATAAAAGAAATAAAAGAAAGGAGAGAATTTGTTTGATTACAAAAATCAAACTCGAAATAAAAAAAAAATAAATAAAAACATATTTTATTTTGTTACAAAAACAAAATTAGTAATAAATTAAACAACTTACTTGATTAATTTCTTTAAATAATTATCTGATCAAGTCCAGTGTTTGACACTGTGTCTTTAAGACAGATTCGTCCTCTCCACGGTGCTTTTAGAATTTGGACGTTTATCTCCCAGGATGAAATGATCAACTACAAATAATAGCAGTACTACAAATTGTTTGCCTTACGAACACACTAAGTGTTTACACTCTTTCTTAAACGAAAATAATGCAACAAAATGAAGAATAAATTTGCAGAGCTCTTAAGGACGAAAATAATGAATTTTCTGAATGTTTACATCAAATGAGGGCTGTCCTATTTATAGATGGATTGGTGGCTGCAGGTTTTGAATTAAACAGGTGCAAATCCGTTTGAACATGTATGAAACCTGTTGGTTTTGAATTAAACAGATTCAAATTTGTTGGGTTCAAAATTCAAACAGATAAAAATGGGAAAGGCCCTGTTTGGGTGTACAGTAAAACCGGACCAGATTATTTCCGGATTAATTTGAATTCTGGATTTTATTTTACCAAAAAATAAAAATAAATTCAAATGTTTTTGGCCCAAAAAGATTAGTGTTGGGCCAAACAAGCCCAACCACACACCACGCACCCGCGCCCAGCCCGCCTAACCGGACGGCGGCGCGCACGTGTGGTGATTTTTGGATCCAATAACCTCCCTCTCTAAAACACTTGGGTATCCCTTGGGGCACACCCCAAGTACAAAACCCAAGCCTTATAAACCCATTCAAAACTTCTCACCAAATCAATGTGGGACAAATCTTATTCAAACCTTTAAGGATTTTTCACCAAAACTCCATTTCCATAGAGCACACTTTGGCTTCAATTTCCCATTCACTCGGTAATGGTTTTCAGCAACCAAATATACCATGTGAATCACAACGCGGCATAAAACGCGTTACCACTTTGACCCGTGAAAATCGACGCACGGGACCCACCTAAAAATAGGCCAAACTTAGGAAAAAATCTGTTTTTACCCAGATTTTTCAATCCATTTTCCAACACATTGTTCACATATTCTCTTTTATCTTTTGGTGTGGGCAGCACCTTTTTGGTCTTAAGCCACCCAAAATTGAAAATAATAATAATAATCTACAGATTAACATATGGTCACTAAATTCTTCTATTTTCTTGCACATTTCAAAGCTATTGGGAGCAAAAGTAGTTCTTTTCTCTTTTTGCTTGTGCATTTCGAAAATTGATTGGCTGGTTTCTTTTCTTGTTACTGCATGCTCTACCTTTAGTAGATGCTCACAATTCGCCTATTCTTTTTTCATCTTCTGGTTTTTAAAAAACTACAGAAAATGTTGGAGCGAATGTGAGCAAAAATTATTGTTCTCCCTTGTGGGTTCAAAACTTGGTTGGCCGGTTGGTCCTGTGTTCCTTTTGTGTCTGTTTCTTCATGCTCGACATTTGGTATGCTACATGAAGTTCACTGCTCATCAATTATTTTTTCTTTATACCCTGACAGTGTATGCCCAACATATGGTGGAAGCAATCCTGGGCTGCAGGCAGAGCTTATCATTCTGTGAATGAGGAATTGAATCTGATTTGTGGTTGTGCTTTCATGACACATCCTTCTGCATTTGCATCATTATCTGTAAGTTAATTCTGTACCCTTAACAATATCAGCTTTTCTTCTGTTTTTCATCCATAGTGTACAAATTCCATGCAGAATGCTAATCATCTACTTCCCCTGTATGGTTGAAGCATAAATCTCATATTTAGGGTCTATGCCATGTTGGGTTGTAATACTTGCATTCATTATTCATCAGGAGGCTATTGGGACCCTGAATTGTTTCTCCTTCCCTCCCGTCTCTTCTCTTAAAGAAAGTCCTGATTATGATCTTTTTTTCTTTTTTTTGAGGAGATACAATACAATGAATATTCCAGTCCTAAAAGGGATGGGGGACTAGTGAGACTTGCACTTGTCTGGTAAAGGGGGCCCTAACCACTTGGGCTACCCATTTGCCTCAATTTTTGGCATTTTAGTACTCAGTTTATTAATTTTAGGTTTTTCTCTTGTGATATCTTGTATTGTGGAATTCAGCTTGGCAGGTCAAAGTGGAATGGAAATGTTGGGAGCTCAGGGATAGTTGTGAGAATTGAAACTCCACTCGGCAATGTTGGTGGGCCTGGGCCTTCATTCTCTGTTCAGTTGAATAGTGGGATTTAGTTTTGATTATACTGCACCCGTACTGTGCAGTTAAAAAAAGTGTATATATACCAAACAGGCCCATAGTAATGGTCTTGAGAGCTCAGAAATATACAGTAGTGTTCGTGTGAACGTTCAACCGAACCGATGTTTATATGAACAGTTGATTTTTGTCCCCTCACCCATGGTAAATATGTTTGGATTCTGAAATTCTGGTGGTAATGCTTTGTCTAATCACATTGAGGGAGGCTGAAGAATTGCAATTATGAAAAATAGTGACTTGGTAACTATAATTACATAAAAATATGTCAACTTGTGTATTCATGAAAGTGCATAGGAGAGGAAGCACACTGGGTTGAATGATAAATGGACAAAATAGTGTGAAAGAGAACTGTTGGAGAGAGAGAGAGAGAGAGAGAGGTGTTATGAAGTAATAATTGGCATCACTAATTGGGGTTTGAATAGCTTCATACAAAGCCTGTTAATAGTGAACTTTTTTGGACCAAAAAAAAAAAGAAAGAAAAATAAACTTTTCAACTCATGGGTTTGGTTTGAGTACCCCAGGTTATTTATTTTTTTTTTTTATAGGTCCTGCTAACTATCGCTTCTTAAAACAGTTAGAATTTTAATACATATTTTACAAATTTTTATACATTATATATTATATATATTTCAAAATTGAATACACTTTTGACTCGTATATTTACATTAAACACTTGGCATTTTATTTTAATTGACAATTTCATTTCAAAAAGAAAGATTAAAAAACAAAAACAGTTCCATAGTGGTCATTCATTCTAAAAATTATTAGTTATTACAAAGAAGTTACACTGCCACACCAAGGAATACTGACTCTGCTAAAACAGATGCACAAGATTTCAAAGCAATTCTCTCCAATAAAATCATGATCCTTCTTTCAATATCAAAAGCTTCTATACAACGTAATTTTATTCCGGTGAGACTCCATTTTAGCACCAACTGCTCTCAGCCTTCCTCGTGGCTTAATCAGGGGTCTAAAGAAAATTAGAACAATCATCAACTCTGTCAAGAATGACATTAAACTGATCCACACAAAGATGGTTCTCCTCCAATACCATATGATCTTCTTAGCCTGAGGAAGCTTGGATTCAAAAGCAAGGGATGCGGCATAAATCTGAGGAATGCCAACACTGGATTGGTACTCTGCTCGCGGTTCTATTGTCACTTTCAAGCAGGCAGTTGGCTTATATCCTTCACTGAAATCATTGGATTTAATGTTCAGAATCTGTGTTTCTGATTGGAAACTGGCAAGAAGAGGAGCAGTCTTGAAAATGGTTTCAATGATGCGGATAGGCGGGGTTTTGAATCGGAGCATAGTTGGATAGCTTGAACTGGCTGTGATTTTGCCATTTGCTGAGAGGAGGTCCACTCTAACCTAAACCATACAGAAAAATGGTGGACATGGCATGAGGGTTTTCATTACAGTTGGTTGTGTATCGATTTTAGTAGACAACCAAACAAACACTGTGAGTACGAACATTACATTTCTAAGAAGGTGGCAGGTCCATGGCATACACCAACACTCTTCAAACACTTCCTGATCATGTGTTGGCTGTCTAAATGTATCTTATTAACTTTAATTTTTTTTTTTAAGACATGATTTGAATACTTAGAGATACACTTATCTATCGTTTAGACACGTCAAATATGTCAAAGTATAAATTTTACACAAATTCCTCACGTATCATGTCCTATATTTTTTTAAAAAATTTCATGTTAGTGCTTCCTTATCATGTCCGTATCCATACTTGTTAGGGTAAAAGGTGAAAATGATGTCTCGATTAACAAGTGTAAATTTCTAATCCTATTTAACATTAAATAACTTCTTGAGAATTCACTCAATGTGTCACTAACAATAAACATGAAATCCAACAAGAAAATGAACCAAAAACTAAAGAAGAAAACAAGCATCACAATGTTCAAACAATAAATAAAGCCAAAACAGTAATCAAAATCATCAGACACACCATACCTGGAATACCCCAAGTTTCCTATTATACTCAGATTCAGGCATTGTCAAAGACACAGTCAGCTGCAATTTGTGATTATAAGGAATAGCACGCCACCCAACACTCTCCACAGTTTCTGCACTCTTCCTAGAAACCATGCTGGAGAACATGCCTGCACCGGTAGAGGCCATAACGGGCACAAAAGCAACCGGGCTGGCTTTGGTGTAATCGAAATTCAAGGTCTCAGTGGTCTGTATTGGCTGTTCCAGTAGCCTTCTCATTGCCAGACCACCAAGTAAAAAACCCGACACAAGCAATACAACAAGCATAAAGCAGACATAGACTACCCAAAAAAAGGCCCAACCAAACCTCATTGCCGGATTCATAACCAATTTCTGTCGAATACTGTAACAATCACCCCACATTCTCAACAATCTCTTTGTCAAATGATCTCTAATTTTTATTAGAGTTTGAATTGGAAACATGAATGTAGAGTAGAATAACCAAATGGGTACTGTGAAAAAGCTAGTGAAAAGATTGATTTGAAACCCAATTAATTTAAACACCGAGATTGCAAAGAAAGCTAAGAAATTCAGAGGAAAATTCACCACTTTTGAAACATCTTTGTCTCATTGAAGGCAAATGTATCATTATCAAATCGCTTTGAGCTTGGCTGAAGCAGAGGGTATTTTTTCTCATAAGCCTTGCAAGCGTCTGAATTCCCCTCTGCACCATCCTCACTTGGATCACTACATCGGTTCACAGCCCATTTTCGAGCCATTAACACTCTCTCAGCTCCATGAAGCAGAGAGTATTTCACCATATCAATCAAAAACTCTCATGATTTCACGTAATTTTTACAATCAAAACCGAAAAATTCACTGCGATCTCGGACTGACCTATGATGTTCATCGATTTCATGAATGTTTTTGTGATTTTTGGAGTCATCCATGTTGATTATAGTTGGAGATTTGGAATTGGTTTTTCTTCAATGGAACAGAGTTGATGGTGGGAGAGAAAAAACAAATGGAGGGACTTTGTGGAAGTTGGGATTAACAGGGACTTTATAGGAGGGAAAATGATGATGTGGCACAACCGCTTTTTTTTTTTCTTTTTTTTCTTTCTTGGGATGCTAAATGAGATTATGCTAGATGGACGGATTGGATTGTCTGATCAAATTTTCAGGTAAGGTATCAGGATAAGTTATGTTGCAGGGGAACACACATCTCAACACTGCCTTCTAGAGTCCTGACCTTATTCTGCTTGGCACACACACCCAGATTACATCATATTGACAAATCCAATTTTCAATTCTAGAATTCTTATCCTCTGTGGTCAGTCCGAGATCAAATATACTGCTACGAATAAAATTTAATCTACTGCAGCTCACATGGTCTACTACGAATTCTAGAGAGCAATTATTCAGCAGTTTCGAGCACTACTTAGATGTGGTGCTTTAAAGGTAGTGTGGATACAAAAACGTTTGCTTAATGTGTGCTACGATTTTTTATTGGCCGAAATAGCACATAAAAAATGCCATATAGTCATTCTGATAGTATTTAATAATTTTTTGAATTATAGAGTGTAATTATAAGTTACAGAATACCACGTAGATTGCTTATGTGATAATTCAAACCAATTATATAGTAAAAAATTTACAAGTAAGACTGCTAACTCATTTTTATTAGGTAGTTGAGAGACAAATAATAATATACTTAGTTTGTATTACAATTTTTTATTTGCCATAAGTACAATATAGATAATAAATATAATACTTCATGATTAATAACTTTCTACTCTGCAGTGTTGTGAGGTAAATTTATTGGACAAGTGTTCTTATTAATAATGTTATTAATACATTTACAAGTTTTGTGTGATGAGTCACACTAAGATTATATTTGATTCATGAATTTCGAAAGAAAAATAAATATATAAGTAAAATGTGAATAAAATATAATTACATTTCACACATTTTTTTTCTTTCATTTTTTAAATTTCTATCTAAATTCATGGTCCAACCAAAACCTAAGTTCGGAAATTTGTTAGTAAGATTGTTAACAAGGCAAGATTAGAGTGTATTGAAACTCTAGAGAGGCTACGGCACCAGTATGATATCTCTATGCATCTTGAATATGAAAAAAAAACAAACAAACAAACTTGGAAACTGAATATAGATCAATCTAAAGTCAATTTTGCAATAAAAATTAAATTTAAAAAAAAAAAAAAAAAAAAAAAAACTATCTTGTGAACTGCAACAATCTCCCAATTTGGCATTTTCATAACAAAACAAATTACACGACACAAAAACAAATACAAGGACATTTAAGCCTATGAACATTTTTCTAATACAAGAAATACCTCTAAAACGCGTTGGTAGCAATGAATATAAAAAAGACTAGAAAGAACAATATTAATATCATTTTAAATAAACTACAGAAATTTTGAGAAGAAAAAAAGATTTTGAAGAAGCCTCAAAAAAGGTTTGTAGTTATGTATGCATCATATATTCATTTTGTCATTCTAAATTTACATCATAAAGATCCGGAAGAAGCTTGCTAGATGAAGAATGGTCCCGAACCTCATTAATACTTGGGATAGAAACCGAGGAATCAATCCATGGCCCGTCCATTGATATGCTGCTCTGCACTTGACTGTCTACAGAGAACGTAGAGACGTGTGTCTGGCTGTCTTGCGTTAGCCTCTCAAAGGCTTTAAACCTCATGTCCTCATTCAGTGAATTGTGCTTGATCACCGGTGCTTGTATGAGACTTTGGCCTTCAAGCATACTCACCACGGAAGACATGGATGGCCTGAGGGAGGGAGATATGTTGGTGCACAATAGAGCGACACTCAACATATTCATTACCTCGTCTTTAGGGTAGTCTGGACCGAGATTGGAATCCACAAGTGATAAAAGATTTCCCTGCTCTTGTAGGACATAAGCCTTCAATCGTAAACAGAAGACTAACTTTAGTTATCTCACATAAAATAAAACCAAGCAATTTTAAAGCATTAGCATATGAAAATTATATAGATAGAAGGCATTTTCTATCAACAAGCCACATGAAATGAGATTACATCCCTTTTTCTGTTTTTTTTTTTTTTTTTTTTTTTTTTTTTTAAATTTTTAATTTAACATTTTTTTGGGATGCTGAGTCAAATACATTGCAAAGATTTGAATGTATAACCTCCTACATCTAAAATTAGTTTCATAATGCATTAAAAATGCCATCATTAATGAAAGATCAATATATTATGCCTATTAGAGATATAAGGTTGAAACTTCAATTTTCCCACTGAATTTAGTTATAACGTTGGATTTATTTATGTGAAAAGTGACAGAAATGTTTCATTTCCAATTTTTTCTGAGTGCACTCTAAGTCACATATAATTGAGAGGAGGACCAACATGGAACATTTGCATGTGTAAAACCAAAAGATTGCCGAGCAAAGAAAAACAAGAAAAAGCATAACTTACCCAATCAAGAAGGTAAACAAACTCCTCCCTGGGCCTGTAATTTGTGTTGCTTTTTCCAGTGACAATCTCTAGTGCAACAATTCCAAAGCTATAAACATCTGCTTTATCTGTTAAGTAACCCCTCATTGCATATTCAGGAGCCATATATCCTCTGAAAAGAAATGAAAAAAAAAAAAATCAGAAAAGTTGCAGATCAAAACAGCAAATTATAAATCACTTTTATTCAAGCAGAATAGATAGTAATCTAATTATGAACAACAATCAATTAATCAACCTATGATTGCTTCCATCTAGTTTTGATAGTCCATTCTTGATAACCCACAGTTGGAAAGGAGTTCAGTTCACCACAAATTTTTACCTTACATAAAAGGGTGTACTTTAGCTGGTTTTCAGAATTGTAGTTTGAAAGAAAAACCAGTCAAGACTGTGCAGAACTACACCTCCAATGATGGGAGTGTCAGATGTTCAAAACAAAAAAAAAAAAAAAACAACTTAAGAAATAAGGTCACTCATCATACCAAAAAGAGAGAGAAACAAAAATAAAAAAGCAAAATTCTTACAGCCCATAATCTCAGACTACCAATACGATATCAGTTATGCAAATCCGGGGAGGGCTTAGTATCCATTGCATCTTTGGGAGAAGGTTAGTAATGGTTAAACTAAATTATAAATTAACTAATTTCTAGTAAAATACATATGTGTATTAATCTGACATATACCCCTTTGAAGTGAAGAATTAACTACATTTGTGTTCAACACCCGTTGCTATTACTATATAAAGAAAAGCAACATTCCAAGAAGGGTGGAGAAAAACATACATTGTTCCAGCAATTCGTGTGCTGATATGGGTGTTCTCCTCTTCATCAAGTTTGGCCAAACCAAAGTCAGATATCTTTGCATTCAGATCCTTATCAAGCAGCACATTGGTGGCCTTAATGTCTCTGTGAACAATTTTCAACCTTGACTCCTCGTGAAGGTAAGCTAGCCCCCTTGCTATCCCCACACATATCCTTTTTCTCGTTGGCCAGTCCAGTTTTAGGCAGTGCTCCTCACGACCTAAAAATGAGAGAGAGAGAGAGAGAGAGAGGTATTTCAGTACAATCATTCTTAAAATACATAGAATGATGTACAAAGATGATAATGAAGCAATTACCAAAGAGTGCACGGGCAAGACTATTGTTTTCCATGTACTCATATATTAGCAACAACTGGTTTCCTTCAATACAACAGCCATGGAGCCTGACAAGATTTGGGTGTTGTAAGGCAGATATCATGCCTATCTCATTGACAAATTCACGATTTCCTTGCTTTGATTTAGCGGAGAGCTGCTTAACAGCAATAACAGCACCATCTGACAATACTCCCTGAGATCAAGCAGCATTAATGTCAGAATAGATAGGAACATATAAAAAAAAATTCCTCTGCATTGCTGCCTTAAAAGGATAGTTGCCCTAAATGTTGCCTGACATTGTTGTCAGGTTTGCAACCAAAGGCCAAAAATTAATTACTCAAAAAATACCTTGTAAACTGGCCCAAATCCTCCTTCACCAATTTTGTTTGCAACGTCAAAGTTACTGGTTGCAGCTTTGATTTGTCTCAAGGAAAAATAACCTGTTTGCAGATCGAGTGCTCGAAGTTCTATAACAAGGACGGGGAATAGAAATTCCCAGAAAGATATTAGAAAACTATAGTAAACCAACAACACAGCTAAAGAAAAGTAATTCATCTTTCTCAACCTATCTTGAGGTTGCAATGCTATATGAAATATGACATGACTGATTTTAGAGCCATCTGATCTCACCATTCCATTTTGCATTAGTAGCCACCTACCTCATGTGAGTTCAATTACAGAGGTTCAACTGGTTTTCTATCACAACCTACATAGACCAAACTCTACATCCTAATGAGTCTTTTATGGACGGAAAATTCCCACCTAAGGCAGCATTTATTTCATTTCTAATCAACATGAAATTATCTATAGACCAATTTATACTCATTTAGGAGCAGTAACCTAAGTTTTTTGACACTCATAAACAGACCTGTACAAGCATTACATGAACAGACATGCTTAAATGTTTCAAATTTCCCAATTTGCATTAATTTTGTGTGAAGATCCCAAAACATCTATTCCTCTCATCAAAATGAAGACTAGATACTGTACAGGAAGACTATTATCTGGTTTTCCCAAGATATTTTACAGGAAGACTCTTATCTCTTGTTTTCCCACGATATTTTACCAATGCTATGTCCCATGAAAAGCTCAAACATCTATTCCATTTTCAAAGTGGTGAACCGAACATGCATTAGCAATCAGATAGCAACAAGAGAATTTTCATATGCAAGAGTGTCAGATCTCACCTTTATCTTCGAGGTCTTTCCCACCAAGGTAACCTTTCATTCGGAGTGCAACTAGGATCAACACAAGGAGCACACATGAAGAAACCACGATGCCAGCAATAGCTCCAGCAGATAGTCCAGTATGAAGTTTATAGTCTACAAGAAAGGCAATGATTAGTCACATGACAAGGTAGAAGCAAGAAAAGAGTAACCCAAAACAGAAGACGTACTTACTTGGTGTCACTGAAATAGCAGATATAAGAGGCCCATATGTTCCCTTGTCAGGAATTGTAGTAGTACCTTTCCCTGACCAGTATAGGTGAATCTCCAGAGTGCTACCATTAATGTCAACATCAACCGTCTTAGTGATACCGACGCCGACTTTAGTTTCGTTCATAATATTAAAGTCCTTCCAAATTACTTTCCCCTGAGGAACGAGTGAAATTAACACTTGTATTGATATATCAAACGTGCACCTCCCGAGGCTACAAAATAGTAAATAAGGTGTACATGAAGTCTACTAGAAGGCTCGCATCCTACTCACTTGGATTGATATATCAAAGATGCGCCTCCCGAGGCTGCTAAATTTCTGATCATTAGAGAACATTATTTCAGCAAAATGGAGGCGCACTTTATAATTGCCCTTGCGCAAGCAAAGCCCATAATACTTCAGTGAAACAGGGGCAAGGCGGGCTGTACTGTACAAGTTATCATCAGTCAAATTCAATTTGAACTTGTTGTCTGCTACCAAAGATGCATTGTTCTTGCCCATGAAAACCCCCGTGCTGCTATAAGCCCATTTTTCTGAAGAAGAGAAGAAGTATGATTCACCCTGTCTGTCTTTGTTCTCTTCATATACACGTCCCTCAAAGGTTGTTTGTTCTCCCCCGCAGTTGATGAACAAATCATGGTCTGTGCATAACACAAAAATCGTGATACAAGATACTTTGACAAAGATGTTTAGATAGTTAAGAATTAAAAGTTTACCACTACATCATTAATAGCAGAGCCTTGGCAGGCTTAATACTTACTTTTGGGTTTTGTTGAGCAAGGAAAGCCCTTCTGCAAGCACCAATCAATTCTACAGAGAGAATTTAGGTTCAGTAACTGCAAAATTTTCAATCTACTGATGTTTAAATAAGTAAAATAAAAATACACCTTAGTAATGTAACGAACTTACGAGTTGTTTGTAGGTGGATTGATGGAAATTAAATTCCTGTTGACCAATATAAAGGGCTGATTATTTGTAGGGGAGATGTAATATTGTAAATCATGTAGAACTAATAACAGAAAAAAAAATAAAAATAAAAATAAAAAACTTACACGGCTGATGACAGGCAAGAAAATTGATATGACGATGGCAACGGTGAAAAGTCGTTGTAAGATATATCACTGCAATAGGAATTGTCATGGCATTTGTGATGAAGTTCTGAGTGATCTAACTCAACCTTATTACGCTTCGAGAATCGAAGTACGGTAGATGCATGTGTGATTTGTGGCCTAAGAAAAATAAACAACAGGTTGGAAAAATACTGACATGCTTTTCTTGCTATTTGGAATCCAATCAGGTACTACTCCAGTTAGCAAGTTGTTGGTTAAAAACCTACATCCGTATAGTCAATATATTATTATGTCTCACTTTGATTAGAAATGAATTATGATACAAACAACCAGCACGAGAATAAGTAGAAAAAGAGGTACATAGCATGTAAAGGTTTGGACATTCAACTATTCCAAAATTAGTTACTTACATGTAATCTATATCCAAACTCAAAAATGTTGGCGGAATTTCACCAGTCAGCATGTTAAAGCTCAGGTCTCTGCAACAAAGAAGCACAAGTTACCTACATGATATAAAATTACCTCACAGAAAGGGGAAATTGATGTGATTGAATCTACTACACTTGGTTCCCCTAGACAATTGCTAAAACTCAAACATGCCCTAGATAGAAGCAGCTCTTTAAAAGGTGAAGTAATGAGAACAAAATATATTCACTAACCAAACTAAATCGTTTCATAAAATCCTAACAATGATTTCTATATGCACAGCAGGGGGAAAAAGGTATAGATGAATAAATGAATCTTAAAATGTGTGATTCAGCTCAAATTTTCAAGTTTTTTTGTTTTTAATAAATAAATTCTATCATAAGAAACAATGCATGAAAATATTGTACAAATTTTTACTTTAGTCAGTATTATCCTTTATACAATGATCACAAATGTAACATGAGAACTGAAATAACTTATTAAACCCTTACTTCCAGATTTCAAGCATAAATTTGTCATTTCTATGATTAGGGATATCAAATCAGCACTTAATTAAAAAAAAAAACCATGGATCTCAGTAAGAATAACAGTTAGAACGAACTTACAAAGTTTTGAGTTTTGGCAATTGATCACCAATGTAAGGTGGGATTCGACCAGTAATTAGGCAGTTTCTCAGTACCCTGTGCGACAAAAATAAAAGAAACAACTTGATAAAGGTGACTGAACCACAAATTGATAACGTAGGATTGCATTCTTCCCATGAATTATATTCTCATTCAACTTACAGAAATTTCAAATTTATCATCCCCTTCAGATCAGGGATTTCCGTAGTTGATCCATTCAAATCTGAGATTACCCTGAAAATTAAGATGCATCAATCAGATCAGTTTTCTTCATCTTTCTACATCCTCAAATCCATAAGCATCATAAATCCGGTAACTTCTTTTTGGTTGAATGAATTTACTAAATATGAAAAAGTAGTTACTAATGTAAATAAGTCCTCACAACTCAGTCATGTTTTTCAGCTGGGATATGGTAGAAGGAATGGGGCCATCCATGGATGTGCCTTGCATGTACCTGAAACAGATTATTAACCAATTATTTGTGATGTTCTTAGGTAAAACTAAAATTTAAGAGAAAGCTTGTTAGAATTCCACAGGTGGGGAAAAGATTGCTGATGAATGGAACTACTAATGATACTCACATTTTTTCAATTTTTGTCCAGTTCCCAATCAGATCAGGTATCTTCCCAGATAGTACATTCCCATCTATCCTACTGCAATCAGTTGAAGTTGTTTTAGAATTACTAAAATTTAAGACTAAAAATTGTCAAAACAATTACCACTTACAAATCTGTCAAGTTCTTCAAGTTGCTGAATGTGTTTGGAATTCTTCCCGTAAAATTGTTAGCAGAAAGAATGCTGCAGCAAACCATTCGCTATGAATTCCAACAATATGAAAAAGATAGGACTAGTAGTGGCAATGATGACTGTGCCTTGACATATCATTTTTGTCACAATCAATATTACAGGGACACCTAAAAGACAATGTTCAATGTATGGAAGAGGGTTTTGACAATGCAGCCTCAGAAAAAGCACGCCGTACATATTGATAGGCACAATGGTTGAATGCTAGACAAGGCAAGAAATGCAACAACACGAACACCGTTACATAATTTATATTCATAAAAATAAATAAATAAATAAAAAGAAAAAAAGAGAACATAAATTCAACCAGACAAATGAAAATTTTAAAATTAAAGAAAGAAAGAAAACCACTAAAGAAACTCCACATAAGGAAATTTAAACCATAGAAGAAAATAAGATGGAATAGTGTTGGCACAAGATTATGAACAGATTCAAATAAGGGCCATAAAATATTATAATGAGAATGGAAATTAAATTTCATAATCATCAAAGTATCAGTAAAACACAACAGGACAAGAGAAATAATACTCATGACAACAACATAGCATACTTGCAATTAGATTGCAAGCTTATCTCCCAAAGATCATCATGATCTTTGGTAATTATATAATTATCAAAATAGTCTTAAAAATTCATTTGGTAATTACATAAGGAGGTTAGAAACAAGCCCTTAAGGCATATCATCCAATCTAGATTTAACTCCTTAATGACATTTTCACCTTTTCTGGATTTTATCAAACAATGAAGGCATATTTTCCAATCTAGACTTAATTCCTCAATGATGTTTCTACCTAAGGAGCTTTTCATACAATATTTGAAGACCACAGCCGGACTAGATCATGCATACAAAATCTTCCTGATCATACAGCTGTTTCTTAACAAATTATTACTCTATCTACAACAAGAAAAGCATTTTAGAAAAGAAACTTTACCTAATCCAATATATTCAAGTGCATACTTCAAAAGAAAGAAACCTTAAATTTTAAACAAACAGAAAAAAAGGGATTAGCAGTCTTACAGCCTCCTCAAGCGGCTCAAATTTCCAAGCTTTTCAGGAAGAGTTCCACTAAGCTGATTTTGTTCCAACACCCTGGAAATATAGTTTGTTTTAAAATCAAGGCCATGATTGATCTCTTAACCCAGTAGACAGCACAGTATTGATGACTTACAGCTCCTCAAGGGTAGCAATGTCTCCAATTTCCTTAGGAATCACACCATTAATGCGGTTTCCCCCAAGAGACCTGTAGTGTAGCAACAGTTGAAGTCCAGCCAACCAGTCTAACTAACTGATAATACATATCCAAAACCATGCAACTAGAAACTTACAGAATGGTGAGAGATGAGAGCTTAGCAAAAGTCTTTGGAATGGATCCACTGATATAGTTGCGTGAGAGATCGCTGTGTTGATAAAGAAATCTTTCTTAGTTTCCCCCAATTTCAAAATGGTCATTGCATTAAAAGGTATCCATCTTCCATATTGGTTAGTTTCAACAGGGATGTTAAAGGGGCCATATAAATGGCAAAAATAGAAAGATGACAAAAAGGTTGCAGATGATTGTATTGTATTTAAACATCTGTAGAAGAGTCTCTTTCTACTTTATTGGTTTGGTTTCTCGGCTCAGAGTGCCAAATAAATTTGCTAGCTGGTTTGAATTTATGGATGTAGGGCACATTGGACGTGTGATGGAAATTTTGGCAAACAAATCAGCCTTATAAAGGTAATAAAATATTAAAGTTAGTAGCATGACAATACCACCTTAATCACATAATAATCCCAACATTCCCTTAGTTTCATAGTTGATACGAAAAACCAACCAAATAGACTTGCATAGATGTAAATGTAATGAAAAACATAATAAATTTCTTTCTAGTCATGTGCAGCAGATGTCTACTTTCATTTCCTTAGGACATCCAAGCTCCACATATTAACGGTTTAGCCTTCGTGATTTGGTAAACGTAAATCCATTTATATAAACAATGGGCACAGTGAACTAGGGGTGGCCAAATCTTGGGCCAGGCTGGGCCAGATTTGCACTACATATTAAGAAGATATGTGTTATCCCAAGCTCGATCTGGCCTGACATTGGGCCTAATGTCCGGCATTAAAAAAAATTCAAATCCCAAGCCCGCTCATTTAACACAATAGATATAATGTATTAATTTTTTATTTTATTTTTGTCTTCAATGAATATTAATTATTTAGAGTCTTTTATTTATTATTTGAATTTGGAATGTTAACAAAATTCAATGATAAAATAAATATAATTTTTAACAAATGTTTTAATTTAAGTCCTAGAAAGAAGTATATATACTTTTTTTGTCTTTTATATTTTTTCTATTTATTTTATAACTAAAATAATATAAAATTATAATTAATATTTTATAAATGGGCAGGCCAAGCTGAGTTGGGATAAAAAAAACTCCTCATCCCAAGCCCAACTTGAATATTAAATGGCCACAAAATTTTAGCCCAACCTAACTCTATGGGCAAAATAATTTTTTCAAACCCTAAAAATGTTGGGCTGAATTGGGCAGGTTGGGCAGGCCAGCAGGCCGATAGCCACCCCTACAGTGAGCCAATGATTCAAATTCATAGTTATGCCAATTGAGTTCTGAACGTCACTAAAATGTCACTTACATTTCTTGCAGATTACTAAGATTTGCAAATTCTTCTGGTAGAATTCCTGGTAAATCTAGACCCTTCAATAGGCTGTAATCCAAGGAAACCAGAGAAAGTAGCATAGAGTTAATAATCAGAGGGAAATACTTTGGGATTGTAGTAATTCATACATGTGAGCATAGTTGTTAAATTGAGAATCGTATCGTGAAATGTCAAGATTTAGTACAAACTACAAAAAAACAAAAAATAAAAGAAATAAATTGATTTTGCCACATGTTATAAAATAGTTCTCATATAAGGACATGATTACACTGTCTAACTAGGAAACATTACCTTCATAGCAAGAGATGCGGGTCTATATCCTAGCAATAATAAAATTATCAAAAACTATTATATGATGTCTCTTGACATTCAAAAAATAGACTTAAAAACCCTATATAGAGTATAATAAGAAGAAACAAATAAGCATAATCTCTTTTTAAAAAAACTAAAAACACTTTAAAAAAGTGTGTATGCCTATTGTTCAAAAAAGTTAGAAACAAGAAAACAATTGTAGAACCATAGGATCTAACTTACCTGACGCGTGTAATATTGAATCATATTTATTTTACTAAAAATTACAGTACATAATTCATAGGTGCAAGTTATTTTAACCTAAAACATCCTATAAGATGTATTATGACATTTTTTAAGGAAAAAAAATGTTAAGAGCATGTTGGGTCTAACCGGATCTTATTAAAAATCCTCTAATCAACAAAATAACAACAAATCTATTGGTTATTTTCGTACTAAACACTCTTAGAAATTGTATTACATCCTTTCATCAAGTAAAAAAAAGAGGTAAAAAAATGGTTGAAATATGTCAATGAAGTGGTTTCAAGAATAGCATGAATTGTAAAAATGTGAATCAAATCATAAATCCATCGTGAATTGTGTGATTTATGGGTAAAGTTCAATAGGAAACTAGCTCATACATGTTTGTGACATGGCAAACAGTGGCACTGCAATTGCAAGTAACATTGACCACCCCGTGAGGGTAATTTACTATAAATCTGCTCCTACTGCAGAAACTTTGGTTAACGGTGAAATTTTTGATCTGCAGTCTTGCTGATATTGTTTCAAGAGCCTTCACTGTTGTACAGAAGGAGGTGAAAATTTGGTTAGGAACAATGTGAAGCAAAGAATGACAACAATACCAAAACACTCATGTCCTCAAGTTAAAATTTCAATTCTTATCTGATGATCTCTTTAAATTTCAGTCCTTATCTGACCATCTCATAAAATTTGAATCTAGTGACATTTTCATTGTACTCCTTGGTTAATTTTAATTTTTTTATATTTTTTATTCTTTCAACAATGAATGCATGCTTATCCCAAAAAAATCCAAATTGAAAGTAATAATAATAGTGGTAGTAGTAAGTAAGCAACAATCCTAAACTAGTTTGCAATGAAACTTAAACTAAAATTTTCCTTATAAACTAAATTAATAAAAAGGGAGAATATCAAATTCTTGAAAAAGAAGAAGAAAAAAACATATTAAGAATTTGAGTGAAACACAAAACATATGTTGTTTACTTGCGATATACCATAGTCTCATTGCAATGTGTACAGTTATTAGGATTTTGCAAGAAATGCATGCACCTAAAATGAGGAAGATAGTTGTACATAATTAGATTCAACATTATTTCTGAAAAAACAATCATAGATAAATCTCTCATTTGGAAAAATAATAAAATATTACTTTCATATAACATGCACGTCATTGGGTCAAGCAACATGAATAACTCCTTTTTTCCATTTGTTGTTAACTTAACAACCGTATGTCACCAGATTACTATGAAGTATAAACAAAATTTGGGGGACTATATCATTAATTAATTCCTTAAAAAAAAAAAAAAAAAATCCTATCAAAACAGAACATATATAAAGAGCAATTTCAAACAAACTGATGTTTTGGGCCTAGTGGTATTATGGGAGTTTTTTTTTTTTTTGAAGCTCAGAACGCCACCTAAACTATCAGATTTCCACTTCAATAGTAGGGGATTCGAAACCTAAATCTATAAGAGTTATTGTGAAGTGGACCGGTTAAAATCTCATCAACTATAAAACTAATAAAATAAATAAATAAATAATAATAATTGAAACAGGGGGCCACGGCTAGGGTGTAAATATAGGCCGCTCATCTTCTGCTGAGCTTAATCACACTTGGGGTCGGCTTAGAGGGCTCATGCCAAAATCCCATATTAGAGCAGGAGAGGGAGTGGGTTGCCCCCTATTCCCGGCCAGGCCCAACTTGAGCTTGGGCTGGGTTGTAAAGTAATTTTTATATTTTTTTCTAAAAAATTTGAGCCGATTTCAGTCGCCTTAGCCTAAGCAGAGGTCTGGGCTTGAGTGTCGGGGTTTGAGCTGGCTTTCCCCTAAGCTGGGCTCGAGCCAGCCCAAATGCCTCGGACCTTTTTTTTTTTTTTTTTTTTTTTTTTTTAAATCAAACACAGAACTAAACACAAACGTTGTTTCACTGGACAATCGAAAGACACCATGACAGCATGATCGATAAACCGTAGTCAACACCATGATAGTTGCGGTCAACAATCTCTGGCTGGTCGTCCATATACAATTTTTATATTTGAATATGTGTTCGATCGTCTATCTGCTTAGATTTTTTTTTTTTTTTTTATTAAAAAACATAAATTATGGGTTTGGTTTGTGTTTTGAGATAAATTTTTCAAAAAAAAAAAAATTGAGAGAGTTTAAATTTTTTTTGTTTTGTTTACTTGTATATTTTGAAAATAATTTTGGAATTTAAGAGTTTGAGATGATTTGATATTTTGTTATAATTGAATAGATGTGTGCGAAAGAAAGGAGAGAGAAGAAAGAATGAAAGAGGAAAAAGAAAAAGTGATTGATTAATGTATAATAGAGAGATAAATAATTTTTTTAAAAAATTTAAAAATTTATAACCAAACATTTTTGAAAATTTTCTTAAGAAAACATCTTTCAAAGCAAAAACCAAACGCATCCAAAATAAAATAATATCAGCCACCATATTTTCACATGCATAGCCACGGTCCCACTTGGAGCCCAAAGTGGGTCCGCCATTGCTTATATGTCTCACACCACCAAATCAAATCAAATGATAGAAGGGCATTGCTTGACCGTTCAAACAATATCAGCCAGCCAGCCAGCCAGCCAGGCAAAGTCCTGTACTTTCTCATTCTCATCTTGGTATTGTCAAAATGTACTTGGCATGACTTGTTTGACTTGTGTGGTCAAAGCAATCTCCATTAATCTATTCCTTTACAGCAATGAAGCGTACAGTTGTGCTCCATGCATGATTGACAAAGCCTTCCTTCGGCAACTTGGCTTGGGTTGGGTTGGGTTGGGTTGGGTTGGGTTGAGTTTAGGACTATTTTAGTTACAAAAAAATAAAATAGACTTTTTAATTTAATAAGATAAAATGTCACATCTAACTCATAATTATTACATTTTTTTCTCACAAAAGTCAAAAAAATCAAAAAGTCTATCCCAAATGAAACTTTTTAACCCTAGGCTTTAAAATAATTAAAAAGTCAAAAAGTCAACTCATTTTTCAAACGAACTCAAAATATCAATTGAGATTTTCCAAGCAACAACTATAGGAACCAAATTCTTTTTGACCAAATCAGAGCCTAGAGTAAGTTTTAAGGTCATTGTCACAAAGTAATAATATCAAAATTATAATTTGACAAATAATAATTTTTTTGACAGTGTTGTTTCAATGATATAAATACCATTTTAACACATTTATACTGGTTATTTTTGTTTCTTGTATAATTAGATCAAAACTCTCTTTTGAGTAAGTTGAGATGATATAGGAACGACATTGTCAAATTTTATATCAAATTTGATATAATGTCATTTTTATGATAAATTTTTTTTTGGGTCCAAGGTGATTTATTTTGAAATGAAGTTACTATAATTTAATAATAAGAAGTTCACTAAAATTGTTTTAAGTGACGGTAGATGAGGGCCCATTAACGATTCAGGATCCTCTAGAGTAGATTCCCTAAAGTGATCCCTGAAGTGAGTGATCCAACGGCTGAAATCGTTTTTCTTATTATCTTACCGGTAAGATAATATTATTTAATCAAAACGACGTCGTTTTGATTAATATCTCTTACCAGTAAGATAATATATCTTACCGGTAAGATAATAACAAAAACGATTTGAGCCGTTGGATCACTCACTCCAGGGATGACTCCAGGGAATCCCACTCTAGAGGATCCTGGTTGCCCATTAACAGCTCATTAAGTGGCCATCCTCGCTGTATAATATGCCTGGTGGTCACAAGGACCAAACTTGCTATACGACAAAATCAGCGCAATTATTTTCCCAAAAAGATAAGACACAGAAATATCAAAAACAAAATAAAATATAAAAAAGAGCAAAAACAAGAATTATTTACATGAAGACCTCCTAAACTATTAAAAAGTATTATTTTGATTCTTTCAATTATAAAAATGTACAAATGAACTCTTTAAACTATTAAAAAATATTTCTTTGCCCCCTAAACTATAAAAGCATACAAATTAAATTATTTATATATTTCATTTTGAACTCTTCCGTCAATGGTACAATTTGTACGTTTTTATAGTTTAAGAAGTTCATTTGTACACTTTTATAATTTATGAGGCAAATTGATACATTTTAATAGTTTAGGAGATCCATTTGTACTCTTTTATAATTTAAGGGATCAAAATAATATTTCTCAATAATTTAGAGATCTTCATATAAATAATCCAAAAAGAATTAGAGTTTAAAATCCTCTTCAGTATTACCATATAACATCACCGATTGTTCTAGAGGGTGTTTGGAATGATCTAAATATATTTTTTAAATTTTTATAAAAAGATGTGAAAAAAATAAGAAAATGATATGATTCAAAAAAAAATAAAAACAAAATAAAATAATATACTTCTATAGAGAATGCCAAATAGTGCCTAATATATAACTTATAAGAGATGATCGAAAAAAGTCAGGATAAAAAAGCAAGTTTTCAATCACAATATAATACATTATTTTGAAGTAGTAGTAGTTTAAAATTGGAAACGGATTTCCTCCTGTCCATGATCTAAAATTGAGGGTGTTGTTTAAACCGTTTATTTTTGTGGACCGCTCTAGTACACGGGTTGATTCGAATAGTTAATTTTGTCTGGTATTTTGTATATTTCATCTACATAAATAATTAAATCGATCTAATAATTGAAACTCTTATTCAATTTATCACGTTTATCACTAAAAAAAATAAATAGTTTATTTTTAAAATAAATTACAAATACACTCTCCTGAGATTTACTTAAAATACGAATTACTCTTTGTGATTTTTAAAATTACATCTCACCCCTTGAAATTTTTAATTTCATAACAAATAGTCTCTTTTGTTAATAAATTATCCAGTCAATTAACAGTTTTTAATAATATCACAAATTTATTTCAATTAATAATTCAGGTAATTTTATTATTTTATAGGAGAGTAGTTAGAAATTTATTTTTTCAGTTAATTCTGATAAATAAAAAATTTTAAAAATTGGTATTTGTAATTTTCAAACCACATGGATTTTAAACAAACTTCGGTATATTTATAATATACCATTATTTTTAAAAATACAATTGTCATTTTTTTATTATTTTACAAATGCAATAAATTAAATAAATTATAATTATCAAATTAACCTATTTTCTTTAAATGAGATATACGAAGTATCAAACAAAACGATCTATTTAAATCATCAAAATGAAACCTACAAACTTCACAGACCCAAACAGCTCCAACCCCAAATAAATTATTTTTTAAAATTATACTCAATGTAAACTTTAACAGATAAATTGTTTTTTAAACACATCCATATCGCGTAAAATTACTCATTTTGTCTCGTTTTGTTGGTGTACTATTTTATTTTGGGATGTCTCCAAAAGATAGAAAAATTGTAAATATATTTAAAATTTTGAAAAGGTGGAAAAATTAGTAAAAAAAAATTTTAATTTAGTGTAATGATTTTTTTTTTTTTTTTTTTTTTTGGATTAGAGGAAAATTCTCACATCTTCCTACAGGTCTAAGGCACCCATGACGAGATAGTGTAATGATTCATACCTTCTCATAATAAGGTCATTTGGGAAGCAAAATAAAAAATAAAAAATAAAAAATAAAAAAACTAACTTTTAATTTTTAACTTATTTTACGTCATATTACTTTTCACATTTTTTAAACACAAAAAGACAAAAAAAAAAAAAAAAATCAAAAAATCAGCTTTTAGGATTCGTTTAAGATGTGGATTGGTTTTTAAAATTTTTGACTTTCTTTTTTAGTAATTTTTTGACTAAAATATGATGTGAAAAAAGTTAGTATATTTGGGACAACTTTTTAGTTTTTTACAAAAAGATGTGTAAAAAGTAAAGAGAAAAAATAATCTTTGACTTTTTGGTATAGGTTGTAGGGTTTTTTGATTTTTTTAAGTAACATTTTAACTTTTAGGCTAAAAAGTGATGTTGCCAAATGAGACCTAACCTAGGGCTAAAAAGTTTCGTCTGGTATAGATTTTTTGGCTTTTTTTACTTTTGTAAGAGAAAAAATGAAATGATTATAGTTTGGATGTGACAATATCTTATTGGACTAAAAAATTTATGGGTTTTGATTTGTGGCACTAAATTGGGGGCACTAATGTTCCTAATTTCCATATAAGGCAAAAAAAAAAAAAAAACAAAACAAAACAAAACAGTTACCCAGAATAGAAATTAGGGGCATTAGTGCCCCCCAATTTAGTGCCACAAAACATTTTCCAAAATTTATTTTGTCTTTTTTTGACTATTTTAGCAAAAAAGCCTCATTTTAACTTATGCCAAACAAATGTTTAACCAACTTTCCAAATCATCCCAATGTTAGAATTTTAGTTACCTTTTGGCAATTGATGTTTTTGTTGATTTTTTGACTTTTTAATTATTTTAACTTGAGATTAAAAATTTGTTTGATTTGATTTAATTTGATTTTTTAAATTTTTATGAAATAAAAAATAAAATAATTATAATTTAAATGTAATATTTTATTTTATTAAATTATTTAATTTATTTTATATTTTGGACTTTTTTTTTAATCAAAAAATCCATGCCAAAGAAGCCACCAAGCCACGAAGGATCAATAAATTGAAACGGGTAATAATCACGGATCAGCATCCTCTCCCGCACTCTTGCCTCCGGCCCTTTCATGCACTTTACAGAAGATTGAGACACGTGGTATTTAACAGATCCAATCATTCCAAAATAAAACGTAGTGCACTCCTCATTTGACAAAAAAAAAAAACGATGTCGTTTGGGAGAGACACTTAATAAATATATATTAATATTTTTTATAATAAAATAATAAATATATACATGTTTATGCATAATTATTAAAAAAATTAAAATTCGACAAAATTTTATATTTATATTTAAAATTATTGAAGATTTTTATTTGTGCTAGACACTAAAAATGACATAATCTAATTGACTCAACATTTATTTTAACTTGGTCATGACCTAATTATTAGAGAATTATCTTAGTCTATGCCTAAGTATGAACCACTTAATTTATTTATTAAATTGGTGAATAAATATACATTCGTATTTTTTGTAATAAAATATATAAAAGTTGGGTTAAGCATTTATAGTTGTAGTAGATACTAAAAGTAACATAATCTAATTGACTCAACATTTATCTCAATTTGGCCATGACCTAATCATTAGATAATTATCTTAGTCTATGTCTAAATATAAGCTACTTAACTCATTTCTTTATTAAATTGATAAATAAATATATGTTAGTATTTTTTATAATAAAATATATAAGAGTCGGCTTAAGGAATTATCGTTGTGCTAAACACTAAAAGTGACATAATCTAATTAACTCAACATTTATCTAAACTTGACCATGACCTTATCATTAGAGAATTGTCTTAGTCTATATTTAAACATAAACCACTTAACTCATTTATTTATTAAATTGGTGAATAAATATATTTTAGTATTTTTATAATAAAATAATAAATATGAACATGTTTATGCATAGTTATTAAAAAAAATTAAAATTTGGATAAAATTTTATATTTATATTTAAAATTATTGAGAATTTATATTTATGTTAAACATTAAAAATGACATAATCTAATTAAAACAACATTTATGTCAACTTGGTCATGACTTAATAATTAGAGAATTGTCTTTGTATGTCTAAGCATGAACCACTTAACTCATTTATTTATTAAATTAATAAATAAATATCTATTAGTATTTTTTATAATAAAATATATAAGAGTCAACTTGAGGAATTATAATTGTATTAGACACTAAAAATGACATAATTTAATTAACTCAATATTTATCTCAACTTGACCATGACCTAATCATTAAAGAATTGTCTTACTCTATGCCTAAACATAAACAACTTAACTCATTTATTTATTAAATTAGTGAATAAATATATTTTAATATATTTTATAATAAAATAATAAATATGAATATGTTTATATATAGTGATTAAAAAAAATAAAAATTATTTTTTGAAAGTGAAGGGGAGTGAGAAACTCTACCCCAAACCACATCGTTTTTTTCTATCAAGAAGGCGGGCACTACGTGTTTTATTTTGAAATGGTTGAATCTGTTAGATGTGAAGTGTCTCAACGTAGTGCACGAAAGGGCCGGAAGCAAGAGTGGACGAGAGGAGGCTGATCCAATAAGACGATGTTGATGTTGATCGTGGTGTAAACGAAATGTGGGCCCGCAGTGTTTTTTGTCCAGCACTCTAACTCCACTGGCCCCCACGTTGCAGGAGATATTTTACACGGTTGAAATCAATCAGTCCCACCCTTTTTTGTTTCTTGTTCCAAAATTCATACTCTCACAAAATCGAAATATTTATCATGTCGATATATTTTACACAAATTTTAAGAGATTTTTAAAATAATTTAAATAAGTATATTTCTTTAATTTTTATAAAAAAATATATTAAAAAAATAATATGATTTAAAAAATATAAAAATATATATATACTAATATAAAAAAGGTCAAATAATGTCTTAAAATTAAAACACTTATATACTTATTTTTTATTTATTTGTTTTGAATATTTTGTTTACATATATAATTTTCAGTACTAACAATAATTTTAGAAATTATTTTTAGTGATTTTTCATAATCAATAAATCAAATCATTTTTAGATTTCAACCAGTGAGAACAATCATATGCATTTTTTGTTTTTTTATTAAGTGCGCACTGGCCATGTTTGTTTATGGGTGGCCGGATTGGATTCATATGGCTGTGATTTCACCCATAACTTGTTTGGTGTTTATTTAGGAGGAGAGATTGTTAATGGGAAAGGTTTAGTAATCTTCTTGAGTAGAAGATTAATCTGGGTAAATTTTGAGTAAGATTGGAAAAATAATCAACGTTTATATTAAAAAAAAATTATTGCTTTGCTTTGATATTTGTTTTAATTTTTTTAATATAGAAATAATTTATTTATTCATTTTATATAAAAATAATTTAATAATTTCATCACTAACCATCTCTTATACTATCATCAAAATAAATACACTTTTACTTAATTCCCTCATTAATAATCCTTACATTAACAATCTGTTCACTAATAATTTTCTTATTAATAATTCTATCCAATCTTAAATCCGTAAATATAAAATTGACAAAGCCCTACAAAGAAATAAGGTCCTGTTTGGGAATAAAAATTGGAAGGCTAAAATAGTTAATAAAAATAAAATTTTAAAATAATTAATAAGATAAATTTTACATATTAATTAATTATTTTTTTCTCTCACAATCATCTATTCAACTATAAAAATAAAAATAAAAATAAAAATAAAAAATCTAAAAACCATTTCAAACACAAATTTTTTTTTTTTTTTCATAAAATAACCCCAAAAAAAAAACCATAAAATTAGCTAAAATAATCAAGATACCAAACGAACAGCACAAATAATAATTACTAAACACAAAAGCATGATGAACGCGATCTCATTCGTTAGTGACAACTCTAAACCGACACAAATATCACAGAAATTGAATAAGACTTTTATTCACTAAAAATTTGATCCGTACCTTCTTCTCGGGGCAGAAGTTTAGCGTCGGATCGGAAGTCGTTGAAGCAATTCAAAACCAGAGATACGAAGACAATACAACAGAACAACTTAGATGCTGTTGTAATCGACTCCATCATCAATTTTTCTAACCCTTTCGGATCGATTATGGCTAACGATATGGATCGATCACCAACTAGTCATGTCATACTCACACTGTACGGACTAAATTATATATATATATATAGAGAGAGAGAGAGAGAGAGAGAGAGAGAGAGAGGAAATTGGGAAGGGGGTGAGTATGGAGGTTCCCCTTTTATTAAACAGAAACCAAAGTTGGGATGCGATATCTATTATATAGATATGAATTATATATATATATAACATGGAAAGAGAGAGGAAGAGGGTGGAGAAGAGATTGGTTGGTGGTCACGAATGAGTTAAAGCGGGAAAGAAAGGGTTGATAGAAAGTAAATCGATTTTCATTCTTATATTTTAATAAAAAATCTCATTTTCACCCTCTATTTTTAGCAAGACGAGTGGCAGCTGTGCCAAATTAGGGTCCCTCCGTGATTATTTTAGTAATTTAAATAATTTATTTTTTAAAATTTATTGGGTAAAATATATTTATAAAAAATTAGATTGATTGATTATCGATAACTCTTTTATTTAAGTATATTTGTATTTAATTTTATATACAAAATCACACTACCTATTCATTTTTTAAAATATAACGTAATTAAATAAAAAAATTATTAATATTCGATCAAATTAATTTTTTTAAGATATATCGCAACAGTCACCCTCACGTTCCTGCTTTTATGAGTAAATTACAATTACCACGTCTTGAGGTTTCTAACAATTATAGGGTCATTCCTTATAATTTTAATAATTACAGAAATTTTTTTTACTTTTTTTTTTTTTACCCCTCCTCTTAATTTAACCCAAACGGTGTTAACTTAGTTGTGCAAATGACCATAATACCTTCTAAGTGTAATTTACCTATATATTAAATTATCATTTTATTCCTCACAATTTTATTTTATTTTTTGTATTTCCTTGACCTTGTATTTTTTTTTTTTTCACTATAAGTTTTTGAACTTTTATAAGCTAAAAAAAAAATCAACCATTAATGAAATTAAGAAAGAATATCCATATTTCTTATTTGAATTAATTTTGAAATTTAATTTAATAAAAATAATTTAAATGGAAGAAACAAAAATGGAGATATAGATTTTAGACGTAATAAATAACAAATTATTTGAGTATTTTATTATTTTCAAATAATTTATTTCTTTAAGTAAAATCCTATTTTAATTAGATGTAAGAAATAGCAAATTTAAATAGTTTATTATTCTCAAATAATTTCTTTATCTTTCTATCATTTAATTTTAATTTATTGTAACATGATTAGATATTTTTTCACTTTTATATTTATTTTTAAAAAATTTATTATTCACTCAGTTTTTTTAATATCCATCAACTGGAATTTGAAAATTTTAAAGATGAAAATTAAAATTTTAGAATAATATAGGATTTTGAAAAGATAAAAATGATTAAAAAAAAATTATATATTTATAGGGTAACATTTGGTATTTTTTATAAGTCAATTTTTTTTATTATAAATATGAAATGTTATTGCTAGCCAACATTGATGAAAGAGAAAAAATGATGAAAAAATAGAGGACAAAGCATAGAGAAGAGAATAAATAATAATAATAATAATAATAATAAATTATATGGTGTTGCTATTGGCTAGGGCTGGGCATAGAGTTATCTAATCGGTGAAAATCGCCCAATCCAAACTACTCGCATCTATATGGGCAGTGTTACAAAATTGTTAGGGTGGGATGCGGTTTAGAATTTTCCTATTTTGCGAATTGTGGACAAGTTACAGGTTTCACAAGCACCTGCAAGCACCCACCCATACTAAATTTTTTTTTTATTAGTTTAAATCTCTGACTTTCGCCCAGTAACACATTAGCAGCCTTAACATCCCAATAAATAATTGAGAAAAGCTTCATAGCTCGAAACTTTTCAGCTCGATTGGCTCGAAAACTCAATCAAATATATTTTTGTCATATTTTCTCTCTCTCTCTCTCTCTCTCTCTCTCTCTCTCTCTCTCCTCTCTATGTTGAAAAGAAAAGAAAAGTGAAAGCAGAAAAGAGATTTGAGTTGAGGTTTGATTACCAGTAAAGAGCCACACCATCTTTAACATTTTGATAAGTAGCAAAGTTGATTGAAGCTCTATTGTTCTCTATATGTATGTATATATATATATGTGTGTGAGAGAGAGAGATAGAGTTGGGGAGGCTGAAGGCAAGTATCGAAGTGCGAAGCAAGTTAGGAAAAAGGAGTAGCAGAGTTATTATTGCCTAATTCGTGGACAAACTTTTTGTGGTGCACTCTACAACAATTTTGCTTGGTATTGTTGTACGTTGTTGGTGAAAGCCTGAAACTGTGCTACCTTGATAAAATTTTTAGCCAAGTCGTCTCTGTAGGTAGCAAAGGATAGGTTCAAACAATTGGAAGAGAAAGAGGGTGAGACATTGATTTCTCTCTCCAAACCCCACCTAGTGAGAGAGTGATAAATGTTCTTCACAGATGGGAGAATCAAACCCATGTGGTGTTGTTGATTTGTGTTGCAGAGGACGAAGTGTCCAACAACAATGGTGGTGATTTTGGTGGCTAGGTAGTGGGCTAACACATGGGTTCTGAGCCATATCTCGGCCATAATCACTGAGTCAATCACTGCTCACAGAAACACCCACAGGAACACTTGTGTGAGACAGTGATTGAAGGACCATTGGAGATGGGTCATGGAGAGTTAGGTGTTATGTTTCCTTTCTTCTTCATTTTTTCAAATGAAATGTGTGAGGTGTGTAAGGTTCTGAAAAGCGGTTGCGGTTGCCGTAACGGTGGCGGTGATACGGTTGCGGTTGCGGTTGCGGGGTGTAAAGGCCGTAAGGTAACGGTTGCGGTAACCGGAACTGTGAATTTTTTTATTTTTTGCACAATTTGAAAAAAACTTACCGATACACATATTTTTTTTCATGATCATATTTTTGGGTTAAAAATAAATATTGATCAATTTTTGTAAATTTTTAAGTATGATCCAATATATTTCATATTTTTAAATCACTATAAACTGAGTTTTTTACATTTTATTTTAATAATTAATGACTTTATATTATACAAAAAATCAATCACTAACTATTATATATAAGGTAAACAATGACAAAAGTAAGAGAATAAATAAGAGCCTAAATATCTATATATATATATATGTATATATACATACATATTTTAACCAAGCCAAATAGATAATGACCACACTTATTATTATTATTATTTTCAAACAATATATAGGTAGACACACAAACAAAATGGTTTAGTGATAGCAGCTGAATAGAATAGCATAGGTCTTACAGTTTCAACAAATCAATAACATGTTCTTCATCTTCCCTCTTCTCTCTCTCTATCTCTTGCTCCTCCATTTTCTCTCTTTATCTACCCTCTTCTCTCTATCCCTCTTCCCCTATTTTCAGCTTTTTTTTGTGTATTTTTTCCAAAGAAACAGTTTGGAACCGTTATGTAACGGTGCGTAACAGGCTGTTACGGCTCTTATGGCACCGTTATGGCCACTACGGCCGACACACCTGTGAATCTCAATCACACTGCAAAAGCGGCCGTAACGGGTAGCGATAACCGCCAAAACCGTTACGTAACAGCGTTACGTAACGGTTGCGGCCGTTTTTTAAAACCTTGGGGGTGTGGGAGTTGAGTTCAGCACACGTCCACAGCAGATAGAAAGTCAAATTCGGGCCATTCAAGCCTCATGCTTTCGAGCTATGTAGCGGGGCTGTAAATAATTTTGGGATTACAATGTTCATGAAGGTACTCTAGCCCACCAGTTGTGCTTAAAGGCACTTGTTTTCTTATAGACCAATCTAAAACAGGCTCTTTAGGCTTAAGCTTTGCATTCAGAGTTTAAAACTAATCAAGCATCACCAGAAAATCAATTATAAAATTAAATGATCACCAAAATCATACAAAAATAATAGCCATTAAAATAGTGAATGATTTTGACTGATATGCTTGTGTTAGTTTATGATTTGATTTAAAATTTTAAGATTTTGAATGTTTTGCTTGTGTTAGGAATTGATTTTGTTGTATTTTTAATTTTATAAGTTTTAATTCATTAATTATTGATATTTTAAAGTAATGGAGAAAAACATGCCCAAGTTTTGTTTTTTAAAAGAAAAATCCCAATCCTCAAACTGCTCGCATATCCGCAAACCCTATCCACATAAACTGCAACCCGTACTGCGGAAAGTTGCGGGTTCAATTTTTTTTCAAACCGCAGACATACGGGTAGGTCCAAACTACAAACCAAACGGTCCAAAACCGATCCGTGACCACCCTTACTATTGGCTATAGTAACACTATGAAAAAATGAATAAAAGAATAAATAGCAAGAAAAATGAAACAAATAAAATAAAGAAAGTGAAAAGAGAGGGATATTTTCTCCAAATATGTATTTTTCATACAGAAAAAAAAAATCAAATATCTCTATGTATTTTTAAATTTGTATTCAAACTCTAATTTTTCAAAACAGTTATTCATAAAATTGGTGGCCTTTTTAAAAAATAAAATATATTTTATATTTTGTTTTGTAATTTTCAAAGAAAGGATTGTATTTAATCTAGTATAAGGTTTGATGGTGATCAATTTGTTAGAATTTTTTTATTTATTTATTTTTATTTTTTTAAGATAAGGTAATATTTGGTTATTCTACTATATATATGTTTGGCTTAACAATTTTGAATTTTTTAAAATATTGTATAGAATTTAATAATTTTGTTCACCATTATTAAAATAATGTATGAGTCTTTATTAATTTTTTATAAAACCTTAGGAGAGGTGAGTGAAATTTACTATTTAACTATGTAAAGCTAATCTTGAAATTTTTTACTCATAGTACATAACATCAGCATGACATGAATATATTTTGTTAAATAAATTAATAGAAGATTAATGATAGAAGAATCTTAATAATAATTTCAAAAAAAAATTTGTAATTATTAAAACTAGGAGAGAAATTCTTATAATTGTTAACAACTTTAGAGGAAGTAAGGTGGTGTTTGGGAAGCAAAGTTGGGGCTAAATTAGCCACGTCCGGACAAAAAAGGCTAATTTAGCCACATGGAGACAAAACTGTTTTCACGGGTTGGGTTCAAACCCTTATTGGGGTAATTTTACCGAAATACCCTGAATGTTCCCTCTGATTCTGAGGCCCAACGCCTCACCACACACACACATTTTTCCTAGGGCACACAACAAGCGAAGGAAGCGATTCATGTATACCAGCGGCGACGACATCTGAGGCAGCTTCGCAGAGGCAATCGGCACCAGAGTACACATCTGCGGTGTCAAAGAAGACTCACGAACAGGTTGGCAAATCGAACGGTTGTGGCATACGTTGGCGGCAGCGAACAAGAACGAACCCTCTCAAACACAAACCGATCTTCAGGTAATGCTTTATGGCTGTAATGATTTCGTTTCCCTTTTTGCGTGTGTGTGGCCCCTACTTCCAATCTGCTTAGGGTTGGGTTCGTTATAGGTTGGGTTCATTACGGGTTGGGTTCATTACCGATCTGTTTGTTTATCGTGGTGCTTGGGTTCATTACGGTTACATTTCACACATTTTTGGCAGATATATCTATATATATCTATATCTTCTCTTATATATAAATCTGTTCTTATATATGTAAATCTGTTCTTATATATATATATAGATCAACCCATGGTAAAGATTAAAAAACAGAGGGTTATGAAGAACCAAAACAACCTGTTCTTATACATCTGTTGAGATTCTTAAAACAGTCTGTTCTTCATTTGATTTTTTTTTCTTATAATTCTCATTAAAAATTAAAAATTTCAGATCACAAGTTCAAATTGATGTATACAAACGCTGAATGAAATCTAATTCTCTGAATGAATATCTGATTCTGTTACAAAATTCATTTTATAAGAGAAGATATATAGATATATATATATATAAAGTTGAGGCTACAATGAATCTGGTTTTTCATTTTAGAGATATATATATAATTCATTTTAGTAACATTGGTAATTTGATTTCATCTTCACTGTCATTAAAAAGTTGACTTATTATTTGTGAAATACCTATTGATTTGTCATGAAATTTGAGTTTGTGAATGAATAAGGAAAACTGAAATCTGAATGGGTTCTGTGATTTTTTAGTCAATGCTGAAGAGGATGTCTCCATCTGTGAAATACCTATTGATTTATTATCTGTGAAATACCTATTGATTTGTCAATGCTGAAGAGAAAAATGTTTGAGGAAAATGTGTCTTCATTGAAATCTGAATGGGTTCTGTGAATGAATATCTGATTCTTTCTTCACTTCTTCAAACACATGGCTAATGCTGAATGAAGAAAGAAATGTCAATGCTGAATGAAGATAGAAATGAATATCTGAATGAATGAATATCTGATTCTGTCTTCATTCTGTCTTCAATGCTAAATGAATATCTGATTCTGAATGAATATCTGATGCTAAATGAATGTCAATGCTCAATGCTGAATGAATATCTGATTCTGTCTTCATTATTCATAACTTGATTTTTCATTTTTGGGTTGTGGTTATTCAACTTCATTCATATATGTCAATGCTTAATGAAGAAAGAAATATCAGATTTTTTTCTACAAATTTCTGTTTTATAAACCGTTAACTTGATTTGTTTTTGTGTTATTGAAGTTCACTTTTTTCTGGTTACTCATATATCCACTTTTCTGTTAACTTATGGCTAACAGTACTAGTGTTTCTTATTATATTTCCCTTATATTATGAGAGTCATCATAATATTACCAACTCTAATTGATTAATGTTAATGTGTGATACCAAACATTGGGTTGGTGACATTCTAAACTGGGTGTGAAATGGATGGGACTGTGACTGGTTATAACTCTTTTTCAGTTGATCTAGTCTAAGTATATATAAATTAATTTTATTATTATTTTTTTTAAAAAAAGTATGCCTAATTTGTGTCATGTGGATACAAATTAATCTTTAAAATTATTGATATAAATAGACTATTCTCAAATTTCAAAAAACAATAGAAAATAATAATAATAATAATAACTAGGAAAAAAATAATAATAAAATTAATGGTTATATATCAAATCTGTGCAACTACATATGGGTTAATAAATACTCCTACCACTATACGTATTGCTTAAGGATGCACAATACTTTTACAAAAAATCAATTTCGTTAATGGAATGAAATTACGCTTACGTTAGTCTTTCTACGTTATCATGTTGATTCATGTCAATTTAATTGAATTGTCTATTGATTACGACTTCAATTTTTGCAATGTTTTGACTTAATTTGATCATGAATTCTTCATTTCAGTCATGTAAACACACGATGTTCATGCCTTCTTTTATCTTCATTGAAATCTAAATTTACCAAATTACATATTTACCTTTCTATTACCACCTTCATAGTGAAACCATGAGAATGTAGGCTGCTTTTCTTTAAAATAAACGGAATGAAGTTGACAGTTTGTATACCTATCCTATGAAACATGTGCATTAGCGTATTCAGTTCGTGTTTAACCTGATAGATGGATAACATAAACTAATTACTTATATGATTCATTGTCACTTCCGAATGTTTGTAAAGCATAGCATGGCTTCGTTTACCTCTACTGCAACTTCCAGTACATGGCCACGACGAATGTGTGCCTGTGGACATGGCCCCTATATTGTTAATATTTTCAAGTCCACCAAAAATCCAGGGCGTCCCTACTTTGCATGTCCCCGCCCTGTAGTGAGTGACCCATTCTTTACCGGTCATAACTATATGAACATTAGCAACCCATTGACTAATAGTTCCATTATTTGCACTCATCAGCCCTGTGTCAGTTGGATTGGTTGGTGCGAAGAACCAAGGTGAGAGAACCAAGACTATGTGTCACGCAAAGACGAAATTGTCATGTAATTGTGGGCTGATGTCATAGACATTCAACAATCCTTGCGTGTCCTTAAGACCATTGTGTATGTGCTATGCATTGTCGTTGTCATTTTGTTGTTCCGTATGTAAGCAACATTAGAATGTTGTCAGTATGTACAAACACGTTACGAGGTTGTTAGTATGTTGACAGTATGTTTTAGTATGACTTTAAGCTGCCTTTGCCTTCCTCTACTACGAAATGGTAGACGTATTAATGACTATCATAACTATGTCCACTACTGAGTTCCATGGAAGCTGTGTATGTATGTTATTACTGTGCAATGGTTATATGCTGTCTAATTTAGCATCCTATCTCTCTGTTTCTTGTTATTAATGTGCAATGGCTTATGCGTTTGTATATAACAACCAAATTTGTGATTGTAATCTTTTGTAACCGTACTTTAGTAATGGCTTCCATACGCACTTCTCCGCGTACCCAATCCAAAAGCAAAGGCATTGTCACAGAGAAGTCAAGCAGTCTTGAAGAGACACATAATCAATTCAGCCACAAGGCCTCATGGGACAGTGACTCAATCCGAGTTTTCCTGCAGTTAATTGCAAAGGAGATTACAAAAGGAAATCGCCCATTCCTAGTCCTCAGCCAAGTGGGGTACAAGTCCTGGGCAAGGAAATTTGAGAAAAAAATAGGAAGAAAACATGGCCTCAAACAATTGAAGAATAAATACATGAGTTTGAAAAAAGAGTGGCAAGCGTAGACAAAGTTGATGGATTCAAGCAAAGGAGTGTCAGGGATACGGTTTGACTGGGACACCGGTATGTTTCAGGCACCTGAGGAGTGGTGGGACAAGATGGAATCGGTAAGTACATGTACAAACAAGTTTCATATTTGTCTGTTAGTAGTACATTTTTAACCTTTTTAGTTAACTTTTAATTAATTATATGAAATGTAACGTCTTTCTCTTTCATATATCTCCCTTTCTGCAGATAAACAAGGTGTGTGCCAAGTTCAGGAAAAAAACCTTGGAACATCGTGACTTGATGGAGACGGTCTTCATGGGGGCATCAGCTACTGGTAAACACCATTGGACCTCGGGAGAGAAACTTCCTGAAGCTGCTGATGACTCATCTGATTCTGTGCATAGTTTGGGAGCCCAGCCATTTGCTGATCCCATACCCGCAGGAGTACAGGACGTGGATTCAGATTCTTCACTGGAGCATGCTCCGATTGAAAAGAGGAAAATAAGAAAGACGCCATCAACAAGTGTTTCAAAGTCGAAGAAGGCAACAAGTGGAGTGTCAGTTATTGCGGAAAGCATGAACAATCTAACAAATGTGGTGCGTACGAAGAATCAGCAGGTTACGGTGAGGCACCTCACAGGCAACGAATCGCTGTACACTATTTCGGAGTGCATGCATCGCCTGACGAGTATTCTATTCCTGATTAGTACGCCGCTATTCCATTTTGCCTCGACACTTATGGATAACGCAGATTACCGGGAGGTGATGATGTGCCAGCCTGATGACAACCACATCATAGGGTGGCTCACACAAAAGCAGCTCCAGTGTACTGCGTCGGCGCCGTTTGCGAACCTGTTTGGGGCTCGCCAGATGTGATTTAGCGGTGTTAGGATTGTTGAAGATGCATGCCCTTCTATTGCTTTTGAAAACTTTTACTTATGTTATTATTGGCACTGTATTAAAACAAGATGGTTGTGTTTGCATGTTTTTATTCCTTCCTTGTTGTTTTTTTTTCTTGCTAGCCATGGTGAACAAAACTTTTAGTTAAGTTTGTCGTAGACGGAATGGAAGCATGGTTGTGCATGTTTTTTGGGAAAGGAATGGGATGCTTCTGTTTTAATTAAATGTATGGCAACGAAATGCGCAACAAATATCAATTCTTGCTAGCTTTTGTATGTCTTTATTTTGCGAGGGAAACTATTAGTTTAGTTTGACATCATTTTTTGTGGTTGCTACCACCATGGTCCCTCTGTAAACAATAACAACCAGGTTCACAATTTGTTCAATTTATATCATTATGCGTTAGTAATGACATTGGTGACGGCATTACTTACATTAAAAATAATGTCGGCATTCTTTAATTGCAAACTATTATTACATTTGACTCAATGAATCGAGTGCAAACTGATTGAAACAGTGCCACTCTTGTAGCTTTCGCATCAAGGAAGACGTGATGAATCCCTGGGATGGAAACAGCAATAACGATTTAAGGGAAATACTTAATCAAATGGCGGTCCAGCTGCAACAAGAACACAACTGGACATTTCTACAAGCATGCCAGTATGCGACAGAATGGTACGAAAAACACATGGCTAAAACGCCATGTCGCACTTCGATATTGACCGAGCATGCATGGATATGCGAACTATATGCGGGCTATGTGGGTCGATTTGAGAAAAATGTTTGCATGCCGAAGGAAGCTTTTGCTGCTTTGTGTGAGACATTAGTAAATGATTTTGGGTTACAAGTACCGCAACGTCCATATGGCTTAACTGTTGAAGAAAGCGTTGCAATATTTCTCCACGTGTTGCAAGGGATGCAAAATTGGCAAATCGAAGAACGTTTCCAACATTCAGGGGAGACTGTGTCTTGGCACGTGCATAACATATTAACTTCTATGAAACAGTTCACTGTTGTTTATTGCCGGCCCACAAACAATCAGCATCGTATACATCCATACGTGCGGTCTAGACAGAAATACCTATCGTTCAAGGTACTACTGAAAAACATTATTGACATATAGGTGGGACAAGTGCAGTTATTTTGTTTTTATTATTAACTGGATGTGACGTATGAAAAAAAACCATTACTTGTTACCCGTTTAAGCAAAAAAAGAATTGGGTTGTTTGCAGGACTGTATTGGATCAATAGACGAAACACATGTAAGTGCATAGGTTACGGGGCCAGATGCGGCAACATATTTCGGTAAGAAATACTATCACGCGCAAAATATCATGGCCGCGGTTGGTTTTGACATGTGTTTCATCTTTATTTTGTGCGAATGGGAAGGAAGTATGCATGATAGTTGCATCTTCAACGAGATACTAACAAATGACAATGTCTCATTTCCACATCCTGACGAAAGTAACACAGTGCCATGAATTCTGCATTGATGGGGCTATAATTTTTTGTCAAACAACGTTACTTGAAAATAAAGCACAATGTTTGTTTTTAGTGTCATACATTGTTGTCCTGTCTGCAGGCAAATATTGTCTTGTCGATTCTGGCTATCCAAACCAGATAGGTTACTTAGCACCATTCAGAGACAGCCGTTACCACCAACAAGAATTCCGACGTGTTCAACGGAATAGGACGGCAAACACGCCAAGGGAATTATTTAACAAAGTTCACTCGTCGTTACGCAGTGTGATGGAACGCACTTTCGGTGCCTGGAAAAATCGATGGGGGTTTATTCGAGACATGCCTCGGTATGACTTTGCAAATGTGCAAGTTCAGTTAGTAGGTGCGTCAATGGCATTACATAATTATATACGGCGAAACACAGGTAATCCAACAACTTTTCACCTAATCTGTGATGAGAAAGAGAGTATGACATACCATAAGTTGAACATGACGAAGATGGATTAATGGTTGGGGATGAGGACCCGCATATGGCATTGATGCGCTTTCGCATACGCGACAAGTTATGTTACATGCGTAATAACGGAACGTTAGGAAATATATAATAGTCGACCTAATTTTCCTAGGGTTGTAACATTGGTAACACACGTGGAACAGACTGTATTCAAATATATTATCATGTATTCGTAGGGTATGTGTTTACACAGGAATATACCCCCTTTTAGTTGGTGACGTGCCTAACTTTAAGAAACCAAAAATCACAGAAAAAAGCATTTTCGAAAAAGAAAACAAGGTGAAACAAATAAGAAAAATAAAAAAAGAAACTAATACAGAAATTATCATGTGCAACGTCAATTAAAAACATAAAAACACCAGTTGAAAACAACAAAAAACCAGAACAGACCTCATTTTTTGTTATGTGCCACGACAATATATGGCGTTTCACATCATTTTAAATAAAAACATAAAAAGAGAAATTAGCATTTGCCATGTAATTTACAAGTAAATAAAACACATGAAACCCCATTTTTTAAATATAACTACAAATTAATGTATACAAAAAAAAAAAAATTGACAAAACTGTAAATTTTAAAAAAAGAACGACAAAAATACGGCTCATCCAAAAAATAAAAAATAAAAACAAACAAACAGAAATTAGCATTTTATGTAATTTACAAATACATAAAACATATGAAACCCCATCTTTTAAATATAAATACAAATTAATGTATACAAAAAAACAAAATGACAAAAACGTAAATTAAAAAAAAAGAACGACCAAAATACGGCTCATCCAAACAAAACAAAAAAATAAAAACATAAAAACAGAAATTAGCATTTGCCACGTAATTTACAAATAAATAAAACACATGAAAACCCATTTGTCAACTATAAAAACAAATTCATGTAAAAAAAAAAATTACAAAAACGTAAATTAAAAAAAAAAGAACGACAAAAATACACCTCATCCAAAAAAAAAACGAAAAAATAGAAATTAGCATTTGCCATGTAATTTACAAATAAATAAAACACATGAAAACCCATTTTTGAAATATAAAAACAAATTAATGTGTACAAATAAAAAAATGACAAAAACGTAAATTAAAAAAAATTACGACATAAATACGCCTCATTCACAAACATTTAAAAAAAAAAACATAAAAACATAAGTTACCATTCGCCAAGTAATTTATAAATAAATAAAACACATGAAAACTCATTTTTGAAAAATAATAAAATGTTATTGTATACCAATAAAAATAAATAAGGCAAAAAACGTAAATTAAAGAACAAGAACTAATTAATGTATAAAAAAAAGAAAAATGAAAAAAAACATAATTTAAAAAAAAAAAAATCAAAATACGCCAAATCCAAACCAAAAAAAAAAAAAACAACAAACAAACAAATAAATACATTCCAAACGATCTGACGTGGAGGACCAAAAAATGCAATGAGTTGACAAGTAAACATGGATGAAGGGCGGTTTGATAATTTTACTGGAAGACACCTCACTAAAAAGTCAAAAAGTATTTCTCAAACTAGACTTTTTAGCCCTGAATTAAAATAGTCAAAAAAATTAAAAAGCCAACCCACTTTCCAAACGGAGGTTAAGTATAATTTATCCTCCTTTTATTAATCAAAATGAAGTGGGTCTGTTTTTCGAACTTTGCTCCAGATCCCAGTACCCTACACACATACATCTGTTAGAGAGGGAGGAGAGAGAGGAATAAATAAATAAATAAAAATAAATAAATAAGGTGTGATTACAAATCAATTGACAATTATGAGGGTCAAAAATTATAAGAATGTCAAGTATTTTCCTTATTTTTCTGGGCTTTGGCCCCATCAATACAAAAAATTAAATAAGTAAAATAAAAAAGTGTCCTACTATTCTTATCACGGGCTTTCCTTATGATTGACCGACTTGAGGTAGGAAAAAATTTGGACAAATAGCAAAGCGGTATTTATTAATAGTCTCATATATAAAATTTAAAATTTGTTTAACCCCAAAATAAAATATTTATACCAATTAATTTTATATATTTTTAATTATTACAAAAAAAAAATGGGAAAATTACCAGAAAATCCTATTTTAGATTTTCTTATACCAATTAATCCATGTTTTTTATTTTTATTTTATTAAATCCTAAAGTTTACACTTTTAGACCCGGATGTCCTATTTTCAGTTTTATTATATATTTTTTTAACCATTTTACCCTTATATATATAGGTGCTTGTTTGAATATGATTTTTGGGAAGTCAGTGATCTGCGTTTGGATTCCGGATTCTTTGCAATTTCTGATTTCTCCTTGCCATTTTCGATTTTCGATTTGGTAGTTTTTGAAGCTATAGATTGGGCGCGATTTTGCGATTATTGAAGCTCTAGGTTTTGCGCGATTCGCAATTTTTGGTTTGTCTTTGCAATTTTCGATTCGCGATTTTGTCTGGTTTTCAGTCGATATTGTGAAGAAGGTTAGTTTTTGTTTGAGATTGGTGTTTTGATTTGTTTTGTTCTTCATTGTTGTTCGTCATCAATTTTGTTCTTCATTGTTCTATTCTGTCATTCTTCTTCGTTTATCATCAATTTTGTTATTCGTTGCTCTTCGTCGTTCTTCGTCGTTCTTTATCGTTTATCATCAATTGATTACGGTGATGTTTATGTCATGCGATTAGTGATTGATTCGTTATTGTGATAAAATCATTGTATTTATGTGAAATTTTGAATGATGAAGTTTTGTTGCATCAGTGTTTGAAAAAACTGTTATTTTTGCATTTAGTGAACTGGAAGTTCACGCTATCAATATATGAATTTTATAATTAAAATTGTATGTATGTGTGTATACTGTAAGCTTAAAATTTGTTGTATGTGGTGTGTATGATGATAAATGTAAGGCTTATGATTGTTTGTTGAGGAGGTAGAGTTTTTTTTTTTTATGATGTGAATATTTGAACTATTTAAAAATCTTGATACATTTCATTGATACTATTGATGATTTTGCAGTGTGATACGAGACAAATGGATTTTTTCATGTTGTTGTTGTGCTGCTATGGGTCAAACATGTTTGTGATAAATGTGGTACAATCATTTTCCTTTGACGAGTTAGTGAAATGTGTGTGCAACAAATGGTGTGATTTGTCTGCTGATTCAATCACTATGTTTTACCGAATGTCGGGGTATACAAATTGTCATTTGGATAACAATGAGGAATTGCAAAACATGTTATTGATTGGTAAATCAATTGGAGTTAAACGAATTGATGTTGTTGTTGAGCAAAAATTGGGCATTGATGAACATAGTAGTTTAGTAAATTCATGCATTGAAGATGAGAATCAAACAAATTTGCTTCGTAGATATTGTGGACACAGTGAGAAGGTTTTGTTGTCTTCAGTTTGGGCAAATGGTATTACACATGTTGGTCAATGTTTCACAGGAGAAGCATTTGAGTTTCATACTGTTTTATGCAAATACGCAGTGCAATGTAGGTTTAAATTCAAATATTTGAAGAACGATTCACAACGAATTACTGCTATATGCTCACATAGAGATGATAGGGGATGTTTGTGGTCTGTGCATGGTAGAGTCCAAAGAGCAAACCAATTTTTCTACCTTAAAAGATGGACTAAGATACATAGTTGTGGTGCTGATGTTCGTACTTCAAAAAATCCAAGGCTCAGCTCTGATTTGGTGTCAAATGTTGTATCTGAGCGTGTTAGGGACAGACCACTAACGCGTCCCACTGATGTGGCGTATACTTTCAAGGCAGACTATGGACTTGATATCAGCTACCATGTAGCATGGTTAGGTGTTGAGAAAGCGAGAGAGGCTATGCACGGTGATTACTTTACATCGTTTGACCAACTGAGATGGTATGGTGATGCTATTCAGCATTATAATCCTGGAAGTCATATCAATATTGACTATGATTTGAAGACTAGTCAGTTTAAAAGGTTTTTTTGTAGCATTTGTTGCGTGCATAAATGGCTTCAAATATTGTCGCCCTTTGCTTTTTCTTGATGGAACATTTCTAAAAGGGAGATACAAAGGGCAGTTGCTTGCAGCGACAGCTAAAGACGGTAACCAAGGTTTGTTTAGTTTTGTGATGTGAAGTTTTACATTTGTTTACTTTTTGTGTGTGAGTTGTGACTGTTAACATTGGTTTTGTTTTTAGGATTGTTTCCAGTAGCCTTTGCAATTGTTGATTCGGAGAGTGAATCGAATTGGTCATGGTTTCTATATGAACTATCAAAAGTAATTGCTGATGATAGACGCATGACATTTGTATCTGATCGCAATCTAGGGCTTTTGGAAGCAATGCCAAAGGCATTCCCATCAGCATATCATGGATGGTGTTTACAACACCTAAAGAATAATTTTAGGTACAAGTTGAAGGGTATGGAGAATGGTTTCAAGGAACACTTAATACGGAAGTTGGGTGATTGTGCATATAAACCTACTGTGACAGGTTTTCATGCATTACTAAAAGAGTTGAAGAGTGAGGGGAAGCAACGAGCATATAACTTCTTGTCAGGGTTAGAGCCAGAACATTGGGCAAATGCTTATTTTAGGTAAAGTGTGTACAATTGTGTGTTTCATGGAATATAATGATGGTTATATGTACATTGTTTATATTTTTGTGTTGTTATAACAATGTGAAATGTCACATATGGTATTAAATTGTAACAATTTTTGCTGTTATGTGTTAGGGGACAACGATATGGCGAGATGATATTCAATACTGCTGAATCATTCAACAATTGGATTAAAGAAGCACGAAATCTTCCAATAACAAAATTGGTTGATACTATCCGGAATCAAATAATGTGTCAAATGTCAGAGCGAAGGGATATTGCAAACAAGTGGAATGGAATTATTTGCCCTACCTTTGAGACTAACCTCCAAGATTCATTCAATTCTAGTAGGTCATGGAATGTGAGTAAAGCTAATGATGATGTGTTCGAGGTGCATTCGTTTCCATCAGTTATGGTTGATGTTGGACGCTGTGTTTGTTCTTGCTACCAGTGGCAAGTAAATGGATTTCCTTGTGAACATTTTGTTGCGGCTATCCAAAGGAGTGCATATAATCTTAATGATTGTGTTGAAAAATATTTTCATGTAGAGAATTATAGGGAAGCATATGTAGCGGCTATTTTCCCAATACCATCTGTGGAGAAACCAGATTTTTGCTCTAGCGATTTCATCATATTACCTCCAATTGTAAAACGGCCAGCTGGTAGGCCGAGAAAGAGTAGAATACCATCTCGAGGGGAAAAAGTAAGTCAAATCAGGTGTGGCAAATGTGGAAAGATGGGCAGGCATAATCGGAAGTCATGTAAAGAACCAATACAGAGTTATATTGGTTGATGGTTGGTGGACATTGTGAATTTCACATTTAGTTTTGAACATTTACAGTGTTTTTTTTTTTTTTTTAAATAAATAAGATACCATTGTGAATGTTACATACATTTGCATTGGATACACATTTTATTAGTTGATACATTGGTGTACTTGTTTTGTATTTCGATACAATTTTTGAATAAAGAAGGGATTCATTAATTCTATGCAATTTGTCATTTTGTAGTTTTTTTTTTTTGAATGTTCACATTGTGAATGTTCACATTTTGTAGTTTTTTTTTTTTTTCATTTTGTATATTTATGAAATAGTTTGTTTATCAATTTTATCAAAACAAAATATTATCTTGTTACATATATACACAATATGTGTTCATGGATGGAATATGATATATGTTTTTGAACAGATTTGAGGTGTGGTAGATGGAAAAAGATGGGCAGCCACAATTAAAGTTGTTAAAGATCAAATAATAGAGTTCATGTGAATATTATGTTGAGTTGTGAGTATTGGTTCATGTGTTGGATATCGTTGTGAATATTATGTTGAGTTGTGAGTATTTATAGTGCAGAATTTGTTTTAGATAAATAACATAATGTTGTGAATGTTACATACATTTGCATCAGTAAACAATTTAGTAGTTCATGTATGAGTGTACTTGTTGGTGCAAGCTTCTTAATGTGAATTTTCATATTTTGATACAATATGTCAATAAAAAGTTGATTTGTTCTATGAAATTTGTAATTTTGTAGTTTCTTTACATTTTATTTATTTATTTATTTTTTGAAATAGTTTGTTTTGATTTTTTGCAAAATAAAATGTAGAAAAGTTACATATATCCCCAATATGTGTTGACAGGATGAGCATATGATATACATATGTAAACTTTCACATTGTGTTGTACTTAACAAACACATATAATGACTAATAATACTCATACACCATGAATAAGACCAAGAAAGAACATTGATATTAAAAGTACATTTTTTGGTAGACAAAATGTATATAGCTATTCATATCAACATCTTTGTGGAATGATTGTTTAGTAACTAACAATACCCAAGTTCACATGTTAGTGAGTGGTATATTATATACAAAACATATTGTACTTGGACAAAAGCTGATATTAACATTGTTTCATCAATACACCAAAAGAAAATGGTAGGGTGTGAAAATATGAAGTCTAGTTCTGAGAAGCATCCTCGTTGGTGTCAACAACAAAATTTGGATGATTTGTTCTTTCAGGATCATTCAGGAATGCTTCAACTAATAGAGCTCTCATAGCAAGCCAAACTTCCTTGTCCAGCACAGGTTCAATTGGTTCATGAAGGGCATGTTGCCTCATTATGTAGCAAAGTGCAACTCCGCAATTAAGACTGTATGAGAAAAAAAAAAAAAAAGAAGAAGAAAGAATCAATATTTTGTTATATTCACATTGGTTGTAGCTACTATGTCAATGAGAATATTAATTGTAAATACTCACGAATTTGGGTCTTGTTGAGGGCATGCATCAACTGATTGCAATGGCTTGACATAATCTGAGGGTGTTAATGTATCTGCCATATCCGGTGTGGAGAACAATTTCTGAATATGTGATTCGATATATGTTTTCTGTGATTGTGAATATGATTAGATGTGTAGAATAGATAATATTTTAACTACGTTGATATGTAACTCAATATGTACATTTTTTCATATTACTGAATGAAATTTTGAAATTACCACTATGTTTGCTTGAGCTAGGTGTATGTCTTCAAAACCATCTCTGGGCCTCATTGAATTGTAGTGCTTCCACACTCCATCATCCATGTCGCTCACTACTATGGTCCAATGATACTTAAAGTGGAGTGGAAAGTGTAGATATCGGTACTGATTTGCTTGCTTGATGTGAGGATCAATGAATTTGGTTTGTAGTTCTGCTTTTTCATCTTTAATCATGCTCTGTAAACATTGACAGCACTTTGTTAGTAATTAGTTTTATAAATAAGGGATCAAACTTGTTTTTAATTCAGGATAAAAAAAATAAAATAACAAATTATACCAAACACAAGCTGTTGAAAAAGAATGATTTGTCAAATTGTTGTGAATCTGTCATCATTGATTCCTGCTTTCTTCTTGAAATTTCTGCATATGCATCTATAACCTATATATATTCAATGTTAATGTGATTACGATGTGAATGTTAATATATATAACCTTTAATGGACAATGTACAAAGCACCATACATTGTTTGTTATGGACTTGTCTTGAATTATTGACTCAAGATCGTCATAAAAAACATAAGTCTCCTTGGTGGTTCCTCGCCAAACAGTTAACCTACATTTATAGTTTAGATATAATAAGACAAGGATGGTATGTAAAGATATAGAGGTTGTTTGAAATATGCTTACCCGTAACCTCTATTTTTGTGTATATTCCTTATCTTTTGTTTGTCCTGTTCAGATATGATCTTCCAAACCTCATATTTGTTGGACAGCCTAAGCTTATTATGTTTAGGACGCTTGAAGTCTCGAAGCTTGTGCAAATAGCCTTCAAAATCTGGATCTACAATTTTACAGTGCTTCTCAATGTCATTTTGTTCCAAATTTTCCAACTTCCTTTTCTGTTTGTCACCCTTTTTGTCTTGATATTCAAAATCAGGTAACTTCAATTCTTTCCTTTTTTTGATTTTGATGCGCTTCACCAAAAATGTAGGAGTTTTTTGGGTCTTCTTTTTCAAATTTTGCTTCAGTTCCACATCCAAAGTCTCCTGGTTTATTTGTTGTGTGACAGCATGTACTGCATCATCATCAATTTTATCTTCTAACATAGTTTTCTCAAGTTGGAGTATAGTCTTCTCAATTTGGAGGTCAATTGTGGAGTTGCTTTGCCTTTCTATCTCTGCATTCTTATTGTCAATTGTATGTTTGACAGTGGACAACTCATTCTGAACTGTTGGATTCTCCTTCTGGTTGCATATTAATGTTTCCAGCTCCAAGATGATTTTGTCTTTCATGTCATTTGCTGCCTGCAGATTCCGGTTCTCAATTTATAGTTTCTCGATGAGGTCTAATGCTTTTTGATGGTCAACAACCATTTTCCCTATAATGTTGTCCTGAGCAACCTTTGACATAATGACTTGATGCACCCCATGTACATGTAGATATGCAAGAGTCTCTGCACCTTCCTCAATATTGGTTTCATCATGTTCATTGCTCTGAAATTCTGCTTCATTGCCAAACTCTGTATCAAATGCCTCATCAATGTCATCCTCTTGTATGCTCATGTCCATTTCTTCCTCAATTTTGACTTCATGATGAATAATACTCTCACGTGCATCTTTTTGATTCTCCTCATCCCGAATTATTGTTTGCGCCAATAGTGTGCTCTCACGGTCTGTCAGTATGAGTTTCTCTATATAAACCTGGTAATAGAGATTACTGTTAGTTTTAGCACAATAAATAATATTATTCACATTGGATAATGTTGGTATCTAACCTCATCATCATTGATTGACGAGAAAGACAAATTCTTCACATTCTTGTGAAGTTTTGTTAGATTCTATTTGAGAAATCAAGGTGCTGCATTTTGCAAAATTGGTTCCACTATTTTGGTACGCTCACACAGCTAATACTACATAAAATGTAACAAATTGTCAATTATATGATTGAACATTTTCAATGTAAGATGAAAATTAGACTACAAGCATTCACAATGGGAAGACTTATACTTCAACTATGAATGTCAAAACAAAACCTTAACAATGTGACTTAAGATAATCAATGTAATATGGAAAACAAACTCCAAACATTCACAATTTGAAGATTCATACTTCAAACACAAATGTTAGCAATATAACAATTCACTCAATGTAATCAATGAAATGTCAAACAAATTTCAAATACTAACAATGGTGTTTTGAGTCTATTGGAATATCAACAATATGGCTCAACATAATCAATGTGACAATGAAACTAGACTCCAATCATTTACAATGTGAAGATTCACACTTGGAACAGAAATGTCAACAATGGAATATCAATAATGAGATTCAACATAATCAATGTAACATAGATAACAAACTCTAAATATTCACAATGAGAAGATTCATACTTCAAACACAAATGTCAACAATGGAATCTTGACAATGTGACCATTCACCCAACATAATCAATGTGATGTGAATATTGAAATATGAAGTATATGATTGAACATTTTCAATGTAAGATGAAAATTAAACTCCAAACATTCACAATGGGAAGACTTATACTTCAAACATGAATGTCAAAACAAAATCTTGACAATGTGACTCAACATAATCAGTTAATATGCATGTCAAAAAAAAAATTATGATTATAAACTAATGTGAATGTATCGTTTCAGACGTACACATTAATAGTTATGTGAGTGAAAGTAGTATTACATACCATTAAAGCCATAACACAGCCAGTCACTTGTTCTGGATGTTGATGATGAAGTTCAATGGAATTCATTAATGTGGACTTGATGGTTTCTGCCCAATCATATTCCCTCATCTTGTCCAAATGCTCCATGTGTTGATAGTATGCCCATCCAATTGTCTCGCCAGTTGTGGAATAAAAGAGCTTTAAACAAGCATACAAACTTATCAACCTAGCAACCTCCTCATTATCTGATTTCTTTCTCCCAACCAATGCATCATCGATCAAAGATCGAATATTTTTCGATGTAAGCCTCTGTGTGTCCTTGCACTTCTTGCCGATAAGTCCAAATGTTGGCTTCGAACCATATGCAGTTTCCATTGGCACAGATCCGCAGTCTATTCCAAAAATTAATTTGATGTCATGTGCAGACAATTTGACAGATTTGGGGCCAATTTTGAAACAATTTGATGCAGGGTTATATGTCTCTATAATCTTTGCTATCACATCATCATATTTCATGCATGATGATAGTTCAATTTTTGTGTTTATCAATGCATCAAACATCATCCAAAATGGAGTTCTCTTCAAACATTTCAGCCGCCCATCAGTGAACTTCGTTGTTGACATCAACTTTACCAAGCCAGTCATGTTTGAACGGTAGTTCACTTTGTTCATATCGACGTTGGGTTTCACATCAGCTGAAGCTGTCTCTTCCTCATAGGTTTCTTCTTTTTTTATTTTTGTCTTTGGTGTTGATATAACATCTGTCAAGAAAATGTTAAACAAAAATAGAGACAAGACATTAAGAGGAATGAGTAATTAACAGTGCTATTAAAATGAATATTGATGAGGACCAAATTTCATAGCATCACTCATAGATAATATGTAAAGAATTAGAGAATATGACAACATCTAAAAAATGTGAACATTCATACTTGAAACACAAAATGTCAACCATGGAATATCGATAATGTGACTCGACATAATCAATGTAACATGCATAACAAACTCTAAACATTCACAATAAGAAGATTCATGCTTCAAACACGAATGTCAATAATGGAATCTTAACAATGTGACCATTCACTCAACATAAGCAATGTGGCGTGAAAATAGACTCAAAATACTAACAATGAGAAAATTTGTACTAAAAAACAATTAGCACATTATTTTGAATAAAAATGTGAATATTGGAATATTAACTATATAATTGAACATTTTCAATGTAACGTAAAAATTAGACTCCAAACATTCACAATGTGAACATTTATACTTGAAACACAAAATGTCAACGATGGAATATCGATAATGTGACTCAACATGATCAATGTAACATGCATAACAAACTCTAAACATTCACAATAAGAATATTCATGCTTCAAACACGAATGTCAATAATGGAATCTTGACAATGTGACCATTCACTCAACATAATCAATGTGGTGTGAAAATTAGACTCAAAATACTAACAATAAGAAAATTCCTACTCAAAAACAATTGGCACATTATTGTAAATGAAAAATGTAAATATTGGAATATCAACTATGTAATTGAACATTTTCAATGTAACATGAAAATTAGACTCCAAACATTCACAATGTGAACATTCATACTTGAAACACAAAATGTCAACCATGGAATATCGATAATATGACTCAACATAATCAATGTAACATGCATAACAAACTCTAAACATTCACAATGAGAAGATTCATGCTTCAAACACAAATGTCAATAATGGAATCTTAACAATGTGACCATTCACTCAACATAAGCAATGTGGCGTGAAAAATAGACTCAAAATACTAACAATGAGAAAATTTGTACTAAAAAACAATTAGCACATTATTTTGAATAAAAATGTGAATATTGGAATATCAACTATGTGATTGAACATTTTCAATGTAATATGAAAATTAGACTCGAAACATTCACAATGTGAACATTCATACTTGAAACACAAAATGTCAACCATGGAATATCGATAATGTGACTCGACATAATCAATGTAAAATGGATAAGAAACTCTAAACATTCACAATGAGAAGATTCATGCTTCAAACACGAATGTTAATAATGGAATCTTGACAATGTGAACATTCACTCAACATAATCAATGTGATGTGAAAATTAGACTCAAAATACTAACAATGAGAAAATTTCTACTCAAAAACAATTAGCACATTATTGTGAATGAAAAATGTGAATATTGGAATATCAACTATGTGATTGAACATTTCAATGTAACCTGAAAATTAGACTCCAAATATTCACAATGTGAACATTCATACTTGAAACACAAAATGTCAACGATGGAATATCGATAATGTGACTCAACATAATCAATGTAACATGCATAACAAACTCTAAACATTCACAATGAGAAGATTCATGCTTCAAACACAAATGTCAATAATGGAATCTTAACAATGTGACCATTCACTCAACATAAGCAATGTGGCGTGAAAAATAGACTCAAAATACTAACAATGAGAAAATTTGTACTAAAAAACAATTAGCACATTATTTTGAATAAAAATGTGAATATTGGAATATCAACTATGTGATTGAACATTTTCAATGTAATATGAAAATTAGACTCGAAACATTCACAATGTGAACATTCATACTTGAAACACAAAATGTCAACCATGGAATATCGATAATGTGACTCGACATAATCAATGTAAAATGGATAAGAAACTCTAAACATTCACAATGAGAAGATTCATGCTTCAAATACGAATGTCAATAATGGAATCTTGACAATGTGAACATTCACTCAACATAATCAATGTGACATGAAAATTAGACTCAAAATACTAACAATGAGAAAATTCCTACTAAAAAACAATTAGCACATTATTGTGAATGAAAAATGTGAATATTGGAATATCAACTATATAATTGAACATTTTCAGTGTAACATGAAAATTAGACTCCAAACATTCACAATGGGAAGACTTATACTTTAATCATGAATGTCAAATGAAAACTTTGACAATGTGAGTCAACATAATCAATGTAACATGGATAACAAACTCCAAATATTCACAATGAGAAGATTCATATTTCAAACACAAATGTTAGCAATGTGACAATTCACTCAACATAATCAATGAAATGTTAAAACAAATTCCAAATACTAAGAATGGTGTTTTGAGTCTATTGTAATCTCAACAATATGACTCAACATAATTGTTCTAGCAATGGAAATAAACTCCAATCATTTACAATGTCAACATTCATATTTGAAACACAAAATGTTAACGATGGAAAACAGAATTTCAATATTCATAATGAGAAACAGAGCATTCATAAACATTCCTAAATGTTGAGTCCCTAAACACTAAAGCTGAAAAACAGAGCATTCATAAATGTGACGTGAAAAACAAAGCATTCATAAAGAAGAAAATTATAATTTGTAATTTTCAAAGGCTAAATGTCGAATCAATAAACATTAAACATTAAAACATTGAAATGTGAATATTCAGATTTTAATGAAAGAATATGAACTAGTGGATTTAATGTCAGAAAATAGTATAAAATTGAAGAAAACAACTTACTTTTGTTTACCATTGTAGATATCGATTGGAGTGAGGATCGCAGTTGCCGGAATGAAGAGTTATCGGCGATCTCAGTTGCCGGAATAGATTGTTCTTGGCAATCAATGTTGCCGGAATGAACAGCACTTCGTGATTTTTGTTGCCGGAATGAACAGGACTCGCCGATCGTAAGGTTTTGGTCGAACAAGAAGGAGTTCAACGTTAGGGTTCTAATTTGGGGAAAAACAAAATTGTAGAGTTGAAAGAAAACAGGCGCGTATGATCTGATATGAACATAAGGCTAATATCGTCTTTTTACCTAGGACTGGACTAAGTAGAATATTAAAATAAATTTTGGACCAATTAGAACATAAGTAATTAAAGATGGATTTATGGAAAAAGCTCCCAAAAAAAATCTCTTTTTTATATATAAATTTAAAAATTTTATTGCATCTTATCAATGTTGGACTTGCATCAGACGGTCGCTAGAGACTTATTGAAATATTCAATATCATTGAGAAGTTCGTCGAAGTATCGTCGGATGTTTGTCGGAATATCGCTAGAGTGTTCTGAACGTCATTGGAAATCATCGAAATGTCCAGATTGTTCACTGAACGTCAAGAAAATCATCGGATATTCATCAGAATGTCTAGAATATTGCTTAAAAAAACAAAAAAGAGAGAGAATAAATTGAGAAATTATAATAAAAAAATAACAAAATGTGTTAAATATTGATAACTTAAAAAATAAATAAATACATAACAACAACAAAGAATAACAATGAGAAAAATATATATTATTTTTTTATTTTTGCAAGGCTTAAGCAAATAATCTTCAATACTGATCAAATTGAAAAGCAAGTTTTGAAACTGTAAAATGTTACAGCTTTAAAGTATGATTCTATTAAGCATTTATCCTTATTAATCAAACTGAAAAACATGTTATGAAACTGCAAAATTTTATAGTTTTAAAGTATGATTTATTTCAGCACTAAAAAAACTAAAATTGTAAAATTTTATAATTTTCACCGCCTATAATTAAAACTTGAAAATAATTTGTTCAGAATTTGAAGATTTTCTCTATTAAAATAGGAAAATAGAAGTATGTAATAGAGAAAAGGTAGAAAAATTAAAAGATCGAAAGAGAGAAATAGATATATAAAGAAGATTGTACTCCGACAACTATTTTTTGTTTATATCTAGTCTGTTCTCTTGTAAATCTACTTAGATCTGATATAGATCTAAGTAAATCTACATAAGATTTGAGTAAATATTCTCATCTTCTTTGTCGGAAACTTGTCTCTTTCACTACCAGTGAGAGTGAAATAAGGAATCGGTAGTTGGTGGTTGCCGGTGGACCTCAATCAATAATGGTTATCAATCACCGATGACTATATGTTAAAAAGAAAAAGAAAAGAAGTAAGGCATAATTGCCGGTCGCTGGAAAGGAAGAGAAAGAGACATAGAAGAATGAAGAAAAAAAATACACAGTAGACTTTTGAAAGTATTCAAAAAAGTTATGGGGCTAAATAGACTTCTCATCTTTTAAATAGGACTTTCAAGTAATTTGCTCAAATATCAAATTAGTAGGATTTGAAAAAATAACTATAAATCAATACCTTTTTTTTAATAAATATTAATAACTAAAATTATAAATTTTATTTTTTCATGAATATTATTTTATTTTTTTTCCTTGATAGCACACTAGGCTACAATTACCCGAAAAATTTAGGGGCAATTACATTCCAATACTTTTTTTAATAATTATATATTTGTGAAAAATAAAAAAATTTAATTTTTAATATTTATAACGTTTATTACTGATTTTAATTATTTTTTAAAAATATTATTCATTTGATATTTTTCTAAAAATTTATATGATTATTATTATTTTTTTATGGAAAATTTTCTTACTCATCAATGTGACATGTAACATTTGAATTTTAAAATTTGACAAGTACTTACTAAAATAATAATACAATAAGAATAACTCTTTAGTTGAAAAAACTTTCCAAATTTATTCAGGGGTAAATTACAAATACATTTCTTGAGATTTGATTAAAATACGAATCGTTTTCTGTGATTTTGATAATTATATTCCACCTCTTGAGATTTCTAATTTCATAACAAATCACCCATTTTATTAATAAATCATCAAGGCAATTAACAGTTTTATTAATGTTAAAAATATGTTTCAATTAATAATTTAAATAATTTTATTATTATATAGGAGAGCAATTATGAATTTTATTTTTTTAGTTAACTTTGTTAAATAAAAAATTCTAAAAAAGAGATGTTTATAATTTTTCAAATCACAAAAAACAACCTATATTTTAAATAAATATCAGATGATGTATTTATAATTTACCCATTATTTATTTAAATAACACTGCTCATAACGCTTAAGACTGAGATCACAATTGTCAAATGACGTACCTATATGCTATAGTCAAATTTGACTTCCATTTATGTGTTATTTGATTTGTGAAGTTTTGATGGAATTTGTGACTATGGTGGATATTTAAAGGGTAAACTATATCATTAATCTTTATTATTATTTTTTTTTTTTTAAAAAGTGAAGTATTAATAAATTTTAAAATACGATCTTGTGAATTGTTTAAATTTTTTTAATTCAAAGGTCCCATTAAAATGGAAATTACACAAAATGGTAGTCACTTGCATATTTGTGTTTAATTTTTTAGGAATAAAATTAATTTTTTAAAATATAAAATTATATATTCGGACAATCCGCACTATAGAGGTTTTGAATTTTCTCTCATTTTGGAACAAATCTCACATTATGAATAAAAACTTAACATTCTAAAATAATACTCCAATAACGTAACACTCTAATAAACACACTAACAAACTCTTTGGTGTACTTTTCCCAAACGTAACAACATAACACTAAAAAAAAACTCCTTAGTGTATTTTTTTCAAAAGTAACACTCCAACAATCAATGTAATCCCAAAGTTAATAACACTCCAATGTAACACACAAAAACACTAAAAACTTCTTAATGTATTTTTTCCAAATATAACTCTCACAGTTTGAAATTATACACTTACTCAAACCTTACTAAGGATTTTTGTACTCCTTTTGGAATGATTTGAAGAATCTCACATCCTTTTTTTGGGTGTTACATTGGAGTGTTATGTTTAGAAAAAGTACACTAAGCATTTTTTTTGTGAGTTAGAGTGCTATACTAAGGAATTTTTTTGAAGTGTTATGTTTGAGAAAAGTACACTAAGAATTTTTTTGTTGTATTACACTAGAGTGTTACCATTTGAAACTATAAAATTGTTCAAAATTTATTAAAGAATTTTTGTACTTCTTTTGAAATGTTTTCCAAATACAAAAAATTTTCATAGAAAAATTCATCCCAGATTTTATTCTCATAGATTGTGTACTTTACCTTTTTAGTACAAAAGAAAAAAAGAGAAAGAAATAGAAATAAGGATATAACTGTAAATTTAATTTTCAAATAATATATTAAATCTACATTTCCAAAATCAATGAGATTAATTGGTCTATAAAAAAAATCTTTGAAATTAAATGAATCATCACTCTTCAAAATAACATTTATAGGTAAATTCCCCCCCCCCCCCCCCCCAAAAAAAAAAGCCTTTATTTTCATCAATTTTAATTTTAGATTTTTATTTTTATTTCAATGTAATCCCTTTGTCATTACCTCAAATATTTTAGATGAAAAAAAAATGATGTGCCCAAATTTAAAGGCACTGAAATAGAATTCATATGAAGTTAGGTGAACTAAAATTTAGGTTAAGTTGGGCATATAACAAAAAAGTTAAAAAGTCAAAAAGTTAAAAAATTAACACTATTCATCAAAAGTCAACAATTACGGCTGCACAACTCCCAATCTTAATTTTTCCTTACAAATCAATTTTTACAATTTTTTATTACACATTTTTTCATAAAAAGTCAAAAAGTTAACCCAAACATCCATATTTTCTTCTTCAATTTTTTAGTCTAAAAAGACAAAAAATACACTTATTTAGAATATCCTAAACACCCCTTAATTTGAGTAAAATTATAAAGATTACCCGTTTAATTTAATTTGAGGATATAGAACACGTTTTCATTTTGCCGGCATGGTTGAAATTATTACAAATAAAAGTGTTTTCTTTTATAAAGCTTTAACATAAATTTTTGGGTAAATTACACAAATAGTCCCTATAATTTGGGGCTTGTGTCACTTTGGTCCCTGACTTTTCAATTGTGACACATTTGACCCTGAATTTTGAATCTTGTTTCAAATAAGGACAATTGAATATATAATTAGATTTTTCAAGGGCAAAATTGTCAATTTGATAAAATATAAACTAATTTGACAAAAATAAATGTCAAGCAAATATTTTTGAATTTTTAAAAATTATTTCTACCTACTAAAAAGAAAATTATGTAAAATTGATAAATCTTTTGGACATTTATTTTTTTTTACCAAATTAATTTTTATTATGTGTTTGGATGATGATCATGTAAAATTAATTTTAAAAAATTAATCATGTAATTTTTATTAATTTTAAATAATTTTATCATTGGTGGATAAAAATAATTTTAAAAAAATTAAAAATATTTTTTTGACATTTATTTTTGTCAAATTAGTTTATATTTTATCAAATTGACGATTTTACCCTTGAAAAATCTAATAATATTTTCAATTGTCTTTATTTGAAACAAGATTCAAACTTCAAGGTCAAATGTGTCACAATTGAAAAGTCAGGGACCAAAGTGACACAAGTTCCAAACTATAGGGACTATTAGGGTAATTAACCCTAAATTTTTTCTTAGTCTCCGTCGGAAAAAATGTTTGTAATTAGACAATTCAACACAACATTGGAAATTGGGAAGCAGAGTTAAACAAGGGCAACTTCTCTTCAGTTCACTCTTAGGTCTTCGTAGGTTCAACACTGCACCAATCTTGATAATTCAAATTATTTAATATGTAACATTTATTGAGTGTATTATTTGTATAAAAAATTATATTAATTGAATATCAATAATTACTTGATTAGTTTATATTTTTGTTTATAATTTATTTTTAAAATAATTACCTTTAAAACAACATGTAGATAAAATAAGTATTACTGAAATGAGAATACTAAGGTAGATATGTGGTAAGATTAAATTAGACAGAGTTAGGAATAAATATATTTGAGAATGAATAGGAGTAATACTGATAGATAATAAGTTCAGAGAGAGAATATATTGAGGTGGTTTAGTCATATACAACAGAAACCAACAGAGGTAATAGTGAAGACCAACAAATGTGATACAATAACAGTAGATAATAGTGTTAGGGAAAGAAATATACATAAATTGACGTGTACTAGTATATTAAATAGAAATATGAATCTCTTTAATTTGACTAATGAAATGGCCTTTTGATAGAATCTAGTAGGGAAGAAGGATTCATGCAGCTGACCCTATTTGATGGGACTTAAGGTTTAATTTTGTTTGGTTTGATAATTTGCCGTTGAAACAAATACAATCTGATCAAATGACTATTGATGTCCCATCGATGTTATGTTTTACAAAAATAATGTATTCAATAAATTACATATTAAACGATTTAAATTATCAAAATAGATCTGAAAAGGGACCCATCAGGGTCCAATAGCACCATGCAGTAACCTTTAAAAAAAGTCGTAGAAAGTAGCCGCCGGCACAAAATTTTCCAAATCAATCGCCGGAAAGCAATATTCATAAAGCAGACAGTGAAGATAAAAGAGGAGAGGCGGCTCTAATATTTTGAATAATCCTCATTAGAAAAATCCATTAAAAAAAATTGTAACATGGCAATTCAAAAGGTGTCAATTCAATTCTCTCATCAAAACGTGTCAATTGTCGGCTTAGAATTTTCTTCTCTCTTTTTTTTTAAAGAAAAAATTGTTGTACAAATATGTCATATAATAATAATAAAATTTTGTAAATTGTAACAAGGCACACTTCAATAATTTATATGGAAAATTAGTCTAGGATCCCTCTCCCACTTTTCATAATGGAAGAGATTCACAAAATTATTTTTTAATATCTAAGTCCCTAAACATATATCAAATAAATTTGACTCTTAAAACTGAATGAAGAAATGGCCGAAATGTTGTTCCCAAAGAGGCGATTCTGCTTCTGCGTCCCTTGTCTCGATGGTTCGAACAGATCAACGGCGGTGGGAGTGCAGTTGTGGCAGAGAATGAGGACGAAGGAGGAGGAGGAGATGTGATGGAATCGGGGGATCAACACTCTGAAGAAGCTTCGACAGTGGTCGGAGATCGTCGCCTCGAAGCCGTGAGAGAAACCACTCTCAGAAGTAATCAATTCCCAAGGTCTAGGCGGAAGTCATAGAACTTTCAGCTTCAAAAGATTCAACTGCAGAAGAAAGTGGTCCCGCATTGTCAGTTACAGAGGACCTGTGATTCAGTAACACAGGTTGTTCAATGAAACTATGTGCCCTAAATGAACGTGTTTCCTGAGAAGGCTTGGGTGCTGGTGGAGATTTTTTCATTTGCTGATAACCAATCAATCCGTAATGGAAATTCCTACCAAGATTCAGCAGATAAATGCCTTAGGAATAAAATGCAAATAGAAATAAAAACAAAACTCATATCTAGGACAGAGAAGAACTAAGAGTATCAACAATCAGAAATACATCACAAGGAAACCAGTCCAACTCAAAACTCCATACTTATTTTCAAAATCATAGAGCTTTGATACTTTGAACAATATAAAGGGATGAATGATGATTAAAGTTTTACCACAATATTACTCGGTACTCTAATGTTGATAAAATATAAATATAAATCAGTTGAATTTGTCGTTGCTGATAAAAACAAGAATCATTGAAATGCCTATGATATTATCTAGCCATTAGAAACTAACCCAGCGAGCAAGCAACTCACCTACATTTGTCTTAATGTCATGAAATGATTGTTCAATTTGAAGTTTGAACAGAAACATCTCTGTTTGACTTTTCATGTTCACTTCCCATAATTTTCACTAGGATAAGGCTTAAAACCTTGCAAATGGAAGCTTACCAATATTCCAATGTCATTTCCTTTAATCGGGCTTCAAGCTTTTGAAAAAGGGAAGTCTTCTCAAAATCTGGCTTATTGAGAGTAGGCTCAACAAAATTTGCTTCAAGAACACCTACAAAATACTATAACATCACTCATCAACTATCCACTAAAACTGAAAAACATTGTTCTTGGGAGATAAAGTAGTATTCTGATCCCAAATTCAAACACATTGAAAGCTAGAGAGAGAGTTGCAAAGGAGAAGCACAAAGGACGAAGAGGTACTGATCTGGAGGTCAAAGAGAGAGATGAAAAAAAGGAGAGACAGTTTGTTTGGTACACTCAGTGAAATTTACTGAAACAACTCAGTGAAATTTCAATAAAACAAACTCAGAGAAATTTGTTTAATTTTCTCTGCCTTTAACTGAGTAAAATTGGTGAAATCAATTTTCTTTGGATTTGGGAAGTCCATAATTTATCAATTTTCTCTGGTTTGAAAATTGGTCAAATTGAACCCAGAGAAATTTGAATTTTTTCTGGGTTGAACCCAAAGAAATTCTTTGGAAGTCCAGAATTTCTCTGGATCAATTTTCTTTGGATCAACTTGAAGGACCTCTTTATGTTATAAAATCTTAATAGGAGGGACCTTAAAAAAAAAATCCCTAAATTAGAAATAAGATGAATTTGTATAATTTTTTTTTGGACAAAAGGTTAAGATTTTTTTTTTTGGGAAGAATCAATAGCTAGACAACTTACCATAGATCTTGATCCATCCATTACAAATCCAATTCTAAACACTATCAAGAAAATTGATCCGCTAACAATACTATATTTATCATTTTAATTATCGATACAATATTAACATATTAAGTTTTACCATATATGCATATTTTTAATACAATATTGACAATTGGATTAATATATCACAAAAAAAAAAAAAAAAAATTACAGGACAGTGTCCTGAAAATTTCTAATTCTCGCCCCACGTAATAACAAATTATAAGATCTAAACCTTATATTAGAGAGTATGAAATGAAAGGAAAAAGAGAAGTGGTTCGACTTATGTCTTAATCAATGGTCAACGTCTCCCATCGAAATTGAGACGTTATTCGACGTAATTGACCAAAAGAAGATCACTGATGTCTAATTGGATTTATCCAAACTTTCAAAATTTGAAATATTAAAAAAATTTAGATGACAAATTGACATAGGCTGATTTGAACTTGGGGAGTGTGTTGTGCCTTATGACACAGCACGGATGGCTGTGAGGTCGAATAGGGATTTGTCCCAAACTTATTTTGATAATTTGAATTATTTATATTATAAAATTTGTCAAAAATATTATTTACACAAAAAATCAAGTTAATCGAACATGTGTAATCTTATGATCAAGTGTTAACAGTTTTAAAATAAATTATCAAAAATATTCTAACTGTTTATTTTTTTAAAAACAAATGTGATTTTGTTTTAATTTTATAAATATTCAATTAATTTGATTTTTTTTCATAAATGATTTAATCGACAAATCCTACAATATATGCGATTCGGATCAACAACATGAGCTCGGGGCAAGACTCATGAGCTCTCACAGCATCGTGTTGTACCTATAAGACACTACAGCGCTTCTTGCCAATTTAATATGGAAGCTTTCCATCTTATATGTCAAATCTATTATTATATTATTTTTAAAATTTAAACTCTTTTGAGGCCAGCCAATGAACTCCCGGGACGACCACATTAGATGCTTTAACTGAAGACAAAAGATATATATATATATATAAAGGCATCAAGTAGTCTTCATGTCAAAAGTTGTATGAAGAAGTGACGTCAAAAGTCACATCAACTTTTGGCATACAAGGTAGAGTTAATAGTTGATGTCAAAGCCTTCGTTTGGCAATGACTTTTTTAGTTGGCTTTTTGGTTTTTTTGATTTTTTTAACCTGAGACTTTTTTGTTTATTTGGTATTCTTGATTGGCTTTTTAGCTTTGGAATTGTAGATTTTTTTTTGTTGTCGTTTTGTGATTTTTGTGATTTTTTTGACTTTTTTTTTGTTCTTTTGTGATTATTTAGCCAAAAATGAAAACCAAACATCACCAAAATATGACTATTATCAAATTTAAAATGTCATGTGAATGTTCTCTAAGATCATTAATATGGTTAATACATATCAACAAATATCAAGTCAAATGAAATTATTTAGAGTGTGTTTGTGAATTGATTTTTATAGTGATTTTTAAAATTTTTATAGTCAAACAATTTTTTTTTTTAAATTTTTAATTTTAATAATGTTAGTGGCTTTTTAACTATTTTAACTCATCTCCAAAAGGAGTCTTAGAAGGTGTGTAAGTGATTTTCTGATCACACTGCCCGTTTAGTAATCAGCTAGAGAGCACCGGCAAAATAGATGATACCTGGCTAACCTGCAACAGAAAGAGAAGATTTCGGCCGTAGTTCGTCCACTCGGGAGCACTCCGACGATCAAGTCAATATATCTCTCAAAGATAATCAAGTGCTAAATTCATTGCTCAAAGCATAAATTGCGTATCTTAGACCCATGGGGGTGCCTCTCTTTTATAGTTAACTCAATCCTAGTCCCGATAGAAGCCTGGCTTTTATAGACTCCCATTCAGTGCTTACTTTGGACTCCTCAAGGGATAAGGATAGACTCCCTAAGAGTATTATCCTAATCCATCTTGAAGTCTTTCTTCATTTTAGGACTCTTGTCCCTTATCCACTTATATCGGATTCCGACATCTTCGGAAATAACCTTGGCAACACCGAGATCACCTCGGCACAACGACCAGGACACGTGGCACCTTGGCTGACACGTCAACGTCACCTTGCCACGTGTTGGTACTCGAAAAATATAACCCCACAATTGCCCCCTAGGTTCTATTACCTCGGTATTCTGAGATGATGGAACCTACATCGGTACTTCCTTTCAGCACGTCGGTTTAAAGTAACTCAACCGAGATCATCGTCATAGGCCGACATATCTTCTTAAAGATCAAGAACTCCAAGAGCTCCCTCACGCGTATGAGCTGTTCATTCACAACAAATCAACCGTTTCCAGCCACGCGTCTCTTTCTTACTGGATCGTACCTGACACGCATCTGTAAGCCGTCTTATTTCTCACGTGCGCCGTCTGACGTATACGTTTTTCTAGGTTTTCATCAATGATTTTTGCCGCCGTTTCAAGTTTTATCAAAACTTTTCCCTCTTTTTCGTCTCTTCACTTTGCACTATCAAGTTCTTTTTCTCTCTTGCCTTTCCTCCTGAATCCGCCATTATTCCAGCTTCGAGCTCTGCAACTGCCTGCATCCCCTCATTCTAGTGAAGCTCTCGTCGCTCTATTTCTTCTATAACCGTCGCTTGACTTCGGCGATCCTCTCACCGGCTTCACGTTTTCTGGTAAGCCATTGTTCCTCTTGTTTTCAATTCCTTGATGCTCTCCATCATTTGTTGCCATTACTGCTTTGTTCAACATTTGATTTTGCGAATCATATATCTGAATGCATTTATTCAATGGCTTTGCTCCTGCCCATGTTTTGAATGTGTACTGTTCACCTCTTTCTTGCATTTTTCCCACTGTTCTTGACCTTGTACCCCTTGTACTTTCTATGCTCTTGATAGCCCACCTTTGTTCTTGATTCTGAAACTCGTTCTTGTTTTCTGTTTTTTGTGTCTTTTCCAGATTTGTGCTTTCAATCTTTTTTTCCATAGACTTAGGTTTGGGATTTGTCTGTAGAACCCATAATTTAGGAAAAAACTGAAACCTACACTTACCTAAGCGTTTGCCGAGGTCCCAATAACCTTTTCAAAACATCTTCTGAAACCCAACCTCCTTGATTAAACTGATATCATGGGTATGTGGAAACATAGGGTAAACACCCTATCCAAACTAGAATACTTTAGACAGGAGTTTGAAATCCCAGCCGACATTCACCTGAGGTTGGCTGGGGATGATGACTCCATCATGCCTACTGATAACTCCATGCCCTTTCCTGTAGTTGCCTTTATTGAATGTGGACTTCGGCTTCCACTTAATATCCTTTTTCGTGAGATTCTCCACTATTATAAGTTGAACCCTATGCAACTTGCCATCAATTCTTATCGAGTGATTAATGGTATCATAGCCTTAGCTAAACAGGAAAATGCTAGGATCACCTTAGCCGATATCCAATACTGCTATACCATGTGCAGCCTTAACTTGAAAGAAAAAGGCTACATTTATTACCTTAACCCGAGGTCCACAGAGTTCAAAATCGTAGCTAACCTCCCAGACTCCAACAAGGGGGCTGGAGATGATTACTTCATTACCTCAGGAAATTGGGAGTTTGCTCCAGACGAGGACCTCCATCTCTACCCTCTTCCTCGATCAATTTCAGAGGGCAAGGGTAAGAGCCCAGTGTTAATACTTGGTTGTTTCTTTTCAAGTCTTTAATACTTTACTTGTTTTCTAATGTCTGTTTTCCTTTGCAGCTCTCCCTCAGCCACCAAAGAACTTTCGCCAATCCTTCATTCCCAACAAGGATTTGAAGAAACTTTTGGACTTGCCATTCCAAAAACGGAAGGCGCCCCTGCTTCTCAATTTTATCCCGATGTACAAATCAGCTCTCCCCGACGTTCCTAAGAAAAAGAAGAAAAAAAGCCTTTCTCCACCTTCTACCACAACTCCACAGACTGTGTCCACATCTCGAACAGATCAAGGATCAACATCTGATCCAGCTGATCAGCCATCAACCTCGGCTCCATACTTGATTCCAATATCCCAATGCCACTGTCGACGTCGAACAGTTTCTTCCGCTGAGATGGGTCGCCCAAAACCAATTGCAAAAGACCTCTTGGCCAGCATTCCTTCTGATGTTGACGCACAACCAACGCAAACCCAGCTTCCACCTAAGCCAAAACGAGTCAAAAAGGCTCAGCCAAAGGCAAAGGCAACTCAGGTTGAGACTGAAGACACTCTGCCAATTTCCAAATTGGCTGAAAGTGAGAAGATTGCTTCTGTCCCTGCAAAGAGGTCTGCTGAAGCACTTCCATCCGAATCCACCAAGTCAAAAAGGCCGAGGTCATCTTCTGCAACGACCTCGGGGTCTAAAAAGACTGATGCCCCCTGGGCCCCCGAGATTATCCTGGAAGATAAGCCTGTCATGGCCAGTGATAGCACCGACGATATAAATGTCGGCGTTGCCCTCAGTACTGCTCTGTTTCTTCCAGGCGATCTGGAGCGGAACGCCAGGTTCAGTGAGTACGAGAACTACGCCCTGATGCTCCAACGTTCTGTTCAGGTAAGTATTTTTGCTTAGTACTTTTTCTTTCTCTTCATTTCACACTTAGAATATTTTCTAATACTTCTGTTTTCTTTCAGGTCATCCAGCATGCCCATTCTTTCTTAATTCATTCTTTTGAGAATCGTGAAAAGCTCATCGAAAAGAAGAGGGAGGTCTTTACACTTCAGAAAACCAACAAAAACTTGCAATAAAAAATGAAGATGCTGGAGGATCAGGCCGAGGTCGCCATCAAGGAGAAGGACGATGCCGAGGAAAAGGTCGGTGCCGCTGAGGCAATAAACAAAGTTCTTCAGGCCCAGCTGAAAGAGGCTGAGGACAAAGTGGCCCAGGCCCAGAAGGAGCTCCAAGATGCCTTGGCCACCAAAGAGGCCGAAATCAAAGATGCCGATGAGAAGGCATATGCTCAGGGCATGGCCGATGTTACGCAGGCCTATGAAAAACAAGTCAGGCAAGCATGCAACAAGGGTTTCTCCCTTGCTTGGATGACTTTGCTGAAAAAACTTGATGTCCCTGAGGACTTGTAACGCCCTGAAAATAATAACATTAAACCCATCAATATTGACATGCATTGATATAAGAAATAAACACCTTTCCATTTATCAGAGTAGTTCCTTACAAAAGGTAATACATGTTAACAACGAAAGCAAATGCCTTACGGGCTTACAGGTTTCCAAGTCAACACTTGGTTACAAATAAAAGAGTGCTAACTCAAAAACACATTAAGCCCTTGGCTTGAAATTTACATGTATTACATCAAAAGATAACAAAACGACAAAAGTCTGTCTGCCTCTAGCCTCCCAAGCTATGTCCTTGGAGGTGGCATGCTACCTGTACCTAAAAATGATGCCCTATATAGGGTGAGCCACAGCCCAGTAGAAATATACTAAACCAACTATAAACAATGACTAAAATAACAGCATTTGATAGATGGTCCACACTTATATTCCCATTTATCACATTACAGTTTCATGACATTTAAGTCCATGTTACATTTCATTTCCCACTTCTTTTTCAACTTTGAGTTTGAAAACAAGGCTCAGAATCTAGCCAAATAACTTAATGAGATTGAGACTCATCCTTAAAACACATAAACGACTTCCATATTTCACGAAAGATACACATTTTGATACTGTATCAATATCACATAAAAATACTTCTATGCTTCACAATTGATAACGATATACATTTTAGTACTATATCAAATCAATTCAAACACTTCCATAATCCATACTTGATACACATTGTAGTGCTGTATCAACGTCAAATCAAATCCGGTTTAGAGGTCCATCCCCTATCTTCCCCTAAACCGTGGAGTACATCCCCTATCTCCTCCCACATAACACATGTATATAAACATAGATCATATACAATCAATCAATACATAAAGTTAATATATTATTCCATTCGCTATACTCGATAGCATACTCAATCGATTAGTTTTTGTTTGCCTAATCATCATGCATTGTCTACAACAATTAAGACTATCCTCCATCGATAGCCCAAAGCAGTTATTTCTAAACAGAAAATAAATGCACCAAATGGATATATGTATTCAACATTTCAATTAGGTGAGTGATAAATAATCCAACAACACCTTTTAATCCCATACATTCCAAATTCCAATATTCTCAATTCAAGTCCTCATTTCTCAAATTAATTATATCAATTAATTTATCAATGTAATTTGGGCATTTCCCATAATTAACATCACAACCCTAAGGTTTCATTTTCACTAATAATCCAATATTGATCTCATTTCTCTATGCTAAACATGCATATAGGTTTATATAAACAAAACCCCAACTTTTGTTAAATTACACAAAAGACACAACCTTTTCTCAAAATTACCCAACAACTCCCAACATATAAAAATGCTAAAATTCAAAGACAAAGCTCATAAAGAGGAGTAGGATATCCCTACCTTGAAGTTTGAGCTCAAATGGTGATGAAGACCAAAATCCAATATGCTCCAAATCCAAAGTTTTTCAAATTAAATCGAAGCCCTCAACCCACTCTATCTTTTTAACAAATGACTAAGGGTAGGAACTCACACTAGGTATATCAAATCTTAGAGAGAAGACAAGTTTAGAGAGAGAGAGTCTTGGATTTAGGGTTTCAAAAAGAAAAGGGGATGAAAAAGTGAAGTTTAAAACGCTGCTGTCTACTGATATAAAACAGGCTCGCTCGAGCGAAGGATTGGTCGCTCGAGTGACCAGATACAGAAAACCCTCGCTCGAGCGAATAAAGTCTCGCTCGAGCCAAAAACTCGAAGCTTCAGGTCTGCAACCCAGAAGCACGCTCGAGCGATAGAATGCTCGCTCGAGTGAAGAACTCGAAAACATACACCTCGTTCGCTCGAGCGAAGGAAAACTCGCTTGAGCCAAGAAATGCAACTCTCAAGTCCAGAACCAGATGCAGTTTCATGCTCGAGCGAAGAAACTCTGGCTCTAGCCACTAGACACAAACTCAACAGCTCGCTCGAGCGACAAATTTCTCACTCAAGCGAAGGACCAAAATTCTGGGCAGCAACCATTTGTTCCCAAACACAACCAACCTGTAACAAACCTGCCCAACACATCCTATAACTCAAATACAAAGTATGAAAGGATGTAAACAAGATATAAACAACTACTAACATCCACGGACACAAGTCCGGATCACTGTATAATAAGGGGTAAAACCCGGGATCGCTATAACCTCCCCCCCTTAAAGAATTTCGTCCCCGAAATTAAGCACAAGTTTTTGAAAACAAGCTTTTCCTCATTTTTAAACAATGTTACATTTCAACATTAAACAACTTGACCCATCTGGTCATTCCATCTCTTGTCCAGAGGCATCTCACAATATGTAAAACAACCTATATTTCAACTTGCATTAGTATTATGCATTTTCCTTCCAATTTCAACAATTTCATATCATAACTAATGTTCATGATACATTTCCAATTCTACAATACTCAACATATGCAATGTTATACTAAACTTCCATTTCGAGGCAAGTTTCAAAGTATTTCCATTAAATCAAACATATACAATGTTTTACAACCTAAGATATATTTAATACTCTTAAGGTTCAATAATACAACAAAATATACAATACATGCTCAAACATCCACAAATAGATCCGGATATTTCTTTCGGACCTCCAACTCACGTTCCCAAGTGGCTTCCTCCACTCCGTGATGTCTCCACAAAACCTTCACTAGGGGAATGGTCTTGCCTCGCAAGACTTGATCCTGCCTATCCAAGACCCGAACCGGTCTCTCCTCATACGAGGCATCCTCATCAACCTCTAAGTCGGTCCAATCCAATACATGCGATGGATCCAGCTCATACTTCCGAAGCATACTCACATGAAACACGTCATGAACTCCGGACAACTACGGCGGCAAAGCTAAACGATAGGCACCTCGCCAATCCTCTCAAGGATCTCAAAAGGGCCAATGAACCGAGGGGACAACTTCCCACTCTTCCCAAACCTCATCAATCCCCGCCTAGGTGATATCTTCAGGAAGACATGATCACCCACCTCGAATACCAAAGGTCTCCTCCTACGATCGGCATAAGATTTCTGACGACTCTGGGCTGTAACAAGCCTCCTACGGATAAGCTCAACTTTCTCCGTCGTTTCCCTTACTAACTCCGGGCCCAACAAAGGTGCATCACCCACCTCGGCCCAACAAACTGGAGACCTACATGGTCGGCCATACAAGGCCTCAAACAGTGCCATACGGATACTAGACTGGAAACTGTTGTTGTAGGCAAACTCCACCAAAGGCAAGTGCCTCTCCCACGTCCCACTAAAATCAAGGACACAACCCCGAAGCATATCTTCAAGGATCTGAATAGTACGCTCGGACTACCCATCAGTCTGAGGATGATAAGCTGTATTGAAAGTCAACTTAGTACCCAAGGCACTCTACAAACTCTGCCACAACCTGGCAGTAAAACGAGGGTCTCTATCTGAGACGATCGTCACTGGGACCCCGTGCAATCTCACTATGTCCTGAATATACATGTCGGCAAGATGATCTACCGAATCTCTGACGCGCATAGGGATAAAGTGCGCCGACTTAGTCAACCGGTCTACAACCACCCAAATAACATCACTACCCCGCTGAGTCCTCGGAAGACCTACAACGAAGTCCATAGTGACATGCTCCCACTTCCACTCGGCAATAGGCAAGGGTTGCAACAAACCCGCTGGCCTCTGATGTTCGGCCTTCACTTGCTGGCAAGTAAGGCACTTAGACACAAAAACTGCTACATCTCTCTTCATACCCTGCCACCAGAACTGGCGACCCAAATCCCGATACATCTTAGTGCCTCCTGGATGTACCGCAAGGCGTGAATGATGAAATTCTCTAAGTACCTCCTCTCGGCAAGACTCCAGTACAAACAAACGGTCTCGGTATCTCACACTCTGGTCGGGATACACCGTCAAACCCTTCTCAACCTTCCCACTGGAGATCTTCTCTCGGAGGGATTCTACCTCAAGGTCATCTCTCTGTGCCTCTAACACTCGGGTCACAAGTTTAGGCTGAGCAACAACAGAAGACAAGGCCACAACTTCAACGGATTCGCTCAGAAGCAAATCAAACTCGCCAAGTGCCCCCAACATCTCCCACTCCCGGATGGCTATACAAGCTACATCACCTATGGATTTCCTACTAAGGGCATCGGCCACAACATTGGCCTTCCCCGGATGATAATGCAACTCGAAGTCGTAATCTTCAATAAACTCCATCCACCTCCTCTGCCTCAAGTTCAAGTCTTTCTGTGTAAACAGATATTTCAGACTCTTATGATCCGAGAACACCTCGAATCTCTCACCATAAAGGTAGTGCCTCCAGATTTTTAAGGCAAAGATCACTGCTGCTAGTTCTAGGTCATGTGTAGGGTAATTCTTCTCGTGTATTTTTAACTGACGTGAGCCATAGGCAACCACTTTCCCCTCCTACATCAACACACAACCTAAACCCTCTCGTGAGGCATCACAATAGACTGCATAACCCAACCCTCTCTCCGGAATAATCAAGACTAGAGCGGTGGTCAATCTAACTTTCAGCTCTTGGAACGACTTTTCACAAGTCTCACTCCATACAAATTTGACTACCTTCCGAGTCAGTCTAGTCAACGGCGAAGCTAACCTGGAGAAATCTTTCACAAATCGTCGGTAGTACCCAGCTAATCCCAGAAAACTGCGGATCTCAAACACACTCTTAGGCTGTGCCCAGTCTTGCACTGCCTCAATTTTGGATGTATCAACAGACACCCCTTCTCCGGAAACCACATGGCCTAAGAACTTGACTTCCTCTAGCCAGAACTCACACTTCCCAAACTTGGCATACAGCCTATGGGTTCTAAGTAACTTAAGCACCACTCTCAAGTGCTCCTCGTGTTCCTCCTTAGAAGGTGAATAGATAAGAATGTCGTCCACGAAAACGACCAAAAAACGATCCAGGAATTCCCGGAAGATCCGATTCATCAAGTCCATAAAGACTGCTGGTGCGTTAGTGAGCCCAAATGGCATCACCAGAAACTCGTAATGGCCATACCGCGTACGAAATGCCATCTTCGGAATATCCTCCTCCCTGACCCTCAACTGGTGGTAACCCGATCTCAAGTCTATCTTAGAGAAACAACGGGAACCCTTCAACTGGTCAAACAAATCATCTATACGGAGCATATGGTACTTATTCTTAACCGTAGCCCGATTCAACTTCCGGTAGTCGATACAAAGTCTCAAGGTGCCATCTTTCTTTTTAGCAAAGAGGGCCGGTGCTCCCCACGGCGAAACACTTGGGCGAATAAAGCCCTTATCTAGCAACTCCTGGAGTTGAATCTTTAACTCCACTAACTCGGCTGGGGCAAAACGATAAGGTGCCATAGAAATCAGCGCCGTGCCGGGCACTAGATCAATAGAGAACTCAATCTCTCAATGAGGTGGCAAACTAAGAAGGTCCTCGGGAAAGACGTCCGAGTACTCACAAACCACTCTCAGCAACACAGTCTGGGTCTCACCACACTCACTACTCAAAAGCTAGCAAGTAGACCACTAAGCTCACTCCGCCCTCACGGATCATACATCGGTGGCAACACACTATTAACCCGATCCCCCAGAAAATGAAAACAATCCCCTCCCAAGGTACAAACTGTGACCCTCTAGCGGTAGCAATCAATAACAGCCTGGTATGACGATAGCCAGTCCATACCCAAAATAACATTGAATCCGGACATGGGCATCATTACAAAAGAAAACGGAAGTCGGCGATCGGCAACCTCTATATCACAACCCCTACATCCTTGTTTCAAAATCAACTCACCCCCAATAGGTGACACTACACAAATAGGAGATGCTAACTGTGCCAACTCTAATCCCAAAACAGATGCAAATGCAGCAGATACAAAAGAATGAGATGCACCCGTATCGATCAATACACTAGCAACCGAGTTGTAAAACAAGAAGGTACCTCTCACAACTAATGGAGCAAGTACAAGATCCTGCGCAGTAACAGCATACATGCGCCCAGTAGGCCCCTGATCTATCTGCTCACCCCTCAGAGCATACGACTGCTGCACAGACTAGGATGACGAAGCTCCCGGATTGGCCCTCGAGGCTTGTACAGACTGAGCTGGCTGAAAACCCTGCGTCTGCCCAGAACCAGACGCGCCCGAAGTGGCACTCAACTGTGGGCAAAACCTCTTCAAGTGCCCAGGCTGACCACACTAATAACAGGACAAGGGCTGGCCCCTGCCCTGACTCTAGCTCTGCGGTCTAGCTGAAGATGAAGCAGCTCTCTGACCTCCTCCCCTCTGTGGGCAAACCGATGCCTTGTGGCCCTGCTAACCACACTTGTAACAGGTGAAATCTCCCTGATTGCCTCTCCCCGAGCCCGTACTCGGCACTGGAAAGGTCGATCTAGCAACACCACCCTGAGACTGCTGAGGGTTAGCACCCCTCTGTCTCCTGCCATCACCCTGACCATCCTGACTCCTCTTGGAGCCTCTCTATCCCTCCTCCTCCTGCATCATGATCTCCATATGGGCTGCAGCATCAACCAAGCGCCCATAGTCTCGGATCATAGAACCCTCAACTCTCATTTTGAGGCCACGCCTCAACCTCTTCTCAAACTCGATACAGCGACGTTCCTCAGACGCCACAAGTTCAGGTGCGAACCTGGACAAGCTAGTAAAAGCAGCCTCATACTTGGCCACTGAAGAACTCAACTGCAAAAGCTGGCAGAACTGGTCTTTCAGCTTTTCCCTGACTGCTAGAGATAAGAACTTCTCCTGGAAAGCACCCACAAAAGCCTTCCAAGTGCCACCAATACGGCCCCTCATGAATTTCCACCACTGACCCGCATCCCCCTTAAGCTGGAAAGATGCCAAGGTCACTTTCAAAGTCTTGTCTTCGATGCCAAGCATCTCAAACGCCTTACTCATCTGCTCCAACCACTCGTCAGCCTTAAGCGGTTCTTTCGGATCCCCCAAAAACTCATCCGGATTTGACCGGAAGAACTCCCTCTTCAGAAAAGAAGGCCCTGCATCAACAACCTGGGCTTGGACTTGATTATCAGCTCTGAGAATGTCCATAGATGCTCTCAATACTCCTGTCATCTCACGGGCTAAGGCGCCCATGGCCTGCTGACCTGCTGGTTCGGCCATATTGGCCTGGCCAACACCCTCCTGCTGCGCCGGAATGTCATCCGGTATAGGCACCTCCTGCCACCTAGGCCTACCTCGCCTACCACCACGTCCTCGTCCTGACATCCTAATAAAGGTAACGAAGAACATTAGCACATTTACAAATGTGCCGAAGCTATAACATTCGCGTCCTAATGCAATGGACAACAATAATTCACTCCACGTAAGCACAGAAACACATAAGCACTTACGAATTTCATTTCTGGATAATGATAGTCCCGAGGCGTCACTAGAGTTCCGATTAGAAATAGCATTGATCAAGTGCTTTTCCAACAAGATTCACAGAAACCCAAGGGCCCAATCAACATCCTAGAAATTAAATCTCATACCTACATAGTCACAAAACATGTTATCAAATAAACACATAATGTTACACATAAGTCTCTAACAAGCGAGACAAACCCATTGTGATACTAATCACTTCCCACGTACCCAAAGTATTCGAACGCGGTACACTCTGATACCAAGTTGTAACGCCCTCAAAATAATAACATTAAACCCATCAATATTGACATGCATTGATATAAGAAATAAACACCTTTCCATTTATCAGAGTAGTTCCTCACAAAAGGTAATACATGTTAACAACGAAAGCAAATGCCCTATGGGCTTACAGTTTTCCAAGTCAACACTTGGTTACAAATAAAAGAGTGCTAACTCAAAAACACATTAAGCCCTTGGCTTGAAATTTACATGTATTACATCAAAAGATAACAAAACGACAAAAGTCTGTCTGCCTCTAGCCTCCCAAGCTATGTCCTTGGAGGTGGCATGCTACCTGTACCTGAAAATGATGCCTCATATAGGGTGAGCCACAGCCCAGTAGAAATATACCAAACCAACTATAAACAATGACTAAAATAACAGCATTTGATAGATGGTCCATACTTATATTCCGACTTATCACATTACAGTTTCATGACATTCAAGTCCATGTTACATTTCATTTCCCACTTCTTTTTCAACTTTGAGTTTGAAAACAAGGCTTAGAATCTAGCCAAATAACTTAATGAGATTGAGACTCATCCTTAAAACACATAAACTACTTCCATATTTCACGAAAGATACACATTTTGATACTGTATCAATATCACATAAAAATACTTCTATGCTTCACAATTGATAACGATATACATTTTAGTGCTATATCAAATCAATTCAAACACTTCCATAATCCATACTTGATACACATTGTAGTGCTGTATCAACGTCAAATCAAATCCGGTTTAGAGGTCTATCCCCTATCTTCCCCTAAACCGTGGAGTACATCCCCTATCTCCTCCCACATAACACATGTATATAAACATAGATCATATACAATCAATCAATACATAAAGTTAATGTATTATTGCATCAACTATACTCGATAGCATACTCAATCGTTTAGTTTTTGTTTGCCTAATCATCATGCATTGTGTACAACAATCAAGACTATCCTCCACCGATAACTCAAAGCAGTTATTTCTAAACAGAAAATAAATGCACCAAATGGATATATGTATTCAACATTTCAATTAGGTGAGTGATAAATAATCCAACAACACCTTTTAATCCTATACATTCCAAATTCCAATATTCTCAATTCAATTCCTCATTTCTCAAATTAATTATATCAATTAATTTATCAATGTAATTTGGGCATTTTCCATAATTAACATCACAACCCTAAGGTTTCATTTTCACTAATAATCCAATATTGATCTCATTTCTCTATGCTAAACATGCATATAGGTTTATATAAACAAAACCCCAACTTTTGTTAAATTACACAAAAGACACAAACTTTTCTCAAAATTACCCAACAACTCCCAACATATCAAAATGCTAAAATTCAAAGAGAAAACTCATAAAGAGGAGTAGGATATCCCTACCTTGAAGTTTGAGCTCAAATAGAGATGAAGACCAAAATCCAATATTTTCCAAATCCAAAGTTTTTCAGATTAAATCGAAGCCCTCAATCCACTCTATTTTTTTAACAAATGACTAAGGGTAGGAACTCACCCTAGGTAGATCAAATCTTAGAGAGAAGACAAGTTTAGAGAGAGAGAGTCTCGGATTTAGGGTTTCAAAAAGAAAAGGGGATGAAAAAGTGAAGTTTAAAACGCTGCTGTCTGCTGATATAAAACAGGCTCGCTCGAGCGAAGGATTGGTCGCTCGAGCGACCAGATACAGAAAACCCTCGCTCGAGCGAATAAAGTCTCGCTTGAGCCAAAAACTCGAAGCTTCAGGTCTGCAACCCAGAAGCACGCTCGAGCGAAGAACTTGAAAACATACACCTTGTTCGCTCGAGCGAAGGAAAGCTCGCTCGAGCCAAGAAATGCAACTCTCAGGTCCAGAACCAGATGCAGTTTCACGCTCGAGCGAAGAAACTCTGGCTCGAGCCACCAGACACAAACTTGATAGCTCGCTCGAGCGACAAACTTCTCGCTCGAGCGAAGGACCAAAATTCTGGGCAGCAACCATTTGTTCCCAAACACAACCAACCTGTAACAAACCTGCCCAACACATCCTATAACTCAAATACAAAGTATGAAAGGATGTAAACAAGATATAAACAACTACTAACATCCACGGACACAAGTCCGGATCACTGTACAACAAGGGGTAAAACCCGGGATCGCTATAACTCCTCCCTGAGGAACGTTGATGCTATTCCCCTGCCATTTCCTCCAACTCCAGCTCCTAGTCAATCTGACAATGAATCTGATTCTAAGGATGAGGCCGAGGAGGAAGTTTTGGTAAGGAAACCAAAAGATGTTGCTGGGACCAAGTCTTCTTCTCAAAATGAGCAAGTCCTAGACTTGACTCAAGATGAGGATGGTAAGGAGGTCCTGAAGATGCTGTGGCTGAGAAGACGTCGGGCGTCGTTCCTCTGGCCGACAAGAGTGTAGATGAAACTCTTGTAGAAATTGACGCCGAGCTCTCGGCAGAGAAGATGGCCGAGGTCTCTTCCCAACAGTCTGCCGAGGTTATAACCCAAGTTGCTGCTGATGCTGAGGAACCTTAATTTTCATGTCTTTTTTCCCCCTTCTTGTACTTTGTTTTTTTGAAACAATGTAAGCTTTTCATATGGCCGATGTGCCCTCTTTTGTGTACAAATTCATCTGCTTTCCCTGAATGCTTGAATCTTTACCTTCTCTTTATTTATTGCTTTTGCATGATTCTATACTTAGAATATTCTGCGTGTCTCTAATATACTTTTCCTTCTTTGTGCAACCTTCTCGGGGTGACTTACCTCGGTTAATAATGATCTCGATTTAACTTGAACTTGTAAATTGCTACAAATTTCAACAAGTGTTAAACATAACATCGGTTTAACTTCAACTTGTAAATTGTTTCAACAAGTGTTAAACATAACATCGGTTTAACTTCAACTTTTAAATTGCTACAAATTTCAACAGGTGTTAAACATAACATCGGTTTAAATTCAACTTGTAAATTGCTACAAATTTCAACAAGTGTTAAACATCATTTATAGCTCTCTGCCCCCTAATGTGAACCTGAGTTTCACTTGGGTCCTCATTTATTCATGTCTTCTAGAAACCACATTATGCATCTTTATTAGTCATAAGTGTTGAAGAATTCTGCTAAAATTTTATTGATGTTGTCGGTAAAAACAAGTGACATCTAATGATAGAAAAATTTCAAATTACAAGTGTTCCAGGGTCTTGGCAATGCTTTGCCCTTATTATCTTCAAGCCGATATGCCCAATACCGAAGTGATTTTGTAGGGTCTTTCCCACTTTGGCCCAAGCTTGCCCTCCCTGGGATCCTTCTTGTTGCTGACGACTTTTCTCAGAACTAGGTCGCCGACTTGAAACTCCCTTGGATTAACCTTCTTGTTATAAGCTCTGGCAAGCTGTTGCTGGTATGCTGCAAGTTGTATTGCAGCTTTCTCTCTTCTTTCTTCTAGAAGATCTAGATCTCAGGCTAAGAATACATCGTTAGTCCCGTTCTCAACTCCCTGGGTTCTGATCCCTGGGATGCCGACCTCCAATGGAATGACTGTTTCTGTGCCATAAGCCATGGCAAAGGGGGATTCCCCTGTTGATCTTCTCGGCATAGTCCGATATGCCCAAAGTACATTGGGCAATTCGTCTACCCACTTCCCTTTTGCTACCTACAGCCTCTTCTTTATCCCATCCAGTATTACTTTGTTGGATGCCTCTGCTTGTCCATTGCTTTGTGGAAAGCTTGGGGTTGAGAAATAGTTTTTGATCTTGAACTTTGCACAGAAGTTCTTGATCAGCTTACTATCAAATTGAGTTCCATTGTTTACGACAATTGCTCTTGGAATCCCAAATCTGGTGATGATGTTTCTCCATATGAAGTTCTTGACATCCACATCTCGGATTTTGGCAAGAGGTTCTGCTTCTATCCACTTCGTGAAGTAATCTGTTGCTACCAGCAGGTACTTCCTTTGCCCAGTTGCTTGGGGCAATTGCCCAACGAGATCCATACCCCATTGGGCAAATGGCCAAGGACTGGATACAGGGTTCAAGTTAGCAGCTGGCTGGTGTATCAAAGGTGCAAACCTTTGACCTTGTTCACACTTCTTCACGTAGGCTTTTGCGTCTTTTTGCATGTAGGGCCACCAATACCCCTGGGTAATGGCCCTGTGAGCTAGCGATCTGCCCCTGGTGTGGCTTCCACAAATTCCTTCATGAATTTCATATAAAAAATCTTCCACTTGTAGAGGGTGTACGCACCTTAAAAGGGGTCTGGTGAAGGACCTTCTGTAGAGATGTCCTTCCGCTATCAGACTGAATCTTGTTGACTTCAATCTGACCTTGTGTGCTTCTTTGTGGTCTTCTGGCAGCTTTCCTTCTTTCAGGAATGCAATAATTGCATCCATCCAGCTTGGTCCCATGTCTACGCACATTGCTTCATGCTCTGTGGTCAGCGGTTCTATGCTCGGGCCTAACAAATAGTCAATCATTATTGTCCTTGTTTTTCCAGTTTGTATTGAACTTGCCAGGTTGGCCAATGCGTCGGCGTGGCTGTTATCATCTCGGCTAACTTGAAGTAGTCTGTAGTTCTGGAATAAGGCTGTCAGCCTGATGACTTCTTTTGCGTAGGTCGACATTCTTTCATCTCGGGCTGCAAACTCGCTTGTTGTCTGATTAACTATCAATTGTGAGTCACAAAAAACTATTACCTCATCTGCTTGTACTGCTGCTGCCAGCTTCAGTCCTGCAATCAATGCTTTATATTCTGCCTCATTGTTTGAGGCTTTGAACCCCCGTCGAATGGACTGTTCTAATATCTCTCCATCTGGAGATATCAGTACTACTCCTGCCCCCGCTCCCTGTCGGTTTGAACTCCCATCAACGAACAGTCAAAAGGAGTCGCCGATGTAAATGCTGCAGGGTCTGAGTTTGTCCTCTTTCCTTTGTTCTTTTGGCTTTGGCTGGGCTTCTTCTTGCTTGTTTGAACATTGTTTATCTTGGCTCAACGGAGCCCGATGTTCGATGGATTCTGGTGTGAACTCGGCCACGAAGTCGGCCAAAACCTGGCATTTGATTGCAGTTCTGGGTCTGTACTCCAGATCATACTAGCCTAGGGCGACTGCCCATCTGGCTATTCTTCCTGTTAAGTCTCCCTGCTGCAATAGGGACTTCAATGGATGCTTTGTCAGTACCACAATTTTATGGGCCTGGAAGTAATGGTTCAATTTCTTTGAAGCCATTACTAGAGCCAGTGCCAATATCTCTAAGGGTAGATACCTTATTTCTGCATCGGCTAGGGTTTTGCTTACATAATAAACAGCCCTTTGCTCCCCTTTTTCTTCTTGGATTAGTACTGCACTTATCGCATGTTCTGACACTGCTAAGTACAGAAATAGCTCCTCTCCGGGTTCTAGATTCGAAAGAACTGGAGCTGTGGTCAGGTACTTCTTCAGATCGGCTAATGCTTCTTTGCACTCCTCTGTCCAAAGAAAGTCTGTGACTTTCTTTACTAATTTGAAGAAAGGTTTGCACTTGTCTGAGCTTCTACTTATAAACCTGTTCAGGGCTGCGGCCCTTCCAGTTAGCTTCTGCACCTGTTTTGCCGACGTCGGGCTCTTCAGCTCTAGGATGGCCTTGATCTGATCTGGGCCGGCCTCGATGCCCCTCCTGGTCACTAGGTATCCTAAAAACTTACCAGATCCAACTCCAAATGCACACTTCGATGCATTGAGTCGGAGCCGATATGTTTTAAGGATTTCAAAGACTGCTTTGAGATCGGCGAGATGACCCTCAGGCTCCTTGGTCTTAACGACCATGTCGTCGATGTAGACTTCTACTGTTCGGCCAATCAGGTGTTTGAACATCTTGGTTACCAATCTTTGGTAAGTGCCTCCTGCGTTTTTCAACCCGAAGGGCATCACTCTGTAGCAGTATAGCCCTTTGGGAGTGATAAATGCAGTATTCTCTTCATCCGCAGGGTCCATAGCTATCTGGTGATACCCCCTATAGGCATCCAGGAAGCTCATCCTTCCATGTCTCGAAGTGGCATCCACTAGCTGGTCAATCTTGGGTAGAGGGAAGTTGTCTTTGGGACAGGCTTTGTTTAAACTGGTAAAGTCTACGCAAACCCTCCATTTACCGTTCTTCTTCTTTACCACCACTGTATTGGATAGCCATGTCGGGTAGTGAACTTCTCTAATGGCCCTAGCCTCCAGAAGTCTGTCTACTTCTTCCTCTACTGCTTCGACGTGCATCAACGTCGATCTTCTGGCTCGTTGAATTACAGGTTTGGCCGACCTGTCAACATTTAGTTTGTGGCAAGTGACCTCGGGGTCAATGCCAGGCATTTCGTAAGGTGTCCAAGCAAACACCTCAATATTTGCTCTTAGAAAAGCTTCCAACTCTCTTTCCTCTTCTTCGGCTAAGCTCGAGCCAAGAAGAAAGAATCGTTCTTCATCCCCATCCTGGACGAGGATTTTCTTTAATGCCTCTTCGCTCTTCTCGGCTGGCTCCTTGCCGATGTCTTCTAGGACTTCCACGTCCTCATCTTCAATTTCTGTCTTTTCTGGCTCTCGTATGCTGCAGGTACACTTCATTGCTGCCATGGAGCAATTCTTCGCCTGCAGCTGATCACCCCTGACTTCCTCTATCCCATGCTCTGTTGGGAATCGCAATAGTTGATGCAGTGTTGAGGGAACTGCCCCCATCGCATGCAACCATGGCCTTCCCAAGATGATGTTGTAAGGGGAGGGTGTGTCGATGACAGTGAATTCTGTCTTGATCTTCCTAGTGCCAGCCTGCACCTCCAAGTTTACTGCTCCCAGTGGCCATGTCGGCGTTCCATTGAACCCAACCATTGGGCCATTAGATTGTTTCATATCGTCCGGGTGAAAGCCGAGCTCCTTGTGACATCGGACGTACATGATGTCACAAGAGCTGCCTTGGTCAATCAGGATGCGCTTTACTTGGCATTCCCCAACCTGGAGGGATACTACCAAGGCATCATTATGCGGATGCTGGACCATCTCTAGGTTGGCTTCAGTAAAGGTTATCGTTGGTCCCTGGTATTCTTCTGCCCGATGTCTTTTCTCCCCGATTTGATAGACATGTTGTAGGTGTTTTACCTTTTGGGTCTCCCCTCTGATTTCGTTCTCGTTGACCTTTGAGTGAATCACGTTGACTACCCGAGGTCCTCCTACCTGAGGTTGCTGTTGTGGGGGAGGCGGAGCTGCTAGTGCTTGAGGCAATCTTGCCTGTTCTTCTCTTGCTCTGGCCTCGTCGACCAGATCTCTCAGATGACCTTGCCTTACCAAGTCTTCCAAGTGTGCTTTCAGGGCTCTGCAACCCTAAGTTGTGTGTCCCTCTTCATTGTGGTAGGCACAACGCCTGCCAATGTTCCTCCCCATGAATTCCCTTGGTGCCCTTGCTAGTACTCTGAAATAGGGCTGGTTCCGAATTTGTTCCAGGACTTTGTGAATTGGGGTTCGGAACACAGTCGTCACTGCCTGTGTAGCCCTCAGCTCTACTTCTTGCTTGTTCGATCCGTTGTTACCTCAGCCTCGCTTCGGCGAGCCGTTTCCTTTTTCTTGCTTTATCTTCTTAGTCCCTGGCGTGTCTTCCTCGGCTCTGGCATACTTCTCGATTCTCGCCATGAGCTCTTCCATGCTTTTTGGCAAAGTTTTTGCCAAAGATTTCCGTAGTGGATAGTTGTCTTTTAGGCCGTTCTTGAATGACACGACCGCCACTTCTTGATTACACTCTGGTATTCGGTTGAATATCTCATAGTACCTTTTTTCATAGGCCCTAAGGCCTTCATCCTTACCGATCTTCAGAGCCATCAATGCGTCAACCCTTAATGGCTGTAGTTTATTTGTCACGAACCTGGCCACAAACATCTCGACCAGGCCTTCCCAAGTCTTCACGCTTCCCTTTGGTAGTTTGTGGAACCAATCTGATGCAATCTCGTCGAAGGATGAGGGGAACACTTTGCAGAGCAACGGCTCGTTCCCACTATACAATGCCATTGAGTTCAAATATAATCCGATGTGGAAGTTGGGGTCTGACTTACCATCGTATATCTGAAACCTCGGCATACTGAATCTCTTGGGTGCCTCAAACCTGTCCAATTCCACCGAGAATGGTGTCCTCGGCTTATTTGGGGAAGTTACCTCGGCATAGTCATTCTGTTGCTTCCTCTTGAGGTAATCTATTAAGTCCTCTTTTGTCCTCCCAGGAGCTCGGCTATCTCCTACTTTCAGTCTTTTCGGTGCACTACTTTCGGCTTCGTGATGAGTCCTCTTCGACCTTTCTCCATGAGTTGTGTCGAAGCATAGCGCCTGCCCTTGAACATGCCGATGTCCCTTGGGGTCTGCCTCCTTTGTGTGATGCGTCCTCCGTGATTCTTCTCTTCTTGGCTCCCTTCGTCCGACCTCCCTGGAAGGTCGGTGAGAGTGTCTTTCGCTCCCGTTGTGCTGAGGGGCTACGGGGATTGTTCTCTGCCCTCCCTTCTAGGCTTTAGCCGCTGGAATCGGTGTGTCTTGCAGTGGGAACAGTGGCTGCATGACATTGTTTTGCATCATAAAATTGACGACCGATTGCAGGTCTGCCAATTTGTTTGCCATCTCTTTCACCTCTTCGTCCCTTCGTAGGCACCTGTCCTTCCATACCTGGAGGTCGCCTTCGTTGTAGTACCCGCTTTGATCAGGTTTCTTTGGTACGTCGCCAGTCTGGCCGACGTCTTTTATTCCGTGAGTTTGTTCATGAGTTTCTGTGTTGGACCTGTCTCCTTCGACATCAAGGTCAATAGGTCTCCCACTCCCAGCAGGATTGTCATCCCCAATCTTTTCTTGTTGTCCGTTACTGGCCATCTATCCTTCTTTTCATCCCACAGACGGCGCCAAATTGTGTGAGCGATTTTCTAATCACACTGCCCGTTTAGTAATCAGCTAGAGAGCACCGGCAGAATAGATGACACCTGGCCAACCTACAATAGAAAGAGAAGATTCCGGCGGTGGTTTGTCCACTCGGGGGCACTCCGACAATCAAGTCAGTATATCTCTCAAACATAATCAAGTGCTAAATTCACTGCTCAAAGCATAAATTGCGTACCTTAGACCCATGAGAGTGCCTCTCTTTTATAGTTAACTCAATCCTAGTCCCGATAGAAGCCTGGCTTCTATGGATTCCCATTCAGTGCTTACTTTGGACTCCTCAAGGGATAAGGATAGACTCCCTAAGAGTATTATCCTAATCCATCTTGAAGTCTTTCTTCATTTTAGGACTCTTGTCCTTTATCTGCTTATCTCGGATTCCGACATCTTCGGAGATAACCTCAGCAACACCGAGATCAACTCGGCACAACGATCAGGACACGTGGCACCTCGGCAGACACGTCGGCATCACCTTGCCACGTGTTGGTACTTGGAAAATATAACCCCACAGAAGGAATAGAAGTAGGGGCAAAAAAAAAAAAAAAAAAGAAAAAAAAAGAGAAAATTATAAATCAGTGGTATTTCTACAAAATATTTACGAATTCATGGAAAATTTATAACTTTAATTACTAAAATTGATAAACTTTTCAACTGATTTGTATTTTTAAAAACAAATGTGATTTTGTTTTAATTTTATAAATATTCAATTAATTTGATTTTTTTCATAAATGATTTAATCGACAAACCCTATAATATGAACGATTCGGATCAACAACATGAGCTCGGGGCATGACTCATGAGCCCTCACAACACCTTGTTGTACCTCTAAGACACTACAGCGCCCCTTGCCAATTTGATATGGAAGCTCTCCATCTTATATGTCAAATCTATCATTATATTATTTTTAAAATTTAAACTCTTTTGAGGTTAGCCAATCATCTCCCGGGACGACCACATTAGATGCTTTAACTGAAGACAAAAGATAGATATATATATATATATATATAAAGGCATCAAGGAGTCTTCATATCAAAAGTTGTATGAAGAAGTGACGTCAAAAGTCACATCAACTTTTGGCATACAAGGTAGAGTTAATAGTTGATACCAAATCCTTCGTTTGGTAATGACTCTTTTAGTTGGTTTTTTGATTTTTTTGACTATTTTAGCCTGAGACTTTTTTGTTCGTTTGGTATTCTTGATTGACTTTTTAGCTTTGGAACGGTAGATTTTTTTTTTCTTTTTGTGATTTTTGTCTTTTTGTGATTTTTTTGACTTTTTTTTGTTCTTTTGTGATTATTTAGCCAAAAATGAAAACCAAACATCACCAAAATATAACTATTATCAAATTTGAAATGTCAAGTGAAGGTTCTCTAAGATCATTAATATGGTTAATACATATCAACAAAGATCAAGTCAAACAAAATTATTTAGAGTGTGTTTGTGAATTGATTTTTATAGTGATTTTTAAAATTTTTATAGTCAAACAATATTTTTTTTTTAATTTAAATAATGTTAGTGGCTTTTTAACTATTTTAACTCATCTCCAAAAGGAATCTTAGAAGGAATAGAAGTAGGGGCCAAAAAAAAAAAAAAAAAATTATAAATCAGTGGTATTTCTACAAAATATTTACGAATTCATGGAAAATTTATAACTTTAATTATTAAAATCGATCAACTTTTCAACTAATTTGTATTTTTTAAAAACAAACGTGATTTTGTTTTAATTTTATAAATATTCAATTAATTTGATTTTTTTTCATAAATGATTTAATCGAAAAACCCAACAATATGAACGATTCGGATCAACAACATGAGCTCGGGGCAAGACTCATGAGCCCTCACAACACCGTGTTGTACCTATAAGACACTACAACGCCCCTTGCCAATTTGATATGGAAGCTCTCCATCTTATATGTCAAATCTATTATTATATTATTTTTAAAATTTAAATTCTTTTGAGGCCAGCCAATCAACTCCCGGGACGACCACATTAGATGATTTAACTGAAGACAAAAGATATATATATATATATATATATAAAGGCATCAAGGAGCCTTCATGTCAAAAGTTGTATGAAGAAGTGACATCAAAAGTCACATCAACTTTTGGCATACAAGGTAGAGTTAATAGTTGATGTCAAAGCCTTCGTTTGGCAATGACTTTTTTAGTTGGTTTTTTTATTTTTTTGACTTTTGTAGCCTTGAACTTTTTTGTTCGTTTGGTATTCTTGATTGGCTTTTTAGCTTTGGAATGGTAGATTTTTTTTTTTTTTTCTCTTTTTGTGATTTTATTGACTTTTTTTTGTTCTTTTGTGATTATTTAGCCAAAAATGAAAACCAAACATCACCAAAATATGACTATTATCAAATTTGAAATGTCAAGTGAAGGTTCTCTAAGATCATTAATATGGTTAATACATATCAACAAAGATCAAGTCAAACAAAATTATTTAGAGTGTGTTTGTGAATTGATTTTTATAGTGCTTTTTAAAATTTTTATAGTCAAACAAATTTTTTTTTTAATTTTTTTATTTTAATAATGTTAGTGGCTTTTTAACTATTTTAACTCATCTCCAAAAAGTGTCTTAGAAGGAATTGAGGTAGGGGCCAAAAAACAAAAAAAAAAAAGAAAATTATAAATTAGTGGTATTTCTACAAAATATTTACGAATTCAAGGAAATTTATAACTTCAATTACTAAAATCGATAAACTTTTCAACTGATTTGTATTTTTTAAAAGGAAATGTGATTTTGTTTTAATTTTATAAATATTCAATTAATTTGATTTTTTTCATAAATGATTTAATCGACAAACCCTACAATATGAACGATTCGGATCAACAACATGAGCTCGGGGCAAGACTCATGTGCCCTCACAGCACCTTGTTGTACCTATAAGATACTACAGCGCCCCTTGCCAATTTGATATGGAAGCTCTCCATCCTATATGTCAAATCTATCATTATGTTATTTTTAAAATTTAAACTCTTTTGAGGTCAGCCAATCATCTCCCGGGACGACCACATTAGATGCTTTAACTGAAGACAAAAGATATATATATATAAAGGCATCAAGTAGTCTTTATGTCAAAAGTTGTATGAAGAAGTGACGTCAAAAGTCACATAAACTTTTGGCATACAAGGTAGAGTTAATAGTTGATGTCAAAGCCTTCGTTTGGTAATGACTTTTTTAGTTGGTTTTTTGATTTTTTTGACTTTCTTAGCCTGAGACTTTTTTGTTCGTTTGGTATTTTTTTATTGGCTTTTTAGCTTTGGAATGGTAGATTTTTTTTCGTCTTTTTGTGAATTTTGTCTTTCTGTGATTTTTTTGACTTTTTTTTTTTTGTTGTTTTGTGATTATTTAGCCAAAAATGAAAACTAAATATCACCAAAATATGACTATTATCAAATTTGAAATGTCAAGTGAAGGTTCTCTAAGATCATTAATATGGTTAATACATATCAACAAAGATCAAGTCAAACAAAATTATTTAGAGTGTGTTTGTGAATTGATTTTTATAGTGATTTTTAAAATTTTTATAGTCAAACAATATTTTTTTTTTTGATTTAAATAATGTTAGTGGTTTTTTAACTATTTTAACTCATCTCCAAAAGGAGTCTTACAAGGAATAGAAGTAGGGGCAAAAAAAAAAAAAAAAAGAGAAAATTATAAATCAGTGATATTTCTACAAAATATTTACAAATTCATGGAAAATTTATAACTTTAATTACTAAAATTGATAAACTTTTCAATTGATTTGTATTTTTTAAAATCAAATGTGATTTTGTTTTAATTTTATAAATGTTCAATTAATTTGATTTTTTTCATAAATGATTTAATCGACAAATCCTACAATATGAACAATTCGGATCAACAACATGAGCTCGGGGCAAGACTCATGAGCCCTCACAACACCGTGTTGTACCTATAAGACACTATAGCGCCCCTTGCCAATTTGATATGGAAGCTCTCCATCTTATATGTCAAATCTATCATTATATTATTTTTAAAATTTAAACTCTTTTGAGGCCAGCCAATCATCTCCCGGGACGACCACATTAGATGCTTTAACCGAAAACAAAAGATATATATATATATAAAGGCATTAAGGAGTCTTCATGTCAAAAGTTGTATGTAGAAGTGACGTCAAAAGTCACATCAAGTTTTGGCATACAAGGTAGAGTTAATAGTTGATGTCAAAGCCTTCGTTTGGTAATGACTTTTTTAGTTAGTTTTTTGATTTTTTTTGACTTTTTTGGCTTGAGACTTTTTTGTTCGTTTGATATTCTTGATTGGCTTTTTAGCTTTGGAATGGTAGATTTTTTTTTGTCTTTTTGTGATTTTTGTCTTTTTGTGATTTTTTTTGACTTTTTTTTGTTCTTTTCTGATTATTTAGCCAAAAATGAAAACCAAACATCACCAAAATATGACTATTATCAAATTTGAAATGTCAAGTAAAGGTCCTCTAAGATCATTAATATGGTTAATACATACCAACAAAGATCAAGTCAAACAAAATTATTTAGAGTCTGTTTGTGAATTGATTTTTATAGTGATTTTTAAAATTTTTGTAGTCAAACAAATTTTTTTATTTTATTTTAATAATGTTAGTGGCTTTTTAACTATTTTAACTCATCTCCAGAAAGTGTCTTAGAAGGAATTGAAGTAGGGCCAAAAAAAAATAAAATTATAAATCAGTGGTATTTCTACAAAATATTTACGAATTCATGGAAAATTTATAACTTCAATTACTAAAATCGATAAACTTTTCAACTGATTTGTATTTTTTAAAAACAAATGTGATTTTGTTTTAATTTTATAAATATTCAATTAATTTGATTTTTTTCATAAATGATTTAATCGACAAACCCTACAATATGAACGATTCGAATTAACAACATGAGCTCGGGGCAAGACTCATGAGCCCTCACAACACCGTGTTGTACCTATAAGACACTATAGCGCCCCTTGCCAATTTGATATGGAAGCTCTCCATCTTATATGTCAAATCTATTATTATATTATTTTTAAAATTTAAACTCTTTTGAGGCCAGCCAATCATCTCCCAGGACGACCACATTATATGCTTTAACTGAAGACAAAAGATATATATATATATATATATAAAGGCATCAAGTAGTCTTCATGTCAAAAGTTGTAAGAAGAAGTGACGTCAAAAGTCACATCAACTTTTGGCATACAAGGTAGAGTTAATAGTTAATGTCAAAGCTTTCGTTTGGCAATGACTTTTTTAGTTGGTTTTTTGATTTTTTTGACTTTTTTTGCCTGGAACTTTTTTGTTCGTTTGGTATTCTTAATTTGCTTTTTAGTTTTGGAATGGCAGATTTTTTTTTTTTTTGTCTTTTTGTGATTTTTGTCTTTTTGTGATTTTTTTGACTTTTTTTTTGTTCTTTTGTGATTATTTAGCCAAAAATGAAAACTAAACATCACCAAAATATGACTATTATCAAATTTGAAATGTCAAGTGAAGGTTCTCTAAGATCATTAATATGGTTAATACATATCAACAAAGATCAAGTCAAACAAAATTATTTAGAGTGTGTTTGTGAATTGATTTTTATAGTGATTTTTAAAATTTTTATGGTCAAACAATATTTTTTTTTTAATTTAAATAATTTTAGTGGCTTTTTAACTATTTTAACTCATCTCCAAAAGGAGTCTTAGAAGGAATAGAAGTAGGGGCCAAAAAAAAAAAAAAAAAGAGAAAATTATAAATCAGTGGTATTTCTACAAAATATTTACGAATTCATGGAAAATTTATAACTTTAGTTACTAAAATTGATAAACTTTTCAATTGATTTGTATTTTTTAAAAACAAATGTGATTTTGTTGTAATTTTATAAATATTCAATTAATTTGATTTTTTTCATAAATGATTTAATCGACAAATCCTAAAATATGAACGATTCGGATCAACAACATGAGCTCGGGGCAAGACTTATGTGCCCTCACAGCACCTTGTTGTACCTATAAGACACTACAGAGCCCCTTGCCATTTTGATATGGAAGCTCTCCATCTTATATGTCAAATCTATCATTATGTTATTTTTAAAATTTAAACTCTTTTGAGGCCAGCCAATCATCTCCCGGGACGACCACATTAGATGCTTTAACTGATGACAAAAGATATATATATATATAAAGGCATCAAGTAGTCTTCTTGTCAAAAGTTGTATGAAGAAGTGACGTCAAAAGTCACATCAACTTTTGGCATACAAGGTAGAGTTAATAGTTGATGTCAAAGCCTTCGTTTGGTAATGACTTTTTTAGTTGGTTTTTTAATTTTTTTGACTTTTTTAACCTGAGACTTTTTTGTTCGTTTGGTATTTTTTTATTGGCTTTTTAGCTTTTGAATGGTAGATTTTTTTTCGTCTTTTTGTGAATTTTGTCTTTTTGTGATTTTTTTGACTTTTTTTTTTTTGTTCTTTTGTGATTATTTAGCCAAAAATGAAAACCAAAAATCACCAAAATATGACTATTATCAAATTTGAAATGTCAAGTGAAGGTTCTCTAAGATCATTAATATGGTTAATACTTATCAACAAAGATCAAGTCAAACAAAATTATTTAGAGTCTGTTTGTGAATTGACTTTTATAGTGATTTTTAAAATTTTTGTAGTCAAACAAATTTTTTTTTTTTATTTTAATAATGTTAGTGGCTTTTTAACTATTTTAACTCATCTCCAAAAGGAGTCTTAGAAGGAATAGAAGTAGGGGCAAAAAAAAAAAAAAGGAAAGAGAAAATTATAAATCAGTGGTATTTCTACAAAATATTTACGAATTCATGGAAAATTTAGAACTTTAGTTACTAAAATTGATAAACTTTTCAATTGATTTGTATTTTTTAAAAACACATGTGATTTTGTTTTAATTTTATAAATATTCAATTAATTTGATTTTTTTCATAAATGATTTAATCGACAAATCCTAGAATATGAACGATTCGGATCAACAACATGAGCTTGGGGCAAGACTCATGTGCCCTCACAGCACCTTGTTGTATCTATAAGACACTACAGCGCCCCTTGCCAATTTGATATGAAAGCTCTCCATCTTATATGTCAAATCTATCATTATGTTATTTTTAAAATTTAAACTCTTTTGAGGCCAGCCAATCATCTCCCGGGACGACCACATTAGATGCTTTAACTGAAGACAAAAGATATATATATATAAAGGCATCAAGTAGTCTTCATGTCAAAAGTTGTATGAAGAAGTGACGTCAAAAGTCACATCAACTTTTGGCATACAAGGTAGAGTTAATAGTTGATGTCAAAGCCTTCGTTTGGTAATGACTTTTTTAGTTGGTTTTTTGATTTTTTTGACTTTTTTAGCCTGAGACTTTTTTGTTCGTTTGGTATTTTTTTATTGGCTTTTTAGCTTTGGAATGGTAGATTTTTTTTCGTCTTTTTGTGAATTTTGTCTTTTTGTGATTTTTTTGACTTTTTTTTTTTGTTGTTCTTTTGTGATTATTTAGCCAAAAATGAAAACCAAACATCACCAAAATATGACTAATATCAAATTTGAAATGTCAAGTGAAGGTTCTCTAAGATCATTAATATGGTTAATACATATCAACAAAGATCAAGTCAAACAAAATTATTTAGAGTCTGTTTGTGAATTGATTTTTATAGTGATTTTTAAAATTTTTGTAGTCAAACAATATTTTTTTATTTTATTTTATTTTAATAATGTTAGTGGCTTTTTAACTATTTTAACTCATCTCCAGAAAGTGTCTTAGAAGGAATTGAAGTAGGGCCAAAAAAAAAAATAAATTATAAATCAGTAGTATTTCTACAAAATATTTACGAATTCATGGAAAATTTATAACTTCAATTACTAAAATCGATAAACTTTTCAACTGATTTGTATTTTTTAAAAACAAATGTGATTTTGTTTTAATTTTATAAATATTCAATTAATTTGATTTTTTTCATAAATGATTTAATCGACAAACCGTACAATATGAACGATTCGAATCAACAACATGAGCTCGGGGCAAGACTCATGAGCCCTGACAACACCGTGTTGTACCTATAAGACACTACAACGCCCCTTGCCAATTTGATATGGAAGCTCTCCATCTTATATGTCAAATCTATTATTATATTATTTTTAAAATGTAAACTCTTTTGAGGCCAGCCAATCATCTCCCAGGACGACCACATTGTATGCTTTAACTGAAGACAAAAGATATATATATATATATAAAGGCATCAAGTAGTCTTCATGTCAAAAGTTGTATGAAGAAGTGACGTCAAAAGTCACATCAACTTTTGGCATACAAGGTAGAGTTAATAGTTGATGTCAAAGCCTTTGTTTGGCAATGACTTTTTTAGTTGGTTTTTTGGTTTTTTTGACTTTTTTAGCCTGTGACTTTTTTGTTCGTTTGGTATTCTTTAATGGCTTTTTTGGCTTTTTAGCTTTAGAATGGTGAATTTTTTTTTTGTCTTTTTTGTGATTTTATGTCTTTTTTTTTTATTTATCTTTTTTGACTTTTTTTTGTTCTTTTGTGATTATTTAGCCAAAAGTGAAAACCATACATCACCAAAATATGACTATTATCAAATTTGAAATGTCAAGTGAAGGTTCTCTAAGACCATTAATATGATTAATACATATCAACAAAGATCAAGTCAAACAAAATTATTTAGAGTGTGTTTGTGAATTGATTTTTATAGTGATTTTTAAAAAATTTATAGTCAAACAAATTTTTTTTTTATTTTTTTATTTTAATAATGTTAGTGGCTTTTTAACTATTTTAACTCATCTCAAAAGGAGTCTTAGAAAGAATAGAAGTAGGGGCAAAAAAAAAAAGAAAAAAGATTAAATTTTAAATCAGTGGTATTTCTACAAAATATTTACGAAGTCATGGAAAATTTATAACTTTAATTACTAAAATCGATAAACTTTTGAACTAATTTGTATTTTTTTTAAAAAACTTGCATAGTGCAATTTTACCAACCAAAAAAAAAAAAAACCTTTTATCTTTTAAAAAATGATAATTACTCACATTAGTTATGAAAAAATTATGAAGAAATATCAATAAATCTATGTCTCATTTTTTTAAAGTTATCTCAATCCTTTCTGTTGGACAATCTTCACTGTATTTAAATAAATTAAATCCTGTTGTGTACTAAACAACAATCAGAATATAAAGAAATAAAAGAAAGGAGAGAACTTTGTTTGATTACAAAAATCAAACTTGAAATAATAAATAATAAATAAAAACAGATTTTATTTTGTTACAAAAACAAAATTAAAATCTGATTTAAATAACTAACAATAACACAAAAATTAATTAAATAACTTACTTGATTTAATTTCTTCGAATTATAACCTGATCAAGTCCAGTGTTTGACACTGTGTCCTTAAGACAGATTCGTCCTCTCCACGGTGCTTTCAGAATTTGGACGTCTATCTCCCAGGATAAAATGATCTACTACAAACAATAGCAGCACTACAAATTGTTTGCCTAACGAACACACTAAGTGTTTATACTCTCTCTGACAAGAAAATAATGTAGCAACATGAAGAGAATGTTTTCAGAATTATGAAGGATGAAAATTAGAGATTACTAAATTCAAATGAGGGCTGTCCTATTTATAGATGGAATGGTGGCTCTTGGTTTTGAATTGAACAGGTATGATACCTGTTGGTTTTGTATTCAACCAGATTTGAATTCGTTGGGTTACAATTCAAACAGATAACAAAAACGGGAAGGGCCTTGTTTGGGTGTACAGTAAATCCGAACCAGTTTAATTCTGTTTGAAAACGGGAAGGGCCCTGTTTGGATGAACAATAAATCCAAACCAGTTTAATTTGAATTAATAAAATTAAATTCAAATGTTTTTGGTCCAAAAAGATTAGTATTGGGCCGAACAAGTCCAACCTAACCTCACACCCGTGCCCAGGCTTGCCCGACCACAATAAATCCAAACCAGTTTAATTTGAATTAATAAAATTAAATTCAAATGTTTTTGGTCCAAAAAGATTAGTATTGGGCCGAACAAGTCCAACCCAACCTCACACCCGTGCCCAGGCTTGCCCGACTGGACGAACGGCGGCGCGCAGGTGTGGTGGTTTTTGGGTCCAATGGGTCTAGCCCATTTTGCCCATAACATCTCCCTCTAAAACACTTGGGTACCCCTTGGGGCACACCCCAAGTACCAACCCATGCCTTATAAACCCTTTCAAAACCTCCCACCAAATCAATGTGGGACAAACCTTATTCAAACCTTTAAGGAATTTCCACCAAAACACCATTTCCATGGAGCATACTTTGGCTTCAATTTTCCATTCACTCAGTAATGGTTTTGAGCAACCAAATATACCACGTGAATTACAACGCGGCATAGAACGCGTTACCACTTTGACCCGTGAAAATCGACGCACGGGGCCCACCTAAAAAATAGACCAAACTTAGGATAAAATTCTGATTTTACCCAAAATTTATAACCATTTCCAACAATTTCTTCACTCTCTGCTGGTGTCTTTGGAATAATCGGAACAACTTTATTTTTTCTAACCAATTGCAGGATGTGACAAAAATTGTAGCTTGTGGTATCCAGTGTCTCAACGGTGACTCTCATTCGGTAATTCGCGCTATCCAGGGAAGCATTGAGGATTTATCTGGCTTTGGCCATTATGTGCATACTATTTGAGATGCTTTCTGGCACTTTTGATCCTCTTCTATCTCTCATGTCTTTAGGGAGGGAAATAATGTGACTCATTGTTTATGTAGTTTGACTTTTGACTATGATTCTCCTTGTATCTGGATGGAGGATGCTCCTTCTTCCTTGGTACAGTTGATTGCCTCATAGGGCTCTCTTGTAATTCTCTCCCCTATCTAAAAGAGAAAAAAGAAAAAAAACAGGTTCTTAGTTTATAATTTATTAGATTGTCTTTTTAAAGTATTTTATTGGTAAATATTATTTATATATTTTAAAATAAAAAAACAATAAATGACATTTACATCTCAATCGATAATATTAAAATGCAATTAAGTAATAGTATGTGAAATACTTAGGACTCATTCTATATATATTGTAATTAAGGATACTTAAGGTCAATAAAATAATTTTCAAAAACATGGCAGGGCCATTTTGCAATTTATATACAATCTAGAAACACTAATAACTTAAAGGGGGTAATAGAATAATTTTGAAAAACTTAGGGTGCATGGCCCACTTAGTTCTCCCCTAGTTCTGTCCATGGACCATGGTATTAGAATAAAACATGAAAGACGAGCACATCATATAATATCTAAAATTCGATACCCAAATTTGGGCGTTGCAATATTACTGTTGAGTAAAAGCCAAGACGTAAGACCTAAAAATTTGGCTAACTACTCTTCAGTTTGAGCATGAACAATGTGGCAAATGCAGACCAAATTGGAATCCCTGTCCAGGCCTGAAACTGCATGGATCAATTATTTTTGATCTGATTAAGTACCTTCAAAACCAACCAACCCATACTTGTAGTCTATTTTCAGAAAGTGCATGAATGCAAGAAGCAACCCTTTTGCAGAAATGAAATTTCAAAACATTTTCCTCATACCTTATTGCTTCATCTCTATCTAAAACCAATAAATATCATTTACAAAAAAATAGCATAAAGTTTATTTAGAAAAAAGAAAGAAAGAAGAGAGGGTGTAATCAGTGTAAATTTACATCATTATGATCTGGAAGAAACTAGCTTGATGAAGAATGGTTCCGAACCTCATTCTTACTTGAGGAAGAAACCGAGGAATCAATCCATGGCCCATCCATTGATATGCTCCTTTGACTGTTCTGAGAGAATGTAGAGATGTGAGTCTGGCTGTCCTGTGGTAGCCTCTCAAAGGCTTTAGACCTCATATCCTCCTTCGGAGAATTGCGCTTGATCAGTGGGGCTTGTATTGGACTATTGCCTTTGAGCATACTCACAATAAAAGACATGGATGGCCTGAGGGTCAGTGATGGATTGGTGCACAAGAGAGCGATGTTTAACATATCCATTACCTCTTCTTGAGGGTAGTTTGAACCAAGAATCGGATCCATGAGTTCTAAAAGGCTTCCCTACTCTTGTAGTACATAAGCCTTCAATCACATGTAGAAACAGAAGACTAACTTTAGTTATCTCATGTAAAACTTGTGAGAATATATTGTGTATAGAATTAGGGAAGATTGTATTGTGTATAGAATTAGGAAAGATTGTAGTGTAACTATTTGGCTGTATTTCCCTTTTCGTATTTTCCTTTTTCAGTCATAGGTTTAGGGTTATATAAACTGGTGACCTCCTTTTAAAGATATACAATTGAATATACAGAAAATATTTTAGGAATCTTACATGGTATCAGAGCTTTGGTTGTGATTTTTTGGTTCGTAAGGAATCAACCCATTTGAGTTTGCTCTATTCGTTGAATCTGGGTTCCTTCGTTGATCCATCTAGTTAAGTCATCTAGATTGACTGGTTCAAGAAACCCATCTGGGTTATTTAGTGCACCTGTTCGTGTCTTATTCTCTGCGTGCAACTCGAAATACTTCTATTGCGACTTGCGATAGCTTCTGTTCGTGGTCTTCACGCGATCGATCGAGGGTTTTCCTTCCTAATTTCTCACTCTGTTTCGCGAACCCCTCTTCTCTTTCTGGCTTCATCTGGTTCGGTTGAAGGTCACAAGTAATCCATCTGAGTTCGCGATTCTCTATTCATTGCTGGTTCTCTCGTCTAGTTTGAGGAGCTTAGTTCATCGCGTGACCGAATCGTCTGGTTTGTGGAGCTTGGTTTTCTTTTTCGCTTTCTCTCTCTGTTCCAAAGTGTTCCTTGACCCTATAAGCACTATTATTTGGTTTAAAAAAAAAAAACACTCATTTACAGTTTGACCTCTCAGTTTTCTAGTTATTAGACTTGGACTTTTGGCTTGGCTATTTTGCTCTATTTTGGGTTATTACACTTGAACCCCTCAGTTTTCTGTTTATTATTATGATGTCTCTAGCTTCGGATGAGTGTGCCTTCTGCCATCAGAGGGGCCATTGGAAGTATCACTATCCTAAGAAGGGATGTCTGTCTAGCTCATCTTCTCAGTAGTCTCGGACCCAGTTTTGCCCTTCTTCTCCGAGCAATTTTCAAGCTCCTGCTGGTTCTACCGCATCTACTCTAGCTCCTGATCTTGACTTGGCTTCCTTGCGTGCTCAGATTAGTCAGCTTCAATATACACTGTCTACCTTACAGTCATCATCGTCTGCCTCCATTGTTTCATCTCTTTATTCAAGTTTGCTTGGATCTTCTTCAGGTATTTCTTCGTCTGTCCGGATTTTTGACTCTGGTGCCTTTCATCATATGACTCCCCATCTCTTCTTACTTCAAAATTGTACTCCTCCTCCCTTTCCTATTACTATCAATACTGCTAATGAATCTGGTATGTCTGTTATATCTATTGGGTCTGTCCTACCGTCTGCTATGTCTGCTGTGTGTATTCCATTTGTCCTTTATGTTCCTCAATTATCTATCAGTTTATTATCTATTAGTCAGCTTGATGACTCTGGTTTTGATATCTTTTCTTCTTCCATCTGTTCTGTGCAGGATCAGATGTCTAAGCAGTAGATTGGGACCGGTCGTAGAGTTGGAGACCTCTATGTGGTGGATAGCTTGCATCTCCCGATGGTAATCTCTCCGACTACCTTTTCCTCTTTTTAGTTAGATTCTTTGTTTAGTCCTTTCTACTTGTGGCATTCTAGATTAGGACATTTGTCTGCTAATCGCTTACGGTCTTTAGCTCAGTCTGATATATTGGGTAAAGTTTCTCCTAGTGAACTTACTGAATGTCGATGGTGTAAACTTACCAAAATAACAGCCTTAGCTTTTCACAAAAATACTTCTATATCTAATACATTATTTTCTTTAGTTCATACTGATGTCTGGAGCCCTTCTCCTGTTCTCACCAAAAAGGGTTCTGCATACTATGTGTCTTTTGTTGATGACTGCACCCGTTACACTTGGGTTTATCTTATGACTCATAAGTCTGACTTCTACCAGATATACCGTACTTTCCAGTCTATGGTCACTACACAGTTTGGGTCTACTATTAAATTGTTGTGGTCTGACTTGGGTGAGAAATACTTTAAAACTGAATTATGTGAATACTTGGCCAAATTGGGTACCATTTACCAAACTTTTTGTACTGATACACCTATCCAAAATGGTTTAGCTGAGCGTAAATGTAATGGCCCCAAAATGCATGTCACAATTATTCTTATTTAATTATGTGATAATATGAATTAATTGGAGAATATATGTTTGAATTGGAAAAATATTTGTTGAGGCTACAACTTCGAAACTGAAATTGACGACCATAATGGGTTCAGAAACCGAAATTGAGCACATAGATATGCTATTGGGAATTTTTAGAGCCATTCGGGAAGTTTAATTGAAAACTAATTTTGTCTGATTCGTTAAGCCATGTTTGGCTCAACCTTTAGACACTAATATATAGATATTGATATGTGCCCTTGTTTGACTCAACACACAAAAGAAAAAAAATCTGAGAGAGAGAGAGAGAGAGAGAGAGAGATCTAGAGAAGAATCAGAACAAAGGGGAAACTTAACCAAGCTTCCAAGATCAACACTCAAAGGTGAGAAATTCCTATTAATTTCTTGATATGGAGCTAAGACATACATAAACTCATGAACATGGAGTGCAGATAGAAGGAATTCATGTTTAATTGAGGGTGTTGTGTTGTATTTTGACCTAGAGAGCATATATGAGCTCATATGGCAAGAATTGAAGGAAGATGGTTCATAACTTTTCATACATGGCATCACATCATTTAATTCATGTTCATAAGCTTGTCTTCTTACATGAGTTTTGAAGATGGAGGGTAAAACTCCATGAATTTGTTAACATGTGTATAGTTGTTGATTTTGCCCTTTAATTCAAGATTTTGATCTTCGTATGAAACATTGAGTTTGGTTTTAAAGTGATGAGTTTATTTGAAGTTAGGAAGTGTCCATTCAATATGTTTTTATGGGTTTTGGGCCTTGAAATGTATGAATTTAAAGTTGATTTTGCAAAGGAATCTGGTTTTTCACCCAGACCGCTCGAGCGGCCAACCTTGTTTTGGGCTAAAATGCATTCTGCAGTTCCACAGCTCGTGCAGCCAAGGCTACCGCACGAGTGGCCAGGGCACCGCACGTGCGACCAAGGCCACCGCACTTGCGGCCAAACAGGGCAGATTTTTCAGTTTTCTTCTCTTTTCGTTTTTTGACTTCCAAGCCTTCATTTACATGGTTTTCACATGTCATATGCATCCATATACATCTCATGACCATGGAAATAATTGAATGATCATGTAATGGATAATTGAATGAGGTTGAGAACCAACTGCATGGCTCGGATATGTATTGAGGAATTGTGCTATGAATATTTGTATTTGCAGGTCAAGACTTGAAGACCGTGCAACCGGTTTTGGAAGCCCACTGTGAGTAACATTTCTGTAAAGATATGTTGACATAAATTATGTTTTAACTGTTATTGATAAGCTATGTTTTCTTGAAATGCTATATTGATTATGTGAATGAATATCCTATTTGTGAATTTAATATGGCATCCACAGATAGTTCCAACTCATGGGGGACGGCACTTTAGTGCCGGTCCATGACATACATATGATACGAGATCTCGTTAACCACTTCATTGTGGTGATGTTTGTTTAATCAGTATCCGGAACCGATTACTCTAGTCGGAAGACGATATGTGTTATATCCTGTGAGATGTACCATTATGTTATGTTCTAATATGAGACTGTTATGAATGATTGTGACATGATTTGTTTTATGGATATGTTATATGTGGAATTCGTTCACTAACCCCTTTACTTTAATGTTATTCACTGGGTTTTAACTCACTATTTTTATGTATATGTATAGGTGAGCATTCTAGAAGTCAAGCCTAGGCAGAGTCTTGAACCGAGCCACCATTTTGAAGCCTACCAAGTGTTTTGGGTACCTCTGAGATGGGGCTAGGCCTGGAAGGCTGTTAGCAAGTTTTCGGTCATGTTATACACTCTTGACTCGTACATTTGTTTTGTATAAGATATTTTGTTATACGTTATGTAATGTAGTAGGTAAATTAATGTTTTTGCATGTAAATATTTGTTCATATAGATGCACAGCTCATTGGACTATTGGTGTTTTGTCTTTTGCTTCTGCAAGCCCTGATTATTTTTATTGTACAGGAAGGCCTTCGGTAATCCAAGGATTACTGGCCGGTTACGATGCCAAACTTTTAAGGGCGAGTTTGGATCGTGACAGTAAACATCATCATCTTCTTGAGACAGCTAGGTTTCTCCTTCTCTTTGTCTTTGTTCCGGCTCCGTTTTAGGGTAAGGCAGTTCTTACTGGTGCTTTTCTTCTCAACCGTATGCCTACCCCCATTCTTTCTGGTCGGTCTCTTTATGAGGCTATGTTTTCCCAACTTCCTAATTACTCCCTCCTTCGTGTGTTTGGGTCTGCTTGTTTTGTCCTTTTACCTCGTAAAGATAGGACCAAACTTAGTGTCCGGTCTGTCTTATGTATCTTTTTGGGTTATAGTCTCACTTAGAAAGGTTATCGCTGTTATGACCCTGTTTTCCGTCGACTTTATGTTTCCCACCATGTTGCTTTTCTCAAACGTCTATCTTATTTTCAGCTTTCTCATTTCACCGCCCCAATTTCCAAAGAGGATTTGCTTCATATTGATTCGTTTCCTTCTGAGGTCCTGTCTGATGAGTACATCTCCACAATTCCCTCTAACTTGCACCATTCCTCTGGACAAGTTTGTCGCCTTCGACGTGCTTTGTATGGTCTGAAACAATCTCTTCGTACTTGGTATGATCGCTTTCAGACTGCTGTTACTGAGCTTGGGTTCATCCTTGTGCCCAGGACTCTGCTTTATTTCTTCTCCACACCTCAGCTGGATTTGTTGCATTATTATTGTATGTGGATAATATGATCATCATTGGCTCTAACTCTTCTGCTATCTTTGAGGTCAAGCAGCATCTCTTCCGCACCTTCGAGATGAAGGATCTTGGTCCTTTGCGGTATTTTCTTAGTATTGAAGTTATTTCTTCTCCAAAAGGCTATTTTCTGTCTCAGGCTAAGTATGCTAATGAGGTCATTCACCGTGCTGGTTTTACTGATACTGAGGTTTCTGATACACCTATTGAGCTTAATGTGAAACTCAACTCTGCTAATGGTGTCCCTCTGGATGATCCCACTTTATAGCGCGAGCTTGTAGGTTGCTTAGCTTATCTGACAGTTACTCATCCTGATCTTGCCTATATTGTTCATGTGGTTAGCCAGTTTGTTTTTGCTCCTCGCTCCCCACATTGGGCTGCATTGGTTCGGATTCTTCGCTATATCCAAGGTACTATCTTTCAGGGTTTACTATTGTCCTCTACTTCCTCTCTGGATTTGGTGGCTTATGCTGATTCTGATTGGGCTGGTGATGATACTGATTGCAAGTCCATGTTTGGTTTCTGTATATTTCTTGGCAATTCCTTGATCTCTTGAAAAAGTAAGAAACAAACTATTGTTGCTCGTTCTACTGCTGAAGTCGAGTACCGTGCTATGGCTCATGCTACTGCTGAGATTGCTTGGCTTCGTTGTCTTTTATCTGATTTGGGTGTTTCTCAGTCTTTTCCGACCTCTCTCTATTGTGACAACCACAGTGCTATTCAGATTGCCCACAATACTGTCTTCCATGAACGGACAAAACACATTGAGATTGATTGTCACTTTATTTGACAGCATCTGTAGTTTGGCTCTATTTCGCTTCTTTTTGTCTCTTCAGCTTTGCAATTTGCGGACTTCTTCACGAAGACTCACACTACCGCTCGGTTTCAATTTCTTCTTAGCAAACTCTCAGTGTTTTCTGCTAAAACACCTTGAGTTTGAGCGGGGGTGTGAGAATATATTGTGTATAGAATTAAGGAAGATTGTATTGTGTATAGAATTATGAAAGATTGTGGTGTAACTATTTGGCTGTATTTCCTTTTTCGTATTTTCCTTTTTCAATCATAGGTTTAGGGTTATATAAACTGGTGACCTCCTTGTAAAGATACACAATTGAATATACAGAAAATCTTTCAGGAATCTTACATAGAGAGTTAAAGCATTAGCATAGGATATGTAACTTTTAATTACCATTTTATTACGCTAATTCGAGATATATAGGTTGCAACTTCAGTGTTTCCATTGAATTTAGTTAAGGTTGGATTTATTTCCATGAAATTGACAGTAACATTTCATTTCCAATTTTTTTGTAGACTCAAAGTTACACATAACTAAAAGGAACAAAATGCAACCTCTGTATGTGTAAACCCAAAGATTGTCAAGCAAAGACAATTGAGAAAAGCATAATTTACCCAATCAAGAAGGTAAACAAACTCGTCCTTTGGCCTGTAATTTGTATTGCTTTTCCCACTGACAATCTCTAGTGCAACAATCCCAAAATTGTAAACATCTGCTTTATTTGTTAGGTAACCCCTTATTGCATATTCAGGAGCCATATATCCTCTGAAAAAATGAAAAAAAAAAATAAAAAAACAAAAAACAAAAAATAAGAAAGTACAGAAACAACCACACCATTAAGTTCATCAAACTCAACTCAACTGAACAAACCCTTAATGCTAACTAGTAAGGGTAGAAAGTTCCAAGACTAATACTTAATGTATCTACATGCATCCTTAAAATAATATCATCACTCAAAAAAACGGTCCATAAGACATTTATTTTCTTTTCTTTATTTTTATAGCAATTGATTGATCAACCCTACGATCTCTTGAACTTCCATCATTTTGGATAGTCCATTTTTTGACATTGCATAGGTGGAAAGGAGTTCAGTTCACCACAAGTTATGTCTGATTACGTAAAGAAGGTTCCCAAATTGTAGTTTGAAAGCAAAACTGTAAAAACTTCTTATCTACCACCCAGTAGCAACTAAGAAGCTAGTGCAGAATTACACATCTACTGGTGGTGTGTCGGATATAAGACAATTTTCAAGTAAGAAAACCACTCATCATTCCAAAGAGAAATATTATATATATATTTTTTTGCTGCCTATAATTTCAGACTACCAATACAATATTAGTTAAGCAATACTCCAAATTCTGGGGTTTACACACCATCTGTTGCTACTTGCATCACTGGGAAAAGGATAGTGATGGTTAACTAAGTTATATATTACTTGATTTCAACTAGCATGCATATGACTATTAATCTGAAATATACTCAGATGAAATAAAGGTATGCAGATCGGCAACGTTTAAAGGGGTGTATGGAAGTGGGAAAAGGGTGCTAACAAACTCACATTGTTCCAGCAATTCGCGTGCTAATATGGGTTGGTCTCCACTTTATTAAGCTTGGCCAAACCAAAGTTAGATATCTTAGCATTCAGGTCCTTATCAAAGCAACACATTCGTGGCCTTAATGTCTCTATGAACAATTTTCAACCTTGATTCCTCGTGAAGATAAGCTAAGCCCATTGCTATCCCTAAGAATATCCTTTTTCTTGTCGGCCAGTCCAATTTTAGTTGATGTTTCTCGCGACCTAAAAATGGAGGAGACAGTTACTTCAGTATAGTAATGCATAAATACATAGAATGGTGTAGAAAGATGATAGGGAAGCAATTACCAAAGAGTGCGCAGGCAAGACTATTGTTTTCCAAGTACTCATATATTAGCAGCAATTGGTTTCCTTCAATACAACAGGCATGGAGTCTGACAAGATTTGGGTGCTGTAAGGCAGATATAATGCCTATCTCATTGACAAATTCACGATTTCCTTGCTTTGATTTGGCTGAGAGCTGCTTAACAGCAATTATAGAACCATTTGATAATACTCCCTAAGATTAAGCAACAACAGTGTCAGAATCATTATTAAAATATAATATAAAAATACTATTTTCTTCTTCATTGCTGCATTTAGTATGTATACATAAAAATGGTAGATGCCCTAAATGTTGCATCGGCATGACTTTGCTGGTAGGTTGGCACCCTAAGCAAAAAATTAATAACTTGCACAAAAATTACCATGTAAACGGGCCCAAATCCTCCTTCACCAATTTTGTTTGCAGGGTCAAAGTTACTGGTTGCTGCTTTAATCTGTCTCAAGGTGAAATAACCTGTTTGTAGATCGAGTGCTCGAAGCTCTATAACAAGGATGAGAAATAGAAATTCCCAGAAAATGAACAATATTAGAAAACAACTGCAAAATACAAAACAGATAAAGAAGAGTATTTCATCTTTCTCAACCAATCTGAAGGTTGTAAATGTAATGCTATATGAACTGTGACATGACTAATTTTAGAGCCTTGAGATAACACCATTCCATTTCTATCAGAAGACGTTGTAGACACAAATTTTAAAATATGAAGTGTTTTAACACATTTCAAAATTTTATGTTACAAGTGTCCACTGTTTAGTTTTTGAACTAAACAATATTGATTATTTGAATAGTTGGTTCTTATTTCTGTTCTGTATTTCAGATCATTAATTATACATTTTATACAAATGAAACCTCCGATTAATGAAGAACAAAATAAACAACAAAAGACAATTTAAGAAAAATAAATATTTTATTGAAATTGTTATGGGCTTTGAACCCTCGAATACAAAATACAATTCTTGGGTTTGGAACCTTTTACCTATTCATCGCTAGTAGCGTAGGCTCTTGAGTTCTCTAGGCTTCTCTTCTTCTTTCTTATAACGACTTCTTTAGCTCTCAATTTCTTTCTCTCTCTCTCTCTGATCTTTTCACTTCTGATTTCCTGATCCCTCGTCTTGTGTGATGGTCCTCATATTTATAGAGGGCCATCAGGTGATAAGAATGCTTCATCTTCAATTTGAATTTCGAATTGAATAATAGCGCCATTTGAATTTTGAATGATAGCGCTATATGATTAATCGTATATCTGATTAACCGGATTGATCCTTGCTGTCACGACCCAAACCCGCCCCTATGGGTTTAGTACCGTAACCGGCCAGTAATCCGTGATTACCGAAGGCCTGCTTAACAGTAAGACAGTATTACAGAGTACAGGGGCTGGCGGAAGCCAAAACAGTAACTAAAATATGTCCAATGAACTGTGACAGTCTGTATGTAAAAGACTTTTCATGCGTATGCACATTCATAACAGAACAGTCTATACATATATGTACAATCATCCAGGATAGGGACCCCGTCCCTATTAAGATAGTACAGTACAAAAACGTTCAGTCTATACAGTTCAGAAACAAAAGGGGAAAACTAAAACACCCCAAAAAGCCCTAGCTTGACAGGCTCAGAACCTCGCAGTGAGGCATAGCGGTTGGCTTCGACAAAAGGGAGTCTAACCCATGCTCCTAGCTCCGGTCTGGTGCCTGAACACCTACATATATATATATATATAAATAGTGAGCTAAAGCCCAGTGAATGACATAATGCGTAAAGAGGTTAAAAATGAATGTCCTTTTAGTATTGAAAACAGTCAATTGATTCAGTATATCAGTCATTCAGTCATAACAGTCATATGTTGTACATCCATTAGCAGAACAATACAGTAAACAGTAGGTCTTGAAAGACCGAGTAGTCAATGATGGCCATCATAACAGTAAACAGAAGTTCCAAGATAGGAACTAACAGAGATCTCTGTAACAGTAGTTGCTATAGATGCCACAATACAGTTCAGAATAGAGGATATACATTCATTCAGTTAACAGTATCAATTCAGAAACAGTACAGTTTAACCATTCGGAAGATATTCATATTTGAACATATCTTTACACAGTTGTTACTCACAGAGTTCAGGGCTACAGTTAAGCTAGAGCGCGTCCTCAGATGCCAACCCTACACAGTTTACAGGATGAACACACACTAAGTTCACATTCGGGAATCAAAGACTTAGTCCCTACTTAGACTCGATGCGGTTCTACATCTATATCCTCATTAAGATACTTTAAACTAGGCCCAAGAATGCCTAGAATGAAATGAGGATGCAATGATGCACTTTAAAAACATTTTCAGAATTTTCAGAAAAACAGGGTCCCGTTCGAGCGTGTCTTTCCCCGCTCGAGCGGACATGCAAACAAAGGTTCCTCGTTTGAGCGTCACTTCCTACACTCGAGTAGACTGCAAAACATGGCAAAAGTACTGGATGTGTGAAAATCACGCTCGATGGGCGCTCGACACCCGCTCGAGCGTGTGACACAAGTCCCCGCTCGAGCGTGCAATCACCCACTCGAGCGGACTTCAAAACAATGCAAAGTGCTGGGAGCACAAAATTCACGCTCGAGCGCCACTTTCCCTGCTCGAGCGTGAGTCCAAATTCTGGAAATTCCAAATTCGAACCTCAAGCTCAAAACTAAGTTTCAATGCACCAAATTCGACCCTCTTGGGCTAATTTTCTGGAAAACACTTGTAAACTCATACTATAACATGTTTCAAAGCTCAATTTGTAAAATCAAGGCCCAAAGGTGAGTCAATTAAATCCAATTTCAAACCAAAATTCAAGAACATACTTCAAATGTGACATGCATGAGTTTAAACCAATTCAAAGCTTCAGTCACTTGCTCAAATGAGCCAATTATTTCCAAAACATGATGAATCCAAGGTGCTTAACATTAACATGAACATGCATGTGAACATTTATGAAGAACAACCTCAAAAATGAGAGATATGCACATGCATGCATGATACATGTTATAATTCAACATTACAAGACCAAAACTTGACTTTAAACTCCAATGAGACAAGAGCCATGCAAGAACTAACTCAATTACATGAACAAGAAGGTGAAGACTCTACCTTAAGTCTTGAATTATAAGAAGGGAAGCTCAATTGTAAAGAATTCTTCAAATCTCCTAAGCCTCCAAGCCAATTTAGTTGAAAACAAGTTTTTTCCTCTCTCTCACTCCCTCTAGTCGGTTAAGCTCAAGGGAAATGGCTGAGGAAATGTTGTATCAAAGTGTAATAAGGCTTCAAGTGTGTTGACATAGTGGCCCACTAGCATGGCAAGATGGTAAATAGGGCTAACTCTTAGAATTTGGCATTATTTGATCTAATTTAATCATACCAAATCACAATTCAATTAAATATGCCATAAAATCACATAAATTCTAATGATCATAAAACATTGGTCAATTTCGGATTCGGCCGCCGACAAGGCCTTCAATTTGCAGTTTAAAGCATAAAACATGGACAGATAATTTAACAGTCAAACAGATAGAAATGCATTTAAACTAGTACATTCAATCAGTCAGTTTAGTATTTCAGTCGATTCAATTACTTATCGTAATCAGTCTCAGTTTAGCAGTAATCAGTGGTTAACCAGTAATCAGTGATGAGGGTTATTACACTTGGGTTTCATCCTGTGTGGTGTCCTTATTGTAGGCTCTACAGGTGCCATCTTTTGTAGGCTCCACGTGTCACTTGAGCATTTTGAATGACGTCTTGAGATACGACGTCGTTTTATTTATGCACTTCAATGGATCATATTGATTTTTTTAGGAAGTGATTTCCTATAACATTCCTATCATAGGCTCTATACGTATCATTGACTGATTGACCGTATTTGAAATTTTAACATAAATTTGTTGAAATTTATGTGCCAACAAATGTCCCTCGTGATTTGTACAAGTGAATTTTTTTTAACTGTGCAAATCACAACTTGGCACTTTTATTTAGGCATTCTTTAGATCATAGATTGTATTACCTCTTGGCCTTCATCACTTTCGGCCCCTTTGACTTTATTTTTTTTTATTTTATGGACTTAATTTTTTTTATGGGTCAATTGCTCTTTATAGTCCATTACCTTTTTTGTGGACTTGATCCATTTTTATTATTTTATTTTTTTTAGGGTCATGGGTAAGATCCAGGAATTTAATTGGGCCTTTCCTTTTGTGGGCTTCCAACTTGCCATCATTTTTATTTTATTTTTTACAGTAGATTTTTTTTTTAGGCCATTATGGATATTGATGGGTATGGTCCAAGATTTGTTTGGGTCTTCTCTTTTGTGGGCCTCTTTCTTCATTCCATGTGGGCTTCTCACCAACTTGCCACTATTTATTTTTTATTTATTTTTACAGTAGATATATATATATTAGGAGTTTGTCTAAATGGAATAGGATGGGTTGGCATTGGTAGGATTGCTAATCCGACACAAACTCTTCTATGGAATATTTCAAATCCTACATAAACTCTTGCTTCTTTGAAGTATTTTAAGAGACCACTACCTCTTTTCTTAAGCAAGACTTTTCCTTGATATTACACCTATTCATATATTTTTCCCTGCAGCCTTTTTTTTCCCTGCAGATTTTGTTTCTCCCAGCAGATTTTTTTATTTCCAGAAAATTTTTATCCTTCCAGCAACTTTCCACCCATTATCTTTCTTCTTTTTCCAACAAAAGTTGTTTTTCTTATACTTTAAAGAAGACACAAAAGAATCTCTTCAAACTCCTTTAAATTAGGTATGCTTTCTCCTCCATAAAATATTTTCTTTCAGCATGTATATCACCATGTGACAGCCTTTTCCAAAAAATTTTACTAGACCCTAAGTCCAAGTAGTCCTAACAAAGACCTTTCTTGAAAGGATGAATAACCTACTGCCTTCTTTCATAACAAAAGTTGTAGCCATTTTTCTTATTATTTGTTTTATTATTTTTTTTATTTTTATTTTTACTTGGACAAAAAAAAAAAAAAAAATCTACTGCCTTTCAAGCAGATTTTTTCCTAGCCCAAAGTCTTTCCTGAACAAAGACCTTTTTTTTGTCACAGTTTAATCTGCTCTCTCTCTCTTTTTTTTTTTTTTTTGGTCACAGTTTAATCTGCTTGCTGCCTTCTAAATATATATTTTGTTGTTAGATCATGAACTTAACGAGCCCAAATAAAGTCCTTGCCCTATACAAACAAAAGACCAGGTTTTTTTTTTTTAAAGCAAAACCTGCAAGAATTTTTCCCTAGATCATGAGTTTAAATAGCCCAAGTAGAATTGTTGACATGGCAGGTCTCTTGTCTTCTGGAAGTGGTCTCAATTGATCCCTATTAGAATTTTCTATGACATCTTCAGAAGGTAGGCCACATAGTTCCAGACCAAGATGGTCGAATTCTATGAGTTTAAATAGCCCAAGTAGAATTGTTGACATGGCAGGTCTCTTGTCTTCTGGCAGTGGTCTCAATTGATCCCTGTTGGAATTTTCTGTCACATCTTCAAAAGGTAGGCCACATAGTTCCAGACCAAGATGATCGAATTCTACCATTTTAGTTTTAGCTGGTCCATTTTGAATCTAATCTAATCAAAGCCTGCCCCTCATGATTCATGCCAGTGAATTTTAACTGTACGAATCACGACAACATAGTATTTTTTTTTCTTTCTTTTATATATATATATATATTTTTATGTCTTTTTACCTCTTTTGCAGGCAACACGCAAGGCATCAGCATTTGTTTGCAGGTATCATTGCCTTTTCCAACCTAATGGCAATGAGTGGCTTGAATCATTGGCAGTGATTGTGTCCTTTCACCCCAATGGCTTAAATCCTTGGCAATGAATGTGTCCGTCACCCCAATGGCTTGAATCCTTGGCAGTGATTGTGTCTTTTCACCCCAATGGCTTGAAACCTTGGCAGTGAATATGTCCTTCACCCCAATAGCTTGAACCCTTGGCAGTGATTGTGTCCTTCACCCCAATGGCTTGAATCCTTGGCAGTGAGTGTGTCCTTCACCCCAATGGCTTGAATCCTTGGCAGTGATTGTGTCCTTCACCCCAACGGCTTGAATCCTTGGCAGTGAATGTGTCCTTCACCCTAAGGGCTTAAATCTTTGGCAGTGATTGTGTCCTTCACCCCAAGGGCTTGAATCCTTGGTAGTGATTGTGTTCGTCACCCCAACGGCTTGAATCCTTGGCAGTGATTGTGTCTGTCACCCCAACGGCTTGAGTCCATGGCAGTGATTGTGTCTGTCACCCCAACGGCTTGAGTCCTTGAGTCCTTCGTAATGATTGTGTTTGTCACTCCAACGGTTTGATTCCTTGGCATTGATTGTGTACTTCACCCCAACGGCTTGAGCCCTTGGCAGTGATTGTGTCCGTTACCCCAACGGCTTGATTCCTTGGCAAGGGGCTTTCGTTAATTTCTTTATATTATGACATTTTGCCTTCACTAACCCCCCCTTTTTTTTTATGAAGTATGGAAAAGACACTTAAATATCTTCGACGTGATGAGAAGGACGTATTGGATAAATCTAGTCCAAAAATAATTCGGCACAAACCTATCACTGCTTTATTGTCACCTACTGAGTTGGACCCCTACATCCTTTTACATATGGCTTCCGAAGACTTGGTCTATACAGGAATTCGAAACTACTGTGAGATTTTCGAGAAAGGGCACTCCAAATCAATCGGTTCATTCCCTGTCTCAATCCTCCATCCATTTTCTGAAGACCTTGACTGTTCTGAATTTAATACTCTTCTTAAGAGAATGAAACATGAAAAATTAAAGTGGGATAATTCTTTTAATGTCCGCGGCATTTCTACCCATTTGCAATCCCCTATATGGATTTTTTGGTTGAATGACGTTTTTTTCCACATTTGCCCCTATTTTGAAGAAGTGTGGGATTTATGCTGCAATATATGTATCCCAATTTGCTTATGCTAGGAATGTCTCCCTGCTCAAAGGATTCTTAGAGCAGTGGTCACCCGACACCAACACTTTCCACACCATTTACGGCGAACTTGGGATCTCTTTATGGGACCTTCATCGCATTAGCGGGCTCCCCATCTGTGGTGAGTTTTATAAAGAGTTCACCCCCTCTAATGACATTTTATATTCGTCCCAGACATCCAAGGCATGCCGTGGGCTTTTCAACATTTATGCCAGCTCTTTTCAATCTAAGAAGTTTAACCACTGGACTTTCAAATTCATTGACGAATCCCCAACTTCGATTAATGGTTTTCAATGAAAAGATAGAATCCCTGATGATGTGTATCTTTCTGGTTTTTTGGCGAGCTGGCTTAGCGGATTTGTCTTCCCTCACTCTTCCAGGGAAATTCGTCCGACTACGTTTCATGCAGATGGCCGGTGGAACCTTATTTAGCTTGGCCATCCTCATCCTTGCGTACCTCTATCATTCTCTTGATAAAATGGCATCATGACCTTCACCTGGGAAGGAAAATATTCAGGGTCCTTTGCATTACCTTTTTGGATGGATTTCACTATATTTTGTTAAGACTTACTCTCATGGGGATCCTCAGTCGATTTGTCCGATTCCTGATATTCATTTCATGCCATATCTTGGGTTTATTGGAAACCAATCGGCTACCCAGTTTTTTACTGATAAATTTCCATTTGTGGACTCTCTCATAACTTATCGTATGGAGTGTCAGTTTAGGGCTCTTACCCAAGAAGGTGAACCTTCAAGCATTCTGGTCGACTCTAAAAGGATATCACCTTTCCACCTTGGCTATCTTATATCTTTGAGGCAAGGGATTTTAACTTTTAAAATGGGATTTAATTTCATTTATGAACCGTACTCCCCTAACCGATACGGTCGTCAATTTGGGTTTGCTCAAGCGTGCCCTACACTACTTAATGTATCTTGTCGGCAGCCCTCTGAGTGGTTTAAATTTTATTATAACTGGCGCCATATGCTACGCTGCGGTACAAAAGTCTCATTGGAGTTACCAGGCTCCCGATTTACTTCTCACATAACCATGCCTTATGCCAATTAGTGGTTGGGAACTTTCTTTACCGTGCTCCAATATGTTACTCATACCCAGCCAAAATCTTTACGCAAGAGAAAACTGGATATGTCAATTAAAGACCGAAAGACGAAGAATCCTTCTTATTCTAGAGCTAGGTCATCATCTTCACCTATTGCTCTGGAAGCATCATCACCTCAGAGAATGGATAATAGTCGACCACTTATTGCTCCTTGCTGATCTAGTTACTCGGTTTCAGATCTCCTTCATCTTTTCGAGGATATGTGTAATTCTCAATTTAAAATGAGATTTAGCTTTGAGCAAGTAGATTCTGGCCCTCAATTTTCTAGTCTAGCAAAGTTTTTTCCAGAGACTATGTCTATCAGTGATTGTATAAGAACTTCCCAACCAACAGTATCGACCAAAACCCCAATGGACCAATTTCGCACATATCTGTACTCTTTTCTTGAAGATAAAGATGAGAATATGATTCAAGAACTCTTTGAGGGAGATGTGTATGAATTAACTGCCTTGGGTCATATTCGCATTAAGAGTGTTGAAGTTCCTTCTCCCACCAAATCTTTTTATCGTTCTCTCAATGGGAGTAGCGAGAGTGAAGATGAGTTTTATTACTACACCCCTCTTTTAGATGACACACCGACTAAGATGAGCAAATTGCCCCTAGCAAATGTAGCTTTTTCTTCTCCTTCTTCGAACAAGCCATCCAAGCTATTAGAGAAAGGTATAATTCTATATATATATATATTATTTTTTTTTTGAATACCTTTCATTTTCTTAGGCATTGCGCCTCGGACTTCCCCAGCTGCCTCGCATATGCCATTGGCTACCTTTAAGGGTATTCTTATTCATTCCTTGTACCTCATTTTATTTCATGATGTATACATACTCAAGGAACTCTTTTCTCTTTAAATCATGCCACATTGCAAAATCCGTGGTCCACTTGTGGGAATCATAACTTGTCTCCTCCCCCACCTAAGTCTCTTCAAGCCGTACACCAACGTATACTTCATTCATCTATATATATATATATGTATATTGTTTTTACCTTCTATTTTTTCATTGAGTATCTCCTTCTATTTTCACAGAAATTACTTCTGACACATTGGAAGAGACAGATGAAATTATTTCTAATACCTCGGAAGAGGCCCAAATTCTTGCAGAATTACTTGAAGCAAATGGGGTTAACAAATTATTTGACAAACTTGAAGCACCCTTTGCTCCATCTAGCCTTCTTTTGGGAACTTTCTCTAATGAAGCAGCCACCCATATTCAGAAAGGTCTTACTATTTCTCTCCAATCAATGACGGATGTTAATGGCATGATTGCTGTAGCAAACAACGTTTTCATGATTTTGAAAAGTTTCGGTGTAGACTTCACCTCCTTTTATGAGAAGGTAAAGATATTCCTTGGGTGCTTTGCTTTGAAAACCCAACTTGCAGATTCTTTAAACTTGTCTACTGCAAAATTTGAGGCCCAATACTATAAGAAGAAGCTTCATTTTGACAAAGTTTCTGGCGAACATGAATAGTTGTCTGCTTCAATTATCAAGTCGGATGAGCACATTGCGGGTCTTAATCAAAGGATTTTCAAACCAAAGAGTTACTCAAACAACTTGAAGAGGAATTGTCATCTACTCAAGCGGAACATGCATCCTTTATGTGTGATTTTGCACAAGCTTCCGAGAGTGTTTCTAAATCAGAAGAAGACGTGCAAACTACTCTAAATGTTTTGAGCCAACACAAGAAGAAGAATGGACAACACAGTGTTGTGGAACGTGCTTTTGAAATGGCTAAGGCTTCTCTTAATGAATGAAGGCACTTTTATTTTGTTATTCATCCAAACATAATATATGTATGAAATTTCGCTCAGTGATAGGTTTATTTGTTATATGAAATTTCTCAATACAATACATTGATTTGTCTTATTTTAGCCGTTCGCATTTTATACTCTTGCGGGCCAGGAGTATCCAATGTTTTATCACCTTAGATTTCGGTGAGGTATTTTAGCAATTTAACCACATACAATACCGTTGGTGGTCTTCGACTTATGTTTGGCCGTACACAGTTTATACTGTTACGGGCCAGGAGTATCCAATGTTTTATCGCCTTAGATTTCAGTGAGGTATTTTAGCAATTTAACCACATACAATACCATTGGTGGGATTCGACTTTTGTTTGACCGTACACAGTTTATACTCTTGCGGGCCAGGAGTATCCAATGATTTACCACCTTAGATTTCGGTGGGATATTTTAGCAGTTTAACCACATACAATACCGTTGGTGGGATTCGACTTTTGTTTGGCCGTACATAGTTTATACTCTTGCGGACCAGGAGTATCCAATGTTTTACCACCTTAGATTTCAGTGGGATATTTTAGCAGTTTAACCACATACAATACCGTTGGTGGGATTCGACTTTTGTTTGGCCGTACACAGTTTATACTCTTGCGGGCCAAGAGTATCCAATGTTTTACCACCTTAGATTTCAGTGGGATATTTTAGCAGTTTAACCACATACAATACCGTTGGTGGTTTTTTTTTTAAGGCCCTAACTTTTGTCTAGGCCGCCCTTTCGGGTTTTCAACCTAGCAGGCTTTCTTAAGGGTAATATCTCTTCAAGAACCTTGTATTGGTTAGGGGAATGATTCTGTCACCATCCATCGTTATCAACAAATAGGCCCCATTAGAATAAACCTTCTCAATGACATAAGGTCCTTCCCATTTGGGCTCAAGCTTTCCTTTGGTTCTTCGTGAGACTATTATGGGTGTTCTAACCATTAGTACCAAGTCTCCTTTTTTAAAGGAGCAAAGCCTCACCCTTTTATTGAACGCATTTGCCATCCTTTGTTGGTAGATCTCTAAATTCTGTTGAGCATACAACCTTCTTTCATCTAGGGTCTCGAGCTCAGCCAACCTCACTCTTGCACTTTCATCTTCTGTTAAGGACTCTTGTATTGCCACTCGCAATGATGGTATTTGAACCTCAAGTGGTAACACTGCTTCTCCTTCCAAAACCAATGAATAAGGGATTGCTTGAGTAGGAGTTCTGTGCGAAGTCCGATAAGCCCACAAAGCTTCTTGTAACTTTTCGTGCCAAGCTTTTTTGTTCTTATCCACCATCTTCTTGAGAATTTTGCACAATATCTTGTTGAAGGCTTCTGCAAACCATTGGCAGGTGCATGATATCTTGATGAATGGTTGTTTTTGATTTTGTACTTGGCAAATAACTTGTTCAAAGCATCACTTCTGAATGGCTGTCCATTATCCATGATGATACTTTCTGGAATCCCGAACCTGTAAATGATATGGGTTCAAATGAACTCAGAGACAACTGTGCTTTTTATATCCTTTAAAGCCACGGCCTCTGCCCATTTTGAGAAATAGTCAGTTACAATTAGGATGTATCGATATCCTGCTGAAGATGGAGGTACAAAAGGACCAATAATGTCCATACCCCATGCTGCAAATGGCCAAGAACAAGTTGTTAAATGTAAAGGCTCTGGGGGTTGGTGGAGAAAGTTCCCATGGAATTGACAGACTTGGCATCTTCGAGCATAATCTATGCAATCTGCAAACATAGTCGGCCAATAGTATCCCAACCGTTTTAGCTGCATATGTAATTTAGGACTACTTTGGTGTGCCCCACATACACTTGCGTGTATTTCTGCCATTACCTCTTGAATACGCTCCTTGGCTATTCACCGCATGTACATTCCATCCAAAGACCTTTTGTATAACCCATCTTTCCATAGGACGAATTTGGTAGCCCTACGTCTCACTTCAATTCTTTTTACTTTATCTTCAAGTAGCCTACCATGTTGAAGGTAAGCTATGAATGGTTTCCGCCAATCCTCCTCGCTTTCTCCCTTCGTGGTGACGACCAAGATTGGAACCAAGTCAGAAACTTCTTTTAAAGGTTATAACACCCTTCTTTCACCTACCATGATAGTAATTGTTTTGCTATCTGGTAGGGTCAATGATGCAGCCAAACTTGCAAGTGAATCAGCTTGAGCATTTGTTATTCTCTTCACATGGAAAATATGTGTTTTCCTGAATTGCGAAAACAATTGATCAACCCTTTCATGATACGGGATAAGACTTGTTTTCTTAACAATGTATTCTCCACGGAGTTGCTTTACCACCAGTTCTGAATCTCTATAAATTGAGAGTTCTTTAATAGGAATTTGTAATGTCAATTCTAATCCAGCAATTATAGCTTCATATTCTGCCTCATTATTGGAGCATCCTTCACTTAAGGCGAAATAATGGGTGATTATAGCATTGTCTAGAGTCACAAACACAATTCTAATTTCAGCTTTATTGTTTTTAGGATTTTCTTGCTTCTTGCCATCTGGACTCCTTGAAGCTACATCAAAATACATCTCCCATCCTTTCTGGATTTCTACTTGCATAACCTCTTCATCTGGTAAATCAGTTACTAGAGGTGAATCATTAGGTATAGGATGTGTTGCCAAAAAATCTACTAAAGCCTGCCCCTTTACAGCTCTTTGGGGAACATATTCAATTGTGAATTGTTGGAGAATTACAGCCCACTTTGCAATTTTCCCTGAAAGTATGGGCCGTGAAAATATATATTTCAAGGGGTTTGCTCTTGATATCAACTTGGCTTCGTGTTCCAGGACATAGTGCTTTAGTTTTTGCAAGGCGAACACCAAGGCAAGACATGTCATTTCGATAGGAGAATAATTGACTTCTGCCCTAACCAGAGTACGACTCAAGTAATACAAGACATTTTCTTTCCCATGCTTATTGTGTTGTTCCAACAGTGCCTCTAAAGAACCATCCAGCGCTGTTATGTACAACAAGAGTGGTTTCCCTTTTATTGGGCTCATGAGTACTGGAGGCTTCAAAAGATACTCCTTAATACTATTAAAAGCATTTTGGCACTGCTGATCCCATTCAAATGGGACACCCTTTTTCATCAATCTTGAGAATGCCAAGCATCCACCAGCCAAGTTCGAAATAAATCTTCTGATATAAGCCAATCTCCCTTGTAGCCCCTTTAATTCCCTTAAATTTCACGGAGGAGGCATTTCAGCAATGGCTTTAATCTTAGTAAGGTCAATTTCAATCCCTTTGTTTCAAACCACAAACCCTAGAAATTTTCCTGAGAAAACTCCAAATGCACATTTTAGTGGGTTTATCTTGAGTTTATATCTCCTCAAACGTTCGAAGATTTTTCTCAAATCTTCTACATGGTTTTCCTTCTCCTTTGTCTTGACGACAAGATCATCAACATAGCATTCAATGGTGTCATGGAGCATATCACCGAAAATTACAGTCGCCCTTTGATACGTGGCCCCAGCATTTTTCAGGCCAAAAGGCATTACCTTATAGCAAAAGACTCCTCTCGGAGTCCTAAATGCAGTCATTTCTTCATCTTTAGGTGCCATTCAGATTTGATTATATCCTGAGTATCCATCCATAAAAGACAAGGTTTCATACCCAGTAGTTGCATCTACAAGAAGTTCAGTGATGGGCAAGGGAAAATCATCTTTAGGACAAGCCTTATTGAGATCACGAGAATTAATACAAACCCTGATTTGACCATTCTTTTTCTTGACCGGCACTATGTTTGCTAGCCAGGTTGGATATTTGACTTCCCTAATGAATCCTACATTGATAAGCTCGTCGACTTCGGCTTCAATTTGGGTTGTAAGCTCTGGTCGAGTTCGCCTCTGAGGCTGTTTAACTGGCCGTTTCTCAGGGTTGATTGCAAGCTTATGGACTGCAATATCTGGATTAAGACCAGGCATCTCACTATAGTTCCATGCAAATATGTCACGATACTCTTTTAAGAAGGAAATATATTGCTGAGCTTCTTCTTCCTTTAAATTTGCACTAATGAAGGTTGGTTTGTTTTCTTCTTCATTACCCAGATTTACTTCACGGAGGTCATCTACAGTGGCTTGGCCTCCTGCTTCAAATTCTGTTGGTGTAAGTTGAGCTTCATCTTGGTCAACATTTTCCAACACATCTTGAGTGATAGTCATGTTTACTAGAAATTTTTCCTCATCCCCCTGATAGCCTAACCCTTCTGTCCTGGCGGTGATAATGCCGCCTTGCTGGATAGCCTGCCTCTGCGAAGGTGTTAATGCAAAGTCAAAAGGTGTCATTCGTTTCTGGTATTTTTTCAAGATCTAAACCAACTTTTACCAACATCTGTGTAATTTCTGCACTAAAGGTAGGCTTCTCAAAACTCGAGATGTTTTCTTCTGGCACTTGTTCAACTTTCACTTTCTGTTCAACATCTCCAAGTGAGTGGAATATGATGGGTTTCGACCCTTTTCCTTTAGAAAGGACCACAATCTTATTATATTTCTCCACATAGGTGCATTCTGTCCTCGTTAATGGCAACGTGAACTCACCCTTGAGATCCAAAATTGGATTTATTAGGGCTAGAGCCTTTGCCCCCAGTTTCCTTTCGGACTTTGGCACATATCGAAAAGTTCTTTTTGTTGAAACTAGAGTAGACTCTAGAGCGTCTTTGACATTCGGAGTATCTTCAGACTTTTTCACATCTTTTCCCTTTCTTTGTGAAGTCTTTGTATAGAAGCGAGCATCAGCATAATAGGCCTCTACTTCTCCAAATGGATCATTGTCAGCCACAATTGTCCCCTCTTTTTTGGGTGAAGGCAACGGGTACTTAATACATTGGTGATAAGTTGATGGCACTGCATGATGATTATGCATCCATGGTCTCCCAAGCAAAGCATTGTAGGAGGTGTCTACATCAATGACCAAGAACTCAGTGCTTTCTTCAATATCACCAAACTTGGTTCGCAATTCAATCTTCCCCATTGGGCGTTGTTCATTCTGATTAAATCCTTGAATGACCAAACGACTTGGGTGAAGTTGTGAAATTCGAACCCCTAATAAGTTTAAGGCCCTCCGAGGCAGGAGGTTTACCGCAGATCCTCCATCAACCAGAATTCAAGAAATTTTCACATCATAGATAAGCCCAGTGATAAACAAAGGCCGATTATGGTCTGTCATTTCATCACACATGTCTTTGTTACCAAAGATTACCATAGCCATGCATGTAGTTGTCTTCTTTTGATTTCTACCCTCAATTTCTTTGTGGAAATCCTCTGGCTTAGACAGGGCATATATTAAAGACTTTTGAAGCTCTGGAGACATTTTCAGTGCATCATATACGCTCAACAATGCTGGAATTTTCTTTAGATGAGCTAGTACATCATATTTCACTTGATCTTCCTCCAGTAAAACCTGTGGAACTTCTGACGTTTGAGGGTCCTGAGGATTTCGTAATTTCCTCCGGTAGGTCAAGTAAGTCTGGCATACTTCAGCAACCGCCTTTTTGTCGACCTCAACTTCTTTTGTTCTCTCACTTGTTCGGACCATGTTAACTGGTCCAGTTGCAGGGTGATCATCATCATCAGTCACTTCTCCATCTTCCTAGAGCTGCATTCTTCTCCTATTTCTTAGGTACCGGGAGTCACGTCTATAAAAGCAATGGGATTCTACAAAATCATTCTTCCTGGCCTCCCAACTAGGCACCACCACCCCTTCAATGGAGCAATACCAGTCAAAGGCGATCCCCTCCAAAGAAAGAGGGAATTGTTTTAGGCAAAGTGCTTGATTTTGAGCTGTTTCCCCACACTGTTTCAAAAAACGCCTAATATATTTTTGAGGATCTCCATACCCCTCATATAGGACAAAATTCGGAAGTTCGTATCCTTTAGGAAATGGTGTTTGCTCTACCCATAAAGGGAACAAATCCCTTGGGTGATAAGTGCCCATCTCTCGAAGATCAAGGGCAGTTTCAATCTTCTCCTCAATTGTGCCTTCTATGAAATCATATGTTTGAGAAGATATACCTTCGTCATCCAAATGTTCTGACATCTCAATTTCTATTGGCCATGGTTTATAAAATGTCCTATAGAATCAATCAGCCATGGTGTCCTAATCTGGATTGAATTAGGTGGCAGGCTGAAGTACCAATCTGCTGCCCATCTTTCCAAAGAAAGAACGAACTGCCATAGAAGTAACGCCTGGCTTTTTACTGTGTTTCCACATTGTGCAAGGAAACGAACCAAATGGCACCTTGGACAACCTGTCCCATTATATAAAGGAAAACGAGGTACTGCATATCCTCGTGGGAACTGAACCCATTCGACCCAATTAGGGAAAGGGTGTCCAGAAATTTGATTTCTTTCCATAATCAAATTTTGATGGGCTTCAAAACCCTTATCTTTCAAAGAGACTGTTACTTTTGCCTGATATTCCGCTTCCCTTCTAGCTTCAATTTTTGCTTTCTCATTATCACCTGGATTGCGAATGATATGTATTTCTCACTCTTCAAAATTTACATCCACAGTGATGACATTACAAGGAAAGTCAAAGTGATCAATTGATACACTTTCTCCATCGTATGTCCTAGCTGGGGATGTGTATGGTGAACCATCAGGAGAAAAGTCAAGTTCCCAATCTTCATTAGGATCCTCAACTTGAGATGACTTTCTTGTTTACTTGAATGCTTCCATACTTCATCATCCGACATACACCTGCCATTCACCTCATCATCCTTGAAGTATAGTCGTTTTTTTGCCTTTTTCACAAGCTCAGAGTCGGACCTACACCCGGTGTCTCCTTGTTTTGTTCCCCTTATATATTCTGGAGTGCTTTGATAGTGCATTGGTGGTGTTGGCGAATATTTTGGAGAAAAGGCTTCCGTTGTGTACTCCGAAGAAGCTGGTGTATACTCTGGTGAGGCTGGTGTGTATTCTGGAGAAATTGGTGTATACTCTGGTGAGTCAGGTATGCAGATAAAAGATGTAATGCAATCTCCTTCCCTAACTTTTGAACCAACTTCACCTTCATCTTCCTCGTCATCACTCAAAACAATAATGGTTAGGCAAGAGGCCAAAGTAAACTTTTCCTCTCCTTTTATCAAAGTATGTCTGCAACTCCACAGATTGAAATTTTGAAGGTAGAAATTCCTCCAATGTGACTGGGACAAGGGGACATTACTCTAACTACTCATCAAGGACCAATTTCTCCCATTTTTCCTTCTCCAGGTTCTTCTTTTCTTTTCTCTTACTTACTTTGGCTTTTTTCTATTTTCTGGAAACTTTTGGTTTTTGCTTTTTGGAAACTTTTGGCCCTTGTGTTGTTGAATCAACCACATTTCTAGTTTTCACTGTGGCATTTTGTTTTTTCTTTATGCTTTTTGATTGATAAACAACCCATTCACCTTCATTATCATTGTTGATAGTGATTGGGTTAGCAGATGCTTTCTCTTGAGAAGGGAGCCCGATAATCTTAGAGTCCAAAAGTTCCTGAATTTTATCTTTCAGAACAAAGCACTCTTTTATCGGATGGCTAATCAAACGATGGTAAGGGCAATACTTTGGATCGTTGGTCTTTCCTACCTCATGTGGTCTTTTCACCTCAGGGAGAGCAATCAATTTTTGCTCCAACAGATCTTCAAATAGGTCTTCGACCAGATCATCCGTGAAAGAATATTTTTTCTCCAACCTCTCTTTCATAGTCACCTTTTTTAATTCCTTGGGCTTTTTAGCCCCTACTACAATAGGACCCTTATTTCTGGTTTCAATTATAGCTGCAGTCGAGGACTCAACCCTTTCAATAGCCCTAGGCCTCCTTCGTTTAGCTAGATACAGCTCCATATCATGAGCTTTGGTGCATAGATCATTGCATCCTTTAAAAGTTTAAGCCATAAGAGCTGTAGAGAGCTCATGTCGGAAGTTGTTAAGGCACATCCAAATTAACTCTAATTGCTTAAACTTTTGAGGACAGGCAAACGTCAAAGCTCGCTATCTTGCAATGAAATCTGTAACAGACTCATTGTCACGTTGCTTGGTCTCAATCAGTTCTGGTACTCTAACTCGCCTTTGTGTGTTGCAGAACTATTTAAGGAACTCCTTCACCATGGAATCTCAATTTGGGATTGATCCCTCAGGAAGATTAGCATACTAAGTAAATGTAGAACTTTCAAGTGATTGGACAAATAGCTGCAAGCACAGGGCCTCATTTTAGGCTATTGGCCCGTATCTTGAAAGAAAATGAGCCACATGTTGTCTTGGATCTCCTGTTCCATCAAACATTTTGAAATTTGGTTGGAAAAAACCAGAAGGGAATGGAACAGCATCTACCCATGCTGGGTAAGGTTTTGTAATTATTCGAAAGTTCTCATCATCTTTTTCTTTGACTTTCTTTACTTGTCTCCTCACCATATCATCAATCATAGCCATAAGCATTGGATTCATACCACCACTGGTTAGATCAGAGTAACAAGGACCATTGCCCCCTGGGGCTAGTGTGCTTTTATGCCTACGGATGTCCCCACAACAAGTTGTGTCATTTGTTTGGGTGCACTTCTTGATCCTGTCATTTGGGCCTGCAACTATTGCATTTGCTCCAACATAGCAGCCATTTCCCGTTCTCTTCTCTCAAGTTGTTCTTGCAGGGCCACCACTTTTTCCTTGAGACCTTGGTCTTGTTGGACCTACGAATTTCACCTTCTTTCTCAACCTCAGTCATCATAACTGCGACTTTGTTGATATCTCTCAATTCATTGTTTCCAATATCCGTTGAAACAAATGAAATAGAATCATCTTGTTCGTACAAAGGATTATCAACCCCTACAACATTACTCATATTTGAAGCATCTGACTGCGATGCTTTGTTTTGAGCCTCACGGGTTATGGACCTTGTTACAGGCCATTTTCTTATTCCCTCCATAGATAGTTTAATCAAAGTAGAAATATTTCCCAAGGGTTGCTTACCCTCCTCCACCTTTGACCTTCTAACGAAGACAGGACTTTCAATTTGTTTTTAGCGTTCATATTTCGAGAGAGTCCTTTCAATAGCTCCTATAACATTTGTTGCCACTGTTCTTAATTCCAGTTTCTTTAAGGCCTTATTTCTTCTTCGCCTTTGTCTTTTCGAAATGGGACCATTTGATGACATACCAAGTCGAGCCCCTAGGGGCATAGAAGGACCGTTTGTGTTTTTGCAAATTCCTCATGAATTTTCAAAACAGTCCCTGCATTTCTAGGGTGGACCAATTGATGTTGATTCAAATCTCGTCAGACCAACGGGTGTTCCTTATTCAAACTTTGTCGCGCCAACGGGTGTTCCTTATTCGAACCCTGTCGGGCCAACGGGTGTTCCTTATTTGAACCCTGTCGAGCCAATGAGTGTTCCTTTGGCTCTTGAGAGTTGACTGAAATTTGGTTTGACCGATTTTGTGCTCTGAACAGAACTATTGGTTCGTAGGCCGCAATTGTTTTTTCAACAACAAGGGCCTTTTTTTCATCAATAGGAGTTTGGGTCATTACCCTCCTCCCAATGGCCCTAATGATGGCCATGTTTTCAAACAGAGGCCCTCTTTTGGGCAGACTCCGCCATTTTAATAGAGTCTTCTACCCTTTTGAGTAATTGGGCCACAACATTTTTTGTTGCCCCCGTTGAAGCTGCAACAAAGGCTGTAGTTGCAAACTGATTAGCCTCATTTGCCTGAATTAGAAAGCTCTTTGTTCGAGCTATGGCCCTCACAGTTTCATACTGCTTCGACGCTTTCACATAATCTTTAGTAATCTTTCTCAAACTTTCAACTTTCTGGAGAAGTGTGACTTTCTTCGTCACACCAGTTACCTTCGGGACAGCCAAGAGCTTTCGCTCCGGAGCCCCTTGGGCGATAGAGGAAAGAAGTGCATTTCCAGGATTTCACTGGTTCTACCTTTGGGACAGCTAAGAGCATTCGCTCCGGAGCCCCTTGGGTGATGGTTGCTATCTCCACCCTTAATGATTTGAGAACCACTGGAGTGTAGGTTTGTCTCTTAATAGTTGCTTCAGCATTCCTATAACAAAAGAATACGTCAGTAAGTTTCAACTATATATATATATTTTGTTCTTCGAAAGATGAGATGAGAAATAAGGTCCCACTGGGCGTGGCAAAATTTGTAGACACAAATTTTAAAACATGAAGTGTTTCAATACATTTCAAAATTTTATGTTACAAATGTCCACTGTTTAGTTTTTGGACTAAACAGTGTTGATTATTTGAATAGTAGGTTCTTATTTCCGATCTGTATTTCAGATCGTTAATTACACATTTCATACAAATGAAACCTCCGATTAATGAAGAACAAAATAAACAACAAAAGACAATTTAAGAAAAATAAATATTTTATTGAAATTGTTATGGGCTTTGAACCCTCGAATACAAAATACAATTCTTGGGTTTGGAACCCTTTACCTATTCATCGTCATTAGCGTAGGCTCTTGAGTTCTCTAGGCTTCTCTTCTTCTTTCTTGTAACGACTTCTTTAGCTCTCAATTTCTTTCTCTCTCTCTCTGATCTTTTCACTTCTGATTGTAAGATTTCTGAATAGGTTTTTGTATCTCATATATTCAATGTGTATCAATTACAATTAGACCTTAGAATATATATAGCCCTAACTCCTAAACCAAAAAGGAAATACAAATAAAATACTATCATGACTCTAATACAATCATACCTCTAATAGGACTCTAAGTTTAATTTGTAAGACTCATAATATATTTCACAATATATTCTCACACCCCCGCTCAAACTCAAGGTGTTTTAGCAGAAAACACGGAGAGTTTGCTAAGAAGAAACTGAAACCGAGTAGTAGTGTGAGTCTTGGTGAAGAAGTCTGCAAGTTGCAAAGCTGAAGGGATGAAAGGAAGCGAGATAGAGGCAGACTGCAGATGTTGGTGAACAAAGTGACAATCAATCTCAATGTGTTTTATCCGCTCATGGAAGACAGTATTGTGGGCAATCTGAACAGCACTGCGGTTGTCACAATAGAGAGAGGTCGGAGAAGACTGAGAGACACCCAAATCAGACAAAAGACAACGAAGCCAAACAATCTCAGCAGTGGCATGAGCCATAGCACGATACTCAGCTTCGGCAGTAGAGCGGGCAACGACTGATTGTTTCTTACTTTTCCAAGAGATCAAGGAATCTCCAAGAAACATACAGAAACCAGACGTAGACTTGCGATCAGTAACATCACCAGCCCAATCAGAGTCAGCATAGGCCACCAAGTCCAAAAAGGAAGTAGAGGACAATAGTAAGCCTTGAAATATGGTACCCCTAAGATAGCGAAGAATGTGAACCAAAGCAGCCCAATGGATAGAGCGAGGAGCAGAAATGAACTGACTAACCACATGAACAGCATAAGCAAGATCAGGGCGAGTGACCGTCAGATAAACTAAACAATCCACAAGCTCACGATATAAAGTAGGATCATCCAGAGGGACACTATCAGTAGAATTAAGCTTCACATTAAGCTCAATAGGTGTATCAGAAATCTTAGTATCGGTAAGACCAGCACGGTGAATGACTTCATTAACATACTTAGCCTGAGACAGAAAATAGCTTTTTGGAGAAGAAGCAACCTCAATACCAAGAAATACCGTAATGGACCCAGATCTTTCATTTCGAAGATGCGGGAGAGATGTTGCTTGACCTTAGAGATAGCAGAAGAGTCAGAGCCAGTGATGATCATATCATCCACATAGAGTAAGAGAGCAACAAAACCAGCCGATGTATGTCTCAGAAATAAAGCAAAGTCGGAAGCAGAACAATGAAACCCAAGCTCGGTAACAGCAGTCTGAAAGCGATCATACCAAGCACGAGGAGACTGCTTCAGACCATACAGAGCACACCGAAGACGACAAACTTGGCTAGAGGAATGGAGAAGACCAGAAGGAGGACGCATGTAAACCTCCTCAGTGAGATGGCCTTTAAGAAAAGCATTCTTAACATCCATCTAATAGAGAGGCCAAGAACGAATAACAGCGACAGAGATCAAAGTACAGACAGTAGTCATCTTGGCAACATAAGCAAATGTTTCCTCATAATCAATACCATACTCCTGAGAGAAATCTTTGGCAACCAGACGAGTTTTGTAGTGCTCAAGAGACCCATCAGAATGAGTCTTAACTTTGTAGACCCATTTGCAACCAACCAAGTTCTTACCAGCAGGCAAAGGAACCAGCTCTCAAGTACTAGTTTTCTGTAGAGCAGACAACTCATTTTCCATAGCGTGAACCCAATGAGGGTCCTGACATGTCTCTTTGTAAGACTAAGGTTCTGAAAAAGAGTGAATAACAGACAAAAAAGTACGATAGGAAGCAGAAAAACATGTATTAGACTAACCTAATTTGTTTGGAGGATGACGCGCTCGAGTAGGATATCGGTGTGCAACAGGATCAGAGTCGGCAGCAGCAGGAGGATCAGCAATAAGGGTAGAGACAACCAGTGGAGGAGGAGCCTTGCGACGAGAATAAACTAACAACGGAGGAGGAGAACAAACTGAAGGAGGAGAAGCAGCCAGAGGTGAAGTAGGAGGAGAAGATGAAACAAGCTCAGGAGGAACTGTGGAGATGTACTCATCAGACGGTACCTCAGAAGGAAACGGATCAATGTGAACCAAATCTTCTTTGGAAACTGGAGCAGTGACAGGAGGAAGCTGAAAGTAAGGCAGGCGTTCGAGAAAAGAAACATGACGGGAGACATAAAGATGACGGGAAACAGGGTCGTAACACCGATAGCCTTTCTGAGTAGGACTATAACCCAAAAAAACACAGAGGACAGACCGCGCTCTAAGTTTGGTCTTATCCTTGCGGGGAAGAAGGACAAAACAGGCAGACCCAAACACACGAAGGAGGGAGTAGTTAGGAAGTTGGGAGAACAAAGCCACATAAGAAGACCGACCAGAAAGAATGGAAGTAGGCATACGATTGAGAAGAAAAGCAGCAGTAAGAACTGCCTCCCCCCAGAATGGAGCCGGAACTGAGGCAGAGAGAAGAAGAGACCTAGCTGTCTCAAGGAGATGACGGTGTTTACGCTCAGCACGACCATTTTGGGCAGGTGTATCTGTACAGGAAGTTTGGTAAATGGTAACCAAATTGGCCAAATACTCACAAAACTCAGTTTTAAAATATTCCCCACCCAAGTCAGACCATAACACTTTAATGGTAGACCCAAACTGTGTAATAATCATAGACTGAAAGGTACGGTATATCTGATAGAAATCGGACTTATGAGTCATAAGATAAACCCAAGTGTAACGGGTGCAATCATCAACAAATGACACATAGTATGCAGAACCCCCTTTGGTGAGAACAAGAGAAGGGCCCCAAACATCAGTATGAACTAAAGAAAATGGTGTATCAGATATAGAAGTGCTTTTACGAAAAGGTAAAACTGTCATCTTGGCGAGTTTACACCCCTGACATTCAGTAAGTTCACTAGGAGAAACTTTTCCCAAGATACCTGATTGAGCCAAAGACCGTAAGCGGTCAGCAGACAAATGCCCTAATTTAGAATGCCACAAGTAGAAAGGGCTGGACAGAGAATCTAACTGAAAAGAGGAAAAGGCAGTCGGAGAGGTTGTCAAAGGCAGATGTAAGCTCTCTACCACAAAGAGGTCCCCAACTCTACGACCAGTCCCAATCTACTGTTTAGACATCCGATCCTGCACAGAATAGATAGAAGAGGAAAAGACAACATCAAAACCAGAGACATCAAGCTGACTGATAGATAATAAACTGACAGATAATTGAGGAACATAAAGAACAGATGGAATAGAGACAACAGCCATAGTAGACGGTAGGACAGACCCAACAGATATAACAGACATACCAGACCCATTAGCAGTATTGACAGTAATAGGAAAATGAGGAGGAGTGCAATTTTGAAGTAAGGAGATATGGGGAGTCATATGATGAGAGGCACCAGAGTCAAAAAGCCAGACAGACGAAGAAATACCTGAAGAAGACCCAAGCAAACCTGAATGAAAAGAGGAAACAACGGAGGCAGATGGAGATGGCTGGGAGAGAGACGATATATGCTGAAGTTGATTATTCTGAGCAGTCAAGGAAGCCAAGTCAGGATCAGGAGCCGGAGCAGATGTAGTAGAACCGGCGGGAGGCCGAACAGTACTCAGAGGAGGAGCGCAGAACTTGATCGAAAATTGCTAAGAAGACAAGGTAGACACAGGCAAAGCAGACAAATATCCTTTCTTGGGACAATGGTACTTCCAATGGCCCTTCTGATGGCAGAAGGCACACTTATCAAAAGCCAGAGACATCATAATAACTAGAAAACTGAGAGGTTTCCAATGCAATCATCAAAATGCGAGGGGTCAAAATATATTCTTTTTTTTTTTTAACGCCAAAGAGCAGGGCTTAAAACACGATCTCTCACACACACACAGACAAACAGAGCAGCAAGACAAACCAGTCGATCGAATCAGCCCAACGAACCACGAGGTGTGGTCGATTAGCAGAACCAGAGAGAACCAGAGAGGGAGATAGATCGCGAATCAATCGCGATGCTAAAGCAGACTAAGAGAAGCGACGGCATGAGAGACGACGGCTGAGAGAGGCAATGATGACTGAGAAGCGACGATGACTGAGAGAGACGACGGCTGAAGCGACGACGGCAGGGGCTGAGAGAGGCGATGGTGCTAGGGTTCGCGAAGATTGATCGCGACCTTAGGTTTTCGAACACGGCTCTGATACCATGTAAGATTTCTGAATAGGTTTTTGTATCTCATATATTCAATGTGTATCAATTACAATCAGACCTTAGAATATATATAGCCCTAACTCCTAAACCAAAAAGGAAATACAAATACAATACTATCATGACTCTAATACAATCATACCTCTAATAGGACTCTAAGTTTAATTTGTAAGACTCACAATATATTTCACAATATATTCTCACACTGATTTCCTGATCCCTCGTCTTTTGTGATGGTCCTCATATTTATAAAGGGCCATCAGGTGATAATAATGCTTCATCTTCAATTTGAATTTCGAATTGAATGATAGAACCATTGAAATTTTGAATGATAGCGCTATATGATTAATTGTATATTTGATTAACCGGATTGATCCTTGGGTTTCATCCTGCGTGGTGTCTTTGTTGTAGCCTCTACAGGTGCCATCTTTTGTGGGCTCCACGTGCCACTTGTGCATTTTGAATGACGTCTTGAGATACGACATCGTTTTATTTATGCACTTCAATGGATCATATTGATCTTTTTAGAAAGTGATTACCTATAACATTCCTATCATAGACTCTATACATGTCATTGACTGATTGACCGTATTTGAAATTTTAAGATAAATTTATTAAAATTTATGCGTCAACAGACGTCTACCTCATGTAAGTTTTTTTCTTTTCTTTATCAGATGCCTCGTACAAGCTCAATTACAGAGATTTATTCAGTTGTCTTTCGATCACAATCTATATAGACAAAACCGTACAGGCCAATGAATTTGTTATTGACAGAATATTCCTACTGAATAAAGCATTTACATTGTAAGGCTTGCCATCGACCTCCCAATGGAGGTTCTTTAAGGATCAAATAAGGTCAAAAAAATGTTAGAACTCCAATACACATTCCACATATTCCCATAAAATTTAGTATATTTCTATAATTTTTTACATATTTCAATACACCTTTTATTATTGCTAATCAACATGAAACACCTACATGCCAATCAATTGTAAACAATTATGACCTGTAACCAAAGTTTTGAGATGCTCATATATAGACCTAGGTTGCTTGTTTGGTCTAGTTTTAAAAATTTTCATTTTCGTTTTTTGTTTTTTCGTAAACAAAAACAATGAAAAGTTTGGGAACACTATTTTTCTCATTTTCATGTGACAATATTTTTGAGAATTGAGAAAACAGTTTAAAATCATTTCCTCAAAATAGGGTGTTTTGAAAGAAGAAAAAAAAAAACTGTCATAGAAACATTTTGCAGTTTCTGGAAACAGTCTGCCAAACAAATATTTGTATTTTTTTTTCCCTGTGAACAGAAAACAGTTTTTGAAAACAAAAACGAAATGCACAAATGTGAAGATGCCAAAAGAGAGGACCAATTTTTCAGCCATTCTTCTCGTCAATGTGAAGTCTAGGTTATGTGCTGTACAAGATGCCTAGCATCTGATTTTTCCGAAGATATTTTCCCAATGTCAAGTCCCACAAAAAAGTCATAATGTATCCCATTTCAAATTGGTGAGCCCAAAATGCATTAGCAATCAGATAGTGACAAAGAGACGTATTTCACCTTTACCTTCGAGGTCTTTCCCACCAAGGCAACCTTTCATTCGGAGTACAACTAGGATCACCATAACAACGACACATGAAGCAACCACGATGCCAGCAATAGCTCCAGCAGATAGTCCAGTATGAGGATCAAAGTCTACAAGAAAGACATGGATTAGTCTCATAACAAGGTAGGAACAAAAAATGATAAACCCAGAACAGAAGACTCACTTGGTGTCACTGAAATAGCAGATATTAGAGGTCCATATACACCTCTGTCTGGAATCACAGTAGTCCCTTTCCCTGACCAGTATAGGTGGATCTCCAGAGTGCTACCAGAACTTCATCAAAATTCACAGTGATAGCCTTGCCAACGCCTTTAGCTTCCTCCATAATATTGAAATCCTTTAGAACTACTTTCCTCCATAATATTAGCTCACTTGGATTGATACATCAAAGATGCGCTTCCCAAGGCTGCTAAATGTCTGATCATCAGAGTAGATTATTTCAGCAAAATGGAGGCGAACTTTATAACTGCCCTTACGCAAGCAAAGCCCGTAATACTTCAGTGAATCAGGGGCAAGGCGGGCTGTTTTGTACAAATCACCACCAGTCAAATTCAAAGTGAATGTGTTGTCTGCTCTATAAATTGCACCCTCCTTGCCCATGAAAACCCCAGTGCTGCTATAAGCCCGTTTTTCTGAAGAAGAGTAAAAGTCTGAAGCACCCTCTGTGGCTAAGTCCTGTTCATATTTATTCCCCTCAAAGGTTACTTTGCGGCCTCCGCAGTTGACAAACAAGGAATAGTCTGTGCATAACACATAAACCATGATACACGATTCTTTGACAAAGATCTTTAGATAGTAATGATTTAAAAGTTCACCACCACATCATAACTACAAACCTTGTCAGGCTTAATACTTACATTTGGGTGTGCTTGAGCAAGGGAGGTCCTTCTTCAAGCACCAAGCAACTCTACAAAAACAAATTTGGGTTCGGTAACCATGAAATTTCAATCAATTGGTGTTTAAATAAGTAAATAAGAATACACACATGGCCATATAAGGAACTTACGAGTTGCTCTCTGGTGAATGGCTGGAAACTAAATTCCTGTTGACAGATAAAGAAAGTGGTGATTTGTAGGTGATATGAAATATTGGAATGTCGAACTTGTAACGGAAAAATGCTTACACAAGTGACGCCTGGCAACCAAATGAAGAGGACTCTGTAAAGTTGTTATATGATAAATCGCTGCAATAGGAATTGGCATGACAATTTTGATTAATTTATTAATGATCAAGCTAAATCTCACTATGCTTTGAGAATCAAAGTGTGGTTAATGCATGTGTTATTTGTGGCCAAACAAAAATAAATAATATGTTGGAAAAATACTTACATTCTACTGTTGCTGTTTATTATCAAATCTGGTACTGCTCCGCTTAGTGAGTTGTTACTCAGAAACCTACATCCATTGTCAATATTATGTCTCACATTGAATAGAAATCAATTATGATACTAACAAATGAGAAATAAGTTACTTACATGTAAAGTATGTAAGTAAGGTCACTTACATGTAATCTATATTCAAACTCTGAAATGCTCCTGGAATTTGACCGGTCAACATGTTAAAGCTCAGGTCTCTGCAAGTAAGCACACGTCAGCCAAGTGGTATAAAATTACCTCCCAGAAAGGGGAAAAAGATTAAGGGAGATGACTTTATTGTGATTTAATCTACTCCATTTCATTCCCCTGGACAATCGGCAAACATAAACCGATCCAAGATAGCAACTCTTAATACTGTGTTTGGTTGAGAGATTTTGGAAGAGATTTAGAAAAAGAAAGAAAAAAAGTGTGTGCAACTATGTAAAATATAGGTATATTTTATTCACATTTCATCTACCTTTTTCTTTTCCTTTTCCAAATCTTTTCCCAAATCCCCTAACCAAACACAGCATAAAAGAATAAAGTAATGCGAACAAAACATACTAACTAACCAAATTAAATAATTCCTTAAATTCTTATGAATGACTTCTATATGCACGGCTGGGAAAAAAGAATAATAGTAGACCTTCAACTGAAATGAATCCTAAAAAGTTTAATTTAGCTCAATTATTAGTAAATGCCTGGCTGATCTATTTAAGTATCAAGTTTTCTAGAGACCATAGAGGCCCAAGTGCCTATGAAATTATTTATTATTTATTATTTGAAGAAGAAGCAAGATATCACATCATTTTACAGATTCTTTGGCTTGGCCATTGTAACTATATATCCTTAACCGCAATGATCACATATAATGTAACATGCCAAGTGAAATATCTTGTCCAGCCACTTCATTCCAGATTACAAGCATAAATTTTGCATTTCTCTGTTTAGTCTGTTTAGAGATATCAAATCAGCGTTCGATTAAAAAAAATAGAAACCATGCATCCCAGTAAGAATACTGATTAGGATAACTTACAATATTTTAAGTGCAGCCAATTCACCAATGTAATCTGGGATTGGACCAGTAATTAGGCAATTTCTCAGCACCCTATGCAACAATAATAAAAGAAGTAACTTGGTAAGGTGACCGTACCACAAATAGATGACATAGGATTGCATTTTTCCCATAAAAACGAGTGAACCATTATACATACTGGATTGCCGCAACTTGCGAGTCAGTTGACTTGGTGGGGTGGTGGTTGGACTTAGAAAAACACTAAAGATTTTCTATCATGTTTTCATGCTATTTTTATAAAATTCAAATTCTCTTTCTTCATTTTTCCTGGATCTGCGTGTCAGTTTTCTTTGTTAGGTTACTACAGCCAAATTTTCTTGTAATATCAAACTTTTTGAAATGGGATGTCTAACTTTACCTTTTCCTCTTCAGTCATTCATGGATTTGCAGTTCCCAAATGGTCAGTTCACCTATGTGTCCAGTGAGGGATTACCCACTAGTGCATTCCTACCATTTTGTGGGGGTCTGCTTCAAGCTCAAGGTCGATATCCAGGAGAGATGAGGTTCAGTTTCTCTTGTAGGGTTAGCCACCAAGATTATAAGGTGTCATTGACAACATAGATCTAATTGAACTTTATTCCGTCATGTCTAAACTGGTTTAAATTGTTTAGCAGAATAAATGGGGAACACAAATCACACCAACAGTACTGTGGATCTGCATCAATCTCCTCTGTTTCCCCATTGCCTATTGTTATCATTATCTTTTAATGCAAAGAAGAAGGCACACATTTGTTTGTGTGTATCCAATCTCTGCCAAGCAAAGTATTATATTTGGCATTACTATTTATGACAAAAAATGCTATCATGTAGTCTCTGGTTCCCACACTCAGGTTGATAGGCAGAATGCCTTGAGCCATCTGCTTGTCTCCAACAAACTAGTAATGGTAGTGCTTGTTGGGATTAACTTGGGATTTCCTTTCCCCAACTTTTTCAAGAAGGACCTTGGAAGCAAGTTTACTGCTGCCCCATTGTCCATCAATACTCTACCCATTTCTATTCCATCGAAATAAGCCTTAATGTACAGAGGCTTAACATGTTAGGTCATGAATATTGTAGGGTATTCGAAGGGATATGAGAGGTTAATGGTTACCTCTTCACTTTCTTCATCAGGTTCCATGGGCCTGGCCACCTCAGATTAATCTTGGATCATACTGGTTTGTGAATCCTCACTGGAAACTAGTATGGGATCACCCTTCTGGCCTTTCTGATTGTACTCCTCGGCTTGAAACTCCTGAGGCAGCACATAAACCATATTAACCGGCATTGGAGGGAATGGGCCAAATTGTATTGCTAGCTATGTCTGCTCTGCTTCCATATTGGTTTGTTCTGATGCTTGGGAAGTATCCTCTATACTGCACTCTGGTACTTCAGTGTTGGCAAGTTCCTTCGAAGCAGTTTATTGTGGTCTAGCTCTATTGGCTTTTCAACCATGAAAGACTGTTCAACCATAAAGGATTCGAACATTTCCTCTTCAGCCAATGGATTTTCTTGGCCTGGTTCAACTTCTTCATCTGTCTTATTATCACTTTCCATTAAGGCCTTTTCGAGGCCTGCTAGGTTGGATTTCTCTTTGGCTCTTAGTTTAGCACGAACTTCGGCCATTTGTTCTCAGCTGGTATTTCTTTTGATCTTAGGATTAGGCCTTGAACCTTCTCCCTCTTCTGTCTGGCCTTTTGATTGGGCCAATGAAGTACTTTCTTCATTCTCCTTCAGATCTCTTTGGTGTTGGGTATACCTTCACTGGATCTTCCTTCTCTAAGACCTGGAGATTACAGGAACCATATCTGGCTCTCTTGTCTTTGGATTTTTTAGTAATACCCAGTTATTTGGAGCTAGTAAAGGGGGCTTGATTATCCTTTTCCTTCCTCCCAAAACTCTGGGCATCTCTTTAGGTTTGTTTTGCATGACAAACCAATTAGGTACCCCTGGCACCCATGTACCTACTGCTTCGGTTGTTGGGCTTGCTAGTCTGGTCTTTGAAGCTATCTTCGAAGCAGTCTTGGAAGGCTAATCATTGGCTTAGGTGCCTTGTCGCAAGCCAAATTCAAGCTTTCTTTCAGGCTGGCTAACTGTCTTGTAGTAATTATGCGGCCTAATCTCATGCAGAGACCTCTTACCCCTTGACAGATTCCTGGTATCTAGAGGTCCAGCCAAGGGTGGTTGTTGCCTAAAACCAGTTGGAAATGGCCTTTTGCCATAATTGTTGGCTAGCCTACTGTCTTTTAACACATCCTTGTAGTACTGTTTCCCATCAGTTAGGAGCCCTCTCAGCCATTTATAACTCAACCTGCATTTGGGACATATTCTCTACATTACAATTGTTTCGAGAGAGTCATCATCTAATGCTTTTTCACTGGAGCCATCCTTTTGACCTACTAAGCTTTGTCCACCGGCTGGTGAACCTCTTGTGCTTTTCTTGAAGGTAACCTGGCTAGCAACATGCTTCTGCACATTGACTTCTTCCAATTCTTTTAAAGAGAAAGTCTGGAGATCCAGTATGCTAACATTAACTGCTACCTCTCCAATTTCTGGAAAATGGGTTAGTAACAATTCCCATGGCTTTCTCAGTTTTGATTGAAAATTCCAGCCTCCCTTTCCGAATTTGTTCCTGGATCTTGTCTCAAAAAATAATACAATTTTTAGTTGAGTGGGACCAAGAGTTTTGCCATTGCAGTACAATTTTCCTTTAAGTTCTTCAGAATTTGGGATCTTAACTCCCTTAGGAAACTTTAAGAAATGTGCTGCTAGTAAATGATCAAATATGTCATCTGCTTTTGTTATGTCAAAAGAATATTTCCTATGAAGGCCTTTCCTTTTGAATTGTTGGTCAATTATAGTATCTTTTTGAACTAATGCTTCACAGGTCATAGTTTTTTTCCTATGATCTCTACTGCATCAATCTCAAAGTTAGGGTCCGTATAATAGGTCCTATAGGATGCATTGCCTCGGTCTTGTTTCTCTTCAAGTAAGGTTTCATAGCTGGACACTTTATAGGTAAGTTTCACCAGATCTTGAAACTCTATAGAATCAAACTTCTTTCGAAGCCTGAATTCTAGCCCATTTTGGGCCAATCTGACAAATTCAAGTTCAGGTAAAACGACCCTACATTTATTACGTGCTCTTTTGAATCTGGCAATGAATTGAATCTGGCCTTTTCATCGGGCCTTTGGTTCAATCTTGCCAAGTCTGCCATAGAAACCTCAGGTTTTATTTGAAAAAACTGGGCAAGAAATACTTCCTCCATTTGTTGCCAAGTTTGAATAGAACCAGGTGTAAGGTTTGTATACCAGACAAAAGCTGCCCTAGTTAGAGAATTTGGAAAAAGTCATAGTTTCATATAATCATTATTTGTAAACTTACCACACTGGCCTGTAAATCTAGCAATGTGTTCAATTATTGACTGATTTCCATTTTCATAAAAAAAAAGGGCAAAATTCGATATTTTATATCCTCTTGGGTACTCATGCAGCCTATCCACCCATTCTGGGTAAGGCTTTTTATAGACAAGAGTCTAGACCCTCCGAGTCATAGGTCCACAGATTTCTCTTACTACATCTGCAATGTGGTCTATGGGTACCATGTTTGGTGCCGATTGAGCCACTATTGAGGGAGCAAACACTGGGTTTGGAGGAACCATTTGTGTTTGGGATCCCTTTGGTCCAGGCAAAGGCATGTTTAGGACTGGTTGTCCCTGTTGTGCCTGGTAAGCCTGAGGATACAGCTGACCCCTTTGGGCAGGTGCCTGGCCTACATAAGGCGCTGCAAAAGGAATTGCTGGAGGGGGAACATGCATTGTTTCTCTTCCATTTGCATGAACCCCATTCAACCCCCTGGGTATAGCTTTGAACATGAAATTAGTATATGTTCTACCATTCCCTTGTGTTGACCCTATTCCACCAATATTCATGACTTCGCAGGTAGGTATAGACATGTTTTGGCCTGTTGGCATTCTAGGAAGGGGCTCATACCATGACTGGGGCACTGGTATTCGTCTTTTAGGTGTTCGATTACTGGTTTGACTATTATTTTGTGTAGGTTGTCTATTTCGAGCCAATTGCTGCTGAAGTAGATTTATATTTTCTTCAGCTTGTCTAATGATGGGTGGTTGATATGTATGCATTCGATCCAAAAAAGACACTGCCCACCTCTCCATTATATACATCAACTGTTGTCCCATAACATCCACCAAACTTCTCCATTGATGTGTGGATGAGACAGTCGAAGGGCCAGCTTCTTGGCCTTCTCCAATATTCTGGACCTGGGTTGTTTACCTTGAAGTAATGGTTTCTTCAACCAACTATGGAGGACTATTTGAAGCAGACACATTCTCAGGATGTGGCTCAATATTTTCCTCTATATTAGTTCTTTCTACCCTTTCTTCGAGGTGTTCATTTTCTTCTCTTACTCGTTGTCTAGCCATTTTCCAAGTCCTATTGGGCGTGCCAAAAAATATATGTTGGTTTTTTTTAGCTTTCGAAGGTTAATAATGTAATTTTAAGCGTGCCAGCTAGGATCAATAAGTCCTTACAGAAAGTTTAATTGTCAACCAATTATCAGACGATTGTGTTGAAATTCTTTCAGCCTCAATGAAGAGGACTTTTACTGGTGGCTTTTGCTTAGAAGAAAGTTAAAGATATTGAAGATAACAATAAACTGAATTTCATTAAACAATATGAACTTACAATGATACCTTTGCACAGCCTCGAAGGTTTTTACAGCAACAGACTACTTGGAACTACTCCTAAGAATTGAAGTGCAATACAGGAATTGAAGAGCACGAAATGTAAAAACTGGAAAGAAAACATAAGGTACATAACTAGTTTTCTAGATCTGAGTCTGAGCTTTTTCTGTTCTGACGGTAACCGTCGAAGTGGGTTTCTAACCGTCGAAATGCCTTTCCACGATCATTGGTCATGACCTTGAATAGTTTGCTCCCACTACGTCATTCTTGGAGTTAGGCTTCCCTCTTGAATTTGAATTTGAATTGTAAGTAACCGTTGGGCCACGTCATCTTGTGCCCTCTAATTGCTTTAATGCTATGCAGATCCATTGTTACCAATATGAACTGCCACGTTTTTATTGTTAATTGGAGACTTGCATTAACTCCCTAAATTATCCTTTACGAGCCACGTGTTAAGCTGTGATTGACTGATACAAAATATATAGCCAACAAGAGTGTAATTATTAGTTCCAGAACACCACGTAAATCGCCTATGTGATAATTCAAACCAATTATATAGTAAAAAAATTTACAAGTAGGACTGCTAACTCATTTTTATTAGGTAGTTGAGAGACAAATAATGATCTACTTAGTTTGTATTACAATTTTTTATTTGACATAAGTACAATATAAACAATAAATATAATATTTCATAAGTATTTAATAACTTTCTACTCTGCAGTGTTGTATGGGTAAGTTTATTGGAAAAGTGTTCTTATTAATAATGTTATTAATACATTTACAAGTTTTGTGTGAATTGTAAAACCCAAGTTGTGTGTAGGATTATTTTGTTGGATAGATTAGTAATTAAATTAATTTATATGGGTCATTTATTAATATCAAAGAATTAGTTATGAGATGGCATTATATTTTCTATTACTTAGATGGGTAATTTTGTAACTTTGAGAAATTAGGTTAATAAGCCCACCTATATATTGTGGCTTTAAGTCTTGGGAAACAAACAAAACAGAGGCTAGGAATTGCTCCATAGGCGGCTAGGGTTTGAGAAGGTAAAAGAAAAAAAGAAAAGAAAAAGAGAAGAGAGGTTCAAGTGAGGCTACAATAGGGATTGGAGGCAGCACGTTGGTGATTTTGGGACACCCATTGGTTAAGGTAAAATCTATCTTTACTGTTAATTATTAAGTTTATGTTGAGGAATTTAACAATCAATGCATTAAGGGGATTTGGAAGATCTATAGGTGCCTACTTAGGTTTTGAGAATTGGGTGCAATGTGTAAGTGTAACTTTGGGTGGGTAATAGAAACAATGGAGTTTGTATCATGGGTAAGGGTGTGTTTGGCTATAAAGTTGGGTTGAATGGTTTGATCTCTTGGATATTAAAGCAATACATTAATCTAATATGGTGGGGCTTTTGTGGGTGTATGTGACATGTAAAAAATATTAATTTATTTGAGGTTTATTTATTAGGTTTGTGTGATTGAAGTGGTGGAGCTGGGTGTTTGGAGTTAGTGTTGGAGTGTTATTTTTAAGCTTTTGAGGTAAGTAACCCTCTATCACTGTTGGTTCATTTTTATTCCTATCGAATCGTTTAAAATCATAAATATATATTTATAGCCTTCGTGTTCTCTTAAAATAAAACATGGGTCAAGTATAAAACAACATCGAATATTATTATGAAAGTTATTTGAATATTTTGTAAAATTATTCTGAAATTTGTACCAAATGTTTATTCCGAAAATATCGAATATTTTATTTGAAAGTTGTGTATTGTTTGAATTTTGAACATCACTCTAGTCTGACTATGATTTGGACCCTAGCCAATGGGGGTTATTTATTGGCACAGAAACTAGTTTCTTTTGGGGCATTACCACCGGCCTATGTGTGGTTCTGGGCCTTGTCACGGGCTAAGTGACCGTAGTCATTAAGACTTGGGTTTTGTGAATCGAATAATTGAACTATCTGAATATCGAACCATCGATTTGAACAATGAATTATTTTGAATTATCACATTGGCCTTTCATTTAAAACGTATTGTACATTGTTTATTTTTAGCTATGAAACCATCTTACAAATAATTGTTCATTTATTGAACTGTAGAAAAATTATATTTATTGGTCATCGATTTATTTATTTATTTTTGTATACTTGATCCAGCTAGCAGTGATGGTTGGTTATTTACTGGGCTGTCTGGCTTACCCTTATTTTATTTTTCAGATTCTGAGGAGTAGAGCTGCGCGGGGTTTTTACTTGTGGGAGTGCCGAGAATAGGACTATGATTTAAGTATTTGGATCATTATTATTAGTATTATTTTATTAGTGGACTTGGTGGACAATTTCATATGATAAGAATTGTCTATTTGTATGGTTTTTAGCATTATGATATTAAAGGATTTAATTTGAGTATTTTATATTGTTGGTTATGTGTTGGACTCTTAGCCTTGCATGCTCACCTAAATGAGTGTGCGGCGTTGTCACGGAGCTTGGGGCGTGACAATTGGACATAATGAGTCACACTAAGATTGTATTTGATTCATGAATTTCAAAAGAAAAAAAAAAAAAAAAAATGAATAAAATATAATCACATTTTACACATTTTTTTAAAAAAAAAATAAAAATAAAAAATTTATATCCAAATTTATGATCCAACCAAAACCTACGTTTGTAAATTTGTTGGTAAGATTGTCAATCTAAGGCACCAGTATGACATCTCTATGCATCTTGAATAAATAAATAAATAACTCAGAGACTGAATATAGATCAATCTAAAGTCAATTTTGCCATAAAAATTAAACTTAAAAAAAAAAAGAAAAAGAAAAAAAAGAAAACTGACTTGTGAACTGCAACAATCTCCCAATTTGGCATTTTCATAACAGAACAAATTACATGATACAAAAACAAATACAAGGACATTTAAGCCTATGAACCTTTTTCTAATACAAGAAATACCTCTAAAATGCGTTGGTAGCGATAAATATAAAAAAGACTATAAAGAACAATATAAATATCGTTTTAAGTAAACTGTAGAAAATTTTGAGAAGAGAAAAAAAAGAAGAAGAAGCCTCAAAAAAGGTTTGTAGTAATGTATGCATTATATATTCAGTTCATCATTCTAAATTTACATCATCAAGATCCAGAAGAAGCTTGCTAGATGAAGAATGGTCCCGAACCTCATTAATACTTGGGATAGAAACCAAGGAATCAATCCATGGCCCGTCCATTGATGTGCTCCTCTGCACTTGACTGTCCACAGAGAACATAGAGACGTGTGTCTGGCTGTCCTGCGTTAGCCTCTCAAAGGCTTTAAACCTCATGTCCTCATTCAGTGAATTGGGCTTGATCACCGGTGCTTGTATGGGACTTTGGCCTTCGAGCATACTCACCACGGAAGACATGGATGGCCTAAGGGAGGGAGATATGTTGGTGCACAAGAGAGCGACATTTAACATATTCGTTGCCTCTTGTTTAGGGTAGTCTGGACCGAGATTGGAATCCACAAGTGACAAAAGATTTCCCTGCTCTTGTAGGACATAGGCCTTCAATCGTATGCAGAAACAGAAGACTAACTTTAGTTATCTCACATAAAATAAAACTAAGCAATTTTAAAGCATTAGCATAGGAAAATTATATAGATAGAAGGTGTTTTCAATCAAGAAGCCACATGAGTCAAGTACATTGCAAAGATTTGAATGCATTACCTCCTACATCTAAAATTAGTTTCATAATGCATTTGAAATGCTATCATTAATGAAAGATCAATATATTATGCCCATTAGAGATATAAGGTTGTAACTTCAATTTTTCCACTGAATTTAGTTTTAACGTTGGATTTATTTATGTGAAAAGTGACAGAAATGTTTCGTTTCCAAGTTTTTCTAAGTGCACTCTAAGTCACATATAACTGAGAGGAGGACCAACATGGAACATTTGCATGTGTAAAACCAAAAGATTGCCAAGCAAAGAAAAATGATAAAAAGCATTATTTACCCAATCAAGAAGGTAAACAAACTCCTCCCTTGGCCTGTAATTTGTGTTGCCTTTTCCAGTGACAATCTCTAGTGCAACAATTCCAAAGCTGTAAACATCTGCTTTATCTGTTAAATAACCCCTCATTGCATATTCAGGAGCCATATATCCTCTGAAAAAATGGAAAAACAAAAAAAAAATCAGAAAAGTTGCAGATCAAAACAGCAAATTATAAATCACTTTATTCAAGCAGAATAGATAGTAATCTAATTATGAATGACAATCAATTAATCAACCTATGATCTCTTCCATCTAGTTTTGATAGTCCATTCTTGATGACCCACAGTTGGAAAGGAGTTCGGTTCACCACAAATTTTTATCTTACATAAAAGGGTGTACTTTAGCTGGTTTTCAGAATTGCAGTTTGAAAGAAAAACCAGTCAAAGCTGCTTATCTACCACCCGGCAGCAACTAACAAACCAGTGCAGAACTACACCTCCAATGATGGGAGTGTCAGATGTAAAAAAAAAAAAGAAACAACTTAAGAAATAAGGTCACTCATCATTCCAAAAAGAGAGAGAAACAAAAATAAAAATGCAAAATTCTTACAGCCCAAAATTTCAGACTACCAATACAATGTCAGTTATGCAAATCCAGGGAGGGCTTAGTATCCATTGCATCTTTGGGAAAAGGATAGTAATGGTTATACCAAATTATAAATTAACTAATTTCTAGTAAAATACATATGTATATTAATCTGACATATACCCCTTTGAAGTGAAGAATTAACTACATTTGTGTTCAACACCCGTTGCTCTTACTATATAAAGAAAACTAACATTTCAAAAAGGGTGGAGAAAAACATACATTGTTCCAGCAATTCGTGTGCTGATATGGGTGTTCTCCTCTTCATCAAGTTTGGCCAAACCAAAGTCAGATATCTTTGCATTCAGATCCTTATCAAGCAGCACATTGGTGGCCTTAATGTCTCTGTGAACAATTTTCAACCTTGATTCCTCGTGAAGGTAAGCTAGCCCCCTTGCTATCCCCACACATATCCTTTTTCTTGTTGGCCAGTCCAGTTTTAGGCAGTGCTCCTCACGACCTAAAAGTATGAGAGAGAGAGAGAGAGAGAGGTATTTCAGTATAATCATTCTTAAAATATATAGAATGGTGTACAAAAGATGATAATGAAGCAATTACCAAAGAGTGCACGGGCAAGACTATTGTTTTCCATGTACTCATATATTAGCAACAACTGGTTTCCTTCAATACAACAGCCGTAGAGCCTGACAAGATTTGGGTGTTGTAAGGCAGATATCATGCCTATCTCATTGACAAATTCACGATTTCCTTGCTTTGATTTAGCAGAGAGCTGCTTAACAGCGATAACAGCACCATCTGACAGTACTCCCTGAGATCAAGCAGCATTAATGTCAGAATAGATAGGAACATATAAAAAAAAAAATTCCTCTGCATTGCTGCCTTAAAAGGATAGTTGCCCTAAATGTTGCTTGACATTGTCAGGTTTGTAACCAAAGGCCAAAAATTAATTACTTGCACAAAAAATACCTTGTAAACTGGCCCAAATCCTCCTTCACCAATTTTGTTCGCAGGGTCAAAGTTACTGGTTGCAGCTTTGATTTGTCTCAAGGAAAAATAACCTGTTTGCAGATCAAGTGCTCGAAGTTCTATAACAAGGACGGGGAATAGAAATTCCCAGCAAGATATTAGAAAACTATAGTAAACCAACAACACAGCTAAAGAAAAGTAATTCAATTTTCTCAACCTATCTTATCTTAAGGTTGCAATGCTATATGAAATATGACATGACTAATTTTAGAGCCATCTGATCTCACCATTCCATTTTGTATTAGTAGCCACCTGCCTCATGTGAGTTCAATTACAGAGGTTCAACTGTTTTTCTATCACAATCTACATAGATCAAACTCTGCGTGCTAATGAATCTTTTATGGATGGAAAATTCCCACCGAAGGCAGCATTTATTTCATTTCTAATCAACATGAAATTATCTATAGGCCAATTTATACTCATTTATGAGCAGTAACCTAAGTTTTGTGACACTCATAAACAGACCTGTACAAGCATTACATGAACAGACATGCTTAAATGTTTCAAATTTCCCAATTTGCATTAATTTTGTGTGAAGATGCCAAAACATCTATTCCTCTCATCAAAATGAAGACTAGATTGTGTACTGTACAGGAAGACTATTATCTGATTTTCCCAAGATATTTTACCGATGCCATGTCCCATGAAAAGCTCAAACATCTATCTCATTTTCAAACTGGTGAACCGAACATGCATTAGCAATCAGATAGCAACAAGAGAAAATTTCATATGCAGGAGTGTCAGATCTCACCTTTATCTTCAAGGTCTTTCCCACCAAGGTAACCCTTCATTCGGAGTACAACTAGGATCAACACAAGGAGCACACATGAAGCAACCACAATCCCAGCAATAGCTCCAGCAGATAGTCCAGTATGAAGTTTATAGTCTACAAGAAAGGCAACAATTAGTCACATGACAGGGTAGAAGCAAGAAAAGAGTAACCCAAAATAGAAGATGTACTTGGCGTCACTGAAATAGCAGATATAAGAGGTCCATATGTTCCCAGATTGGGAATTGTAGTAGTTCCTTTCCCTGACCAGTATAGGTGAATCTCCAGAGTGCTACCATTAACGTAAACATCAACTTCCTTAGTGATGTTCTTGCCAACACCTTCAGCTTCCTCCATAATATTAAAGTCCTTCCAACGTAGTTCCCCCTGGGAAAGGAGTGAAATTATCACTTGTACCAAAGAAGCTAAGATAATTTATCAGAGGCTCAAAAATCGGAAGTGCTGAAAAGAAAATAGCCCATAAAGAAACTGATGTTCATACAAAGTCACTAAATAGTAAATAAGTTATGCATGAAGTCTACTAGCAGGCTGGCATTTTACTTGGATTGATATATCGAAGATGCGCCTCCCAAGGCTGCTAAATTTCTGACCATCAGAGAACATTATTTCAGCAAAATGGAGGCGCACGTTATACCAGCCCTTACGCAAGCAAAGCCCATAATACTTCAACGAAATAGGGGCAAGGCGGGCTGTACTGTACAATTTACCACCAGTCAAATTCAAAGAGAACTTGTTGTCTGCTATCAAAGATGTATTACTATTGTTGCCAATCAAAGACCCTGTGCTGCTATAAGCCCATTTATCTGAAGAAGAGAAAAAGTATGATTCACCCTGTGGGTTTTTGTCCACTTCATATTCATGTCCCTCAAAGGATGTTTGATCTCCTCCGCAGTTGATGAACAACTCATGGTCTGCGCATAACACAAAAATCACGATACAAGATACTTTGACAAAGATGTTTAGAGTTAAAAGTTTACCACTACATCATTAATAGCAGAGCTTGGCAGGCTTAATACTTACATTTGGGTTTTGTTGAGCAAGGAAAGCTCTTCTGCAAGCACCAAGGAACTCTACAAAAAGAATTTAGGTTCAGTAACTGCGAAATTTTCAATCTACTGATGTTTAACTAAGTAGAATAAAAATACACCTTAGTAATGTAAGGAACTTACGAGTCGTTGTTTGTAGGTGGAAAAATGGAAACTAAATTCCTGTTGACCAATATAAAAGGGTTGATTATTTGTAGGTGAGATGTAATATTGTAAATGGTGTAGAACTAATAACCAAAAAGAAAAAAAGCTTACACAGGTGATGACGGGCAAAAAAATTGATCTGTTGATGCCGACTGTGTAAAGTTGTTGTAAGATATATCACTGCAATAGGAATTGTCATGACATTTGTGATGAAGTTCTGAGTGATCTAACTCAACCTTATTACGTTTCGAGAATTTAAGTACGGTAAATGCATGTGTGATTTGTGGCCTAAGAAAAATAAACAACAGGTTTGGAAAAATACTGACATTATATTCCTGCTTTGGAGAATCCGATCAGGTACTTCTCCAGTTAGTGAGTTGTTGGTTAAAAACCTACATCCGTAGTCAATATATTATGTCTCGAATTGAATAGAAAGCAATTATGATACAAACAACATGCTTGAGAAATAAGTAGAAGAAAGAGGTACAGAGTCTGTAAAGGTTTGGACATACAACTAGTCCAAAATTAGTTACTTACATGAATCTTATACGCGTATCCAACCTCAAAAATGCTTCCGGAATTCCACCAGTCAACATGTTAAAGCTCAGGTCTCTGCAAGTAAGAAGCACAAGTTACCTACATGATATAAAATTACCAGCCAGAAAGGGGAAATTGATGTGATCTAATCTACTCCACTTTGTTCCCCTAGACAAACTCAAACCTACCGTAGATAGAAACTTTTTAAAAAGTGAAGGAATGAGAACAAAATATACATACTAACTAACCAAATTAATTTGTTTCACAAAATCCTAAGAATGATTTCTATATTCACATCTGGGGGTAAAAGGTATAGATGAATAACAGTAAACATTCAACATAAATGAATCTTAAAATGTTTGTTTCAGCTCAAATTTTCAAGTTTATATATATATATATATTTATAACTATCATAACAAACAAGACACCAAAACATTGTACAAATTTTTTGCTTTAGTGAGTATTATCCTTAACTAAAATGATAACAAATAATATAACATGTCAACTGAAATAACTTGTCCAACCCCTTACTTCCAGATTACAAGCATAAATTTGTCATTTCTACATTAGATATATCAAGTCAGCATGCAATTGCGTATATAAAATAAAATTTTTAAAAAAATTGCATCTCTGCAAGAATAACAGTTAGAATGAACTTACAAAGTTACGAGGTTTCGCAATTGACCAATGTAAAGTGGGATTTGGCCAGTAATTCGGCAGTTTCTCAGTACCCTGTGCAACAAAAATAAAGAAATAACTTGGTAAAGGTGACTGAAACACAAATTGATGACATAGTTGCATTCTTCCCATGAATTGCATTCTTATTCAACTTACAGAACTCTCAATTTTTTCATCCCCTCCAGATCAGGGATTGTCATAGTTGATCCATTCAAATCTGATATTCTCCTGAAAATTAAGATGCATCAATCAGATCAGATTTCTTCATCTTTCTACATCCTCAGATCCATAAGCATCATAAATCTGGTAACTTCTTTTTGGTTGAAATGAATTTACTAAATATGAAAAAGTAGTTAGTAATGTAAATAAGTCCTCACAACTCAGTTATGTCTTTCAGCTGGGATATGGTAGAAGGAATGGGGCCATCCATGGATGTGCCTTGCATGTGCCTGAAACCGATTATTAAACAATTATTTGAGATGTTCTTAGGTAAAATTAAAATTTAAGAGAAAGCTTGTTAGAATTCCACAGGTGGGGAAAAGATTGCTGATGAATGGAGCTGCTAATGATACTCACAGTAAATCAATTTTTGTCCAGTTCCCAATCAGATCAGGTATCTTCCCAGATAGTACACTCCCATCTATCCTACTGCAATCATTTGAAGAAGTTTTAGAATTACTAAAATTTAAGACTAATACTTTTTCAAAACAATTACCACTTACAAATCTGTCAAGTTCTTCAAGTTGCTGAATGTGTTTGGAATTGTTCCCATAAAATTGTTAGCAGAAAGAATGCTGCAGCAAACCATTCGCTATGAATACCAACAATATGAAAAAGATAGGACTAGTAGTGGCAATGATGACTGCGCCTTGACATGGCATTTTTGTCACAATCAACATTACAGGGACATCTAAAAGAGAATGTTCAATTTATGGAAGAGAGTTTTGACAACGCAGCCTCAGATAAAGCATGCCATACATATTGATAGGCACAATGGTTGAATGCTAGACAAGGCAAGAAATGCAACAACAGGAAAACCTTTACATAATTTATAGTCATAAAAAAATAAATAAATAAAAAGGAAAAAAGAGATCATAAATTCAACCAGACAAATGAAAATTTCAAAATTAAAGAAAGAAAGAAAACGACTAAAGAAACTTCACATAAGGTTTAATTTAAACCATAGAAGAAAATAAGATGGAATAGTGTTGGCACAAGATTAAGAACAGATTCAAATAAGGGCCATATAATATTATAATGAGAATGGAAATTAAATTTCATAATCATCAAAGTATCAGTAAAACACAAAAGGACGAGAAATAATACTCATGACAACAACATAGCATACTTGCAATTAGATTGCAAGCTTATCTCCCAAAGATCAATCACTATGATCTTTGGTAATTATATAATTATCAAAATAGTCTTAAAAATTCATTTGGTAATTACATAAGGACATTAGAAACAAGCCCTTAAGGCGTATCTTCTAATCTAGACTTGAGTCCTCAATGATATTTTCACCTTTTCTGGATTTTATCAAACAATGAAGGCATATTTTCAAATATAGACTTAATTCCTCAACGATATTTGAAGACCAAAGCCCGACTACATCATGCATACAAAATCCTTCCTGATCATACAGCTGTTTCTTAACAAATTATTACTCATCTACAACAAGAAAAGCATTTTAGATAAGAAACTTTGGCAGTGATAGCACCACAACGTAATCCAATATATTCAAGTGCATACTTCAAAAGAAAGAAACAGTAAATTTTAAACAAATAGAAAAAAAAAGGGATAAGCAGTCTTACAGCCTCCTCAAGCGGCTCAAATTTCCAAGCTTTTCAGGAAGAGTTCCATTAAGCTGATTTTGTTGCAACACCCTGGAAATATAGTCTGTTTTAAAACCAAGGCCATGATTAATCTCTTGGTGCAGTAGACAGCACAGTATTGATGACTTACAGCTCTGTAAGAGTAGCAATGTCTCCGATTTCCTCAGGAATCTCACCATTAATGTGGTTTCCCACAAGAGCCCTGTAGTGTAGCAACAGTTGAAGTCCAGCCAAACGGTCTAACTGACTGATAATACATATCCAAAAGCATGCAACTAGAAACTTACAGAATGGTGAGAGATGAGAGCTTAGCAAAAGCTTTTGGAATTGATCCACTGATATAGTTGCGTGAGAGATCGCTGTGTTGATAAATAAATCTTTCTTAGTTTCAAAATGGTCATTGCATTAAAAGGTATCTATTTTCCATATTGGTTAGTTTCAACAGGGATGTTAAAGGGACCATATGAATGGTAAAAATAGAAAGATGACAAAAAGGTTGCAGATGATTGTATTGTATTTAAACATCTGTAGAAGAGTCTCTTTCTACTTTATTGGCTTGGTTTCTCAGCTCAGAGTGCCAAATAAATTTGCTAGCTGGTATGAATTTATGGATGCAGGGCACATTGGACGTGTGATGGAAATTTTAGCAAGCAAATCAGCCTTATAAAGGTAATAAAATATTAAAGTTAGTAGCATGACAATACCATCTCAGTCACCATAATAATCCCAACATTCCCTTAGTTTCACAGTTGCTAAGAAAAACCAAGTAGACTTGCATACATGTAAATGTAATGAAAAACATAATAAATTTCTTCCTAGTCATGTGCAGCAGATGTGTACTCTTATTTCCTTGGGACATCCAAGCTCCACATAAGGGTTTAGCCTTCGTGATCTGGTAAAGTAAATCCATTTATATAAACAATGAGCACAGTGAACTAGAGGTGGCCAAACCTCGGGCTGGGCCGGGTTTGCACTACGTATTAAGAAAATATGTGTCATCCCAAGCTCGACCTAACCCGACATCGGGCCTAATGCCCGGCCTTAAAAAATATTCAAATCCCAACATTTAACCCAATAGATATAATGAATTAATCTTTTATTTTTATTTTTTTCTTCAATGAATATTAAATTATTTAGAGTCTTTTATTTATTTGAATTTGGAATGTAACAAAATTCAATGATAAAATAAATATAATTTTTAACAAATGTTTTAATTTAAGTCCTAGAAAGAAGTATATATGCTCTTTTTTTTGTCTTTTATATTTTTCCTATTTTATTTTATAGCTAAAATAATATAAAATTATAATTAATATTTTATAACTGGGAGGGCCAAGCTGGGTTGGGATAAAAAATCTCTTTGTCCCAAGCCCAACCTGAATATTAAATGGCCACAAAATTTTAGCCCAACCCAACCCTATAGGCAAAATAATTTTTTCAAACCGTAAAAATATTGGGCTAAATTGGGCAGGTTGGGTAGGCCAGCAGGCCGATAACCACTCCTACAGTGAAACAATGATTCAAATTCTTAGTTACGCCAATTGAGTTCTGAATGTCACTGAAATGTCACTTACATTTCTTGCAGATTACTAAGATTTGCAAATTCTTCTGGTAGAATTCCTGCTAAATCTAGACCCTTCAATCGGCTGCAATCCAAGGAAACCAGAGAAAGTAGCATAGAGTTAATAATTAGAGGAAATACTTTGGGATTGTAGCAATTCATACATGTGAGCATAGTTGTTAAATTGAGAATCGTATCGTGAATCGTTAAGATTTAGTACAAACTACCAAAAAAGGAAAACAAAAGAAATAAATTCATTCATGTTATAAAATAGTTTTTATATAAGGACATGATTACACTGTCTAAATAGGAAGACATTAACTTCATAGCAAGAGAAACGGGTCCAAATCTTAGCAATTATAAAATTATCAGAAACTATTATATGATCTCTGTGGGTACTTGTATCAAGCTCAATACGTGGTAAGCCCTACAGGTGCCACATCCCCAAAACCCCACCCACGTGGCAGACCAATAAGGCACCACGTCGGGCATGTCGTATGTTTGATACATGGCGAGCCCTACGGGCGCCATGTGCCAAGGCAGCCAAGACTATATGCTTAGCCTAAGCGGGAGCATACATATAAGCCCAAATATATCTAGATATGAAAAGCCCTGCAACAGGCAGCACCATGGCCCCGCAGGGCCCATGGTCCTTCATACCTCGCCCCAAGGCCCTGGCTCACTTGGACTTGGATTGATAAACAATGGCTCTCCTAAACATTGAGATAAGCCTGCGGCCCATTCTCCTACTTGGTCGCTTGGAAGCGAGCCCCCGGCTCTCTTAAACACTAAGACGGGCCCTGGCCCATTTATCTACTTGGATGCCTGGGTTGGGAGCAGGACCCAAGCACTACTGCTCGGGATCATCAGAGGATACTGGACTGGAGGCTGAGGTCATGGGATCGTCGAGATGGTTGTCTTCTTGCTAAGACAACTCCATCTTGACCAGGCTTGGAGAAGAGGCAACAACGACCTTACGTTCATGTCATCCGATGCATATACAAAACGTTACTTTTCGCCTGCCATGAAACGTTGCTCTCCGCCTGCCGTCAAGCCACAGACGGTAGAAAGGCTTATATCACTTCTGGCAGAGTTGAGGAGAACGAGCCACCTGTCCAACAGTTTGCTTGGGCTCCAATACTCCTGTGGCCTATATAACGTATCGTATATGCAACGAGACACAACAACAGCAATACAACCAAGTCTCATGCTTAAACACCCTCTCTCACTTTACATTAATATTCAAGGTCTATCACTGCCAACCTCTCCCTCTCTAAGCTTGCCTTGACCTCCTCCTCTCCACCTCTGGTGATCTCAGGCCATTGAAGTGTCCGCCATCTTCCCGGACTACCTCTAACCACACCTCTCACCCACAATCTCTCTCGGCATTCAAAAAATAGATTTAAAAACCCTATATAGAGTATAATAAGAAGAAAGAAATAAGCAGAATCTCTTTTTAAAAAAACTAAAAACACTTTAAAAAGTGTGTATGCCTATTGTTCAAAAAAGTTCGAAACGAAAAAACAATTGTAGAACCATTGGATCTGACTTACCTGATGCGTGTAATATTGAATCATATTTATTTTACTAAAAATTACAATACATAATTCATAGGTGCAAGTTATTTAACCTAAAACATCCTATAAGATGTATTATGACATTTTTTGAGGAAAAAAATGTGAAGAGCATGTTGGGTCTAACCGGACCTTATTAAACATCCTCTAATCATCAAAATAACAACAAATCTATTGGTTATTTTCATACTAAATACTCTTAGAAATTGTATTACATCATTTTCATCACTTAAAAAAAGAGGTAAAAAAGGTTGAAATATGTCAAACAAGTAGTTTACGAAGCACATGTATGGGTACGAGTACTAGTACCGGTACAATGTGAGTATGTCGGTATGGCAAAATCTTAAAAAAGTAAGGTATGAGTATGGCTTAGTACATTTGTAAAAAAAATTTATTTTAAATTTGTAGTAATGCAAAAATTGATTAAATGGTTTAATTTGTTACGGTCCAACCTACAATTAACATTTAATGCAAAAACTAAAGGTATAAAATAAAATTAAATATTATTATATTAAATAACTTACAAACCATAACTTAATTTTAAAATCATAAAAAAAGTCTAGTCAAAGAAATTTTATCTCTGCAGTAGAAGAAAATATTGATTTGACTGAGGTACGGTACGGTACGGCTTAAGCATATATTAGGTATGTTTGGATACGCCAAAAAATTAAGAAGAAAAATTTGAGTACATGTTTCGTGCAACCGGTACGTATGTAGAAGTACCATACGAAATATTATACGCAGGTACGGCATATTTTTCGAAGTATCCATACTTCATAGAAGTAGTTTCCAGAATAGCATGAATTGTAAAAAAGTGAATCGAATCATGAATCGATCGTGAATTGTGTGATTCACCATAGATTCTATTCAAAAAAATAGATTCATCTATAGATTTGTATCTATCTAAGCATAAATCACAAATCAAATTACGAATTCTAAAATTCTAATAACAGAGCATGTGAGGTCTAAAAAATTAATATTATGCATTAGGTTTAATTCAATAGTAGAATTACTCTCTGAAACTTAGTGAAAGTTTGAAATCAAATTCATAAGATTGCAAATTATGTTCTACAAATTTCCGTGGAACAGTGTCAAATGCTGGAAAACCTACTGCATTCGCAACCAAGCTTTCAGCTTCTAATAAGGACTATATTGCAAGTGCAATGCCTTGATAATAGAAACTAAAACCTTAAAAAATCATTTTTGATCATGCCAACTTACCTCTTCAAAAAAAGTTTGACTATTAAGGAATGTGTTTCTCAAAAGAGGGCTGCAGCAAGAAAGACAAACTGGTGGCAGCAATTTGCTGCAACCATGTGTCAGCAATAGCAGGTTTCTATCCAATAGAAATATGCAAACTATTCTGAGATATTAGAAGCTTGGATAGCACAATTTGCACCCCACCAGCCAAATTTTGATATTTACAACTCTACACTATGGGTAAATCTGAAATTCGTTTCATTATTTATTTGTCAATCGTCAACAATAATGAGGCTTAACATTGTTCACTATTAAAGTACGAGTACTTCGCAGCCCTGGTTATATTTATAGGAAAAGATCTCTTAACAGAAACAAACCAAATTTTACTTTAAAGCAAGTTAGATAATTGAATGCACGGAAAAAATCTGCATAGCTCAATTTAAAAAATATGGCTTTGGCACAAGTTATTTCAATGTTAGCTGTGCCTTCATTACATCTTCTGAATTTCTAATTTCCTTGCATTGCAGGTAGCACATATACTAGTACTAGTCTATAGAAGTAAAAAATATTAATTTTGTGCATTTGATACCGCAAATTCTTCGCTATTTTCGAGAAACAAATACTATATCATTTTCTCATTCTCTATTTGCATGGCCATGCATATAGTACAAGTCTACTATGGGTAAAGTTCGATAAAAAAAACTAGCTCATACATGTTTGTGACACGGCAAACAGTGGCACTGCAATTGCAAATGACATCGGTCACAGTCCCGTCAGTGCCATTTATTTGAAATCTGCCGCTACTGCAGAAACTTTGGTTAACAGTGAAATGTTTGATCTGCAGTCTTGCTGATATTGTTTCAAGAGCTTTCACTGTTGTACAAAAGGAGGTGAAAATTTGGTTAGGAACAGTGTAAAGCAAAGAATGACAATACCAAAACAGTATCTGACCATCTCTTTGAATTTCAATCCTTATATGACCGTCTCATAAAATTTAAATCTAATGACATTTTTATTGTACTCCTTGGTTAATTTTAATTTTTTTATTCTTTTGGTAATAAATGATTACTTACCCCCAAAAAATCCAAATCACAAGTAATAATAATAATAGTAGTAGTAGTAAGTAAGTTTACGAGTACGAAATAATCTTTTTGTATAATCCTGTTGACCAAGTTTGCATTCCTCCAAACGTCATCGCTTTGCTATCTGAAAACACACGTGATCTAGCCGGTGGTGTGTGCCAGAAACTCCTCTGATACCTAAGTCAACAAATTTTATATAAATTTTTACGAACTAACTTTTTACGAATTTATACAAATTTTTAATTAAATATGAAACTGTAAGACAGATTTTACTTTATGTTTGAAAATTTATTAAAAATTCTATATTAAGCCAAATCTAGTCATTTTTAACTAAAATATGAAATTTGAAGTATGGAATTAATTTAAGGAAATGTGATAAATCTGTGTCATAAAAATTGCTAGGAATTTTACAGGATTATTTATAACTTTTTTTTTTTGAAATTCTTTCTGAAAAATGACTTAAACATCTTTATTGAATATTCTGTTCATTTGCACGAATTTTATAATTGTGTAAATAATTTATTTATAATTTTTATTACCTAAGTTATAATCTGAAATTTTCTGGACATGTTTAAGATTATCACTTCAATCATTTATTTGGATAAAAATCAATTATTGTGTTGGTCTAATTCATCAAATATTGTAAATTAATAATCCATGTATGGGTATATTGTGGTTTATTTAAGATTGTGCTAGTCTAATTTTGTAAATCAAAAATTCATGCATGTATGTGATTATGGTTTATTTCTTTGTATCTAAATTAATTGTTTATTTGAATTTTGTACATCGAATTATTATTGTGTGACATGTGTAATATTTTATGTTGAAAATTTTAATGAGTTGGTATAACATTATTAGTGATTTGAATAATTTATGATTAATATAAAAACTAACCGAAATGATTAATGGTATATATAAAGTTAATGATAGAGGGTTAATACCGGTTGTTCAGGGTGAGCCCTGGTTTTTAATAATTTTTACCTAAATTGTGTTGCGAAACCCTAAGATGGCACGGGGCTTATTTGAACAATTATCAGTTTTTGGTTTTGGAATAAGGGTGGATGTGCGGGTGGCACGCAGGGAAGTTACGTACCCCTGGTAGACCGTTCCCTTGGGGCAAATCACGGATGCCACGGCTTGGGTACATAACTCCGGGCATAGGCATTTTTGGTAGTTTTTGAATATTTGACCAGGTGAGGGGGAAAATTCAAATTAACCATGGTCATGGCTTAGTGGTTAGTAAGAAAATCTCTTAGGTGAGATTTTGAGCGTTACCTAAACTATTAAAATTGTCGAAATTATTATAATGGTTGTTACATTTATCATGCTATTAATTAATATGATTATTTTAATTATTATGGTTTGATTGTTTTCTGTTAAAAAGAATAGTAGGTTGGTTATATTTTCTTACTATGTTGCAAAACTCATGACATATATTTTGTTGCCCTGGCGTTTCATGCCAGATTATGTCGAAGAAGGGACTGAGGCTGAATTTGGAGCTGCTGCTAATATTGAACCTTGGCTAACTTAAAAGTCAAGACTTTATCAAAATAAAATTTTATTATCTCTTGTATTAGTATTTGAAAATGTTGTAACGTTGAATGTGAACTTGTAATTTTATTTTTGTTGTTGGACTTTGACTATGTGAGAATTTAAAATTCCCTAATTAGTTGTTAAAATTTAATCTAGCAAGTTATTTGTTATTTAAATTTTATGATGTTCCCAAAAAAAAAAAAAAAATTGGGGGCGTCAAAGTTTGGTATCAGAGCCTAGGTTTGAACCTTTGGGCCATGGGTAGCAATTTTTTTATTTTTACGTTTAAGAAAACCTTACGTTAACTTGTAATTTTTAGCGACTTAACTAAGTTAGAACCTTTTTAATTGTAGGATGCTAGGGTTATCAGATATTAACTCTAATGAGGAAAGTTCGGTGGGAAACTATGACATAGAATTTGACCCAAGCGAAGAAGTGGAGATGCCTGTAGAAGACTATGAATCTGAGCCTGAGCTTGAGCTTGAACCTGATCCTGAGCTTGAGCTTGAACTTGAGTCTGAGCCTGAACTTGAACTCGAAGAGGTTGTACCAATGTACAACCCCCTGGAGGTAATTGTGATTGAGTCAGACACTGAAGAGAAGTCTATAGAAGGCAATACTGATAAGAGCACTGGAGATGTAGGAGCCGTGTTTAAGAATTGGGATGTGCGAAATGGGTTGCAGATTGGCTCTTTTGTATATGTTAGAATTTATCCCCTAGGAGGTTGTGCTTGGAAAGCTGAGAATTGGGTAGGTGCGTATATCGGACCTGTCCAAATTTTAAGACAAGAGACTCCTGGTTATATCAGCTAGGCCCTTTCTCGGATGGTTTCACCGATAGGATGTGCAACTTTTTTGACATTTAGAGCCTTCAGTATATCATGCCTAACCCAAACAGAATTGTGAAGAGAGATGGGTTAGTGGACTTCAAGGACTAGAGGATCTATTGGGAGGAGCCGGTGCAGCTGCTAGGGCATTGTGTGCAGGGAATGGTTGTCTTCGTGAGTGTGCTGTGGCGATTCATGGGGTTTTTCCAAGCTACATAGGAGCCGGAAGCCCTTGTGAGGAGAGACTTTCCTTGACTGTTTTAGAGGCCTTAAGGGAATTACAAACTAGGCTAACCGATTGTTTTGTATGCTTCCATGTAAAATTGCCTAGTTTAGAATTGTTGATGTAAGAATTAACCTGGGATTGCAGGGGCTATCTTTTGCCCGTAGTATTTTTAATATATATATATTTTTTTTTTGGTTTTTTTTTTTTTTTTTGGGCTGATTGTAGCTTATCTAATCTAATTAATGAAGTTTCTTTTTTTTTATTTACTATCCTTGCACATAAATATAATAAAAAATAAATAAATGAATAAATCACAAATTACTAAAAAAGAAAAAAAATCCCATCATGCAGAATGGCTGGACGAACAAGAAATAGTAACAACGGTAATGGTGATGGAGTGTCTGATGGCGATGTCGCTCGAATTATACGCGTAATTGCTGATAGGGTAGGCAATATACCACCCTGAAATCAAGATCAAAACAAATATGAAATGATAGCAAAATTTGAAAAGCTATATCTCCACAAATTCCTTGGTGGATCAAACCCCTATGAAACTGAAGCTTGGTTAAGACAAATTAAAAAGTTACTAGATACTTCTGACATCCGAAATGAACAAGATAGAGTGACCATAGCAGCATTTCAAATGGAAAGGGAAGTAGATCATTGGTGGGAAATGATCAGAAGTACTCGACAAGTAGAGACACTAACTTGGAGACAATTCGAAGACCTATTCATGGAAAAGTATTTTCCTAACTTGCTAAGACAAGAAATGATTCAAGAGTTCCTCCAACTGAAACAAGGAAAAATGTCAGTCTCTCAATATGCGAACCGTTTTGAAGCTCTCTCACGGTACGCTTTAACCATAGTAGCAAATGAAGAGGATAAGGTTAGACGATTTGAATGGGGTTTGGACACAGACATTAGAGGAAGATTGATTGCAGTGCAACTTTTCACCTATGCTCAAATGGTGGATCGAGCTTTAATTGTGGAACGAGAATTAGCGGATTCCGAACGCATTCGAAATCAATGATCAAGGAACAACAACCAACCATGTGGAGAAGGTCCAGTCCGCAACACCATAAATCATCCTGCACTAGCACCTTATGCTGGAGGGTGGCAGCAGCAACAAAGGCGAAATTGAGGAAACCAACAAGGAGAAACTTTGTAAATGAATGGAAAGGAAAATGTTTCAGATGTGGTCAATAGGGGCATCGTTGAAGAGAGTGTCCTCAAGGTAGGGAGTATTATATGGATCAACGAGGGGCACAACAATACAACAAATGCCAACCAAGGCAAGGTTCTAAGCCTACTCAAAATACTCAGACCAACAAAGGGCAACCACAAGCCTCTAGGAATGCAGGCCGACCAAGAACATAACCACAAGGAGCTGGAAATGGAAAGAAACCAGGAGGGACTAACCAACAGGCAGTAGGGAGAATGTATGCTCTCCAAGAAGAAGAAGATGTTGGTAACCCATCAGTAATTCAGGGTATGTTAATCCTTATGATTCTTGGGTTAAAGTATTGTTTGATTCCGGAGCCTCGCATTCTTTTATATCCTCTGCATATGTGTCAAGTTTGGGTTTGGAGTCAGAAACGTTAGAGATAGCTATGAGTGTCGCTTCACCCTTAGAAGGTCAAACTCGAGTAAATATAGTATGTAAATCTTGTGAACCAGAAATCTTCGGTTCATATTTGATCTGTGATCTAAGAGTTATGGAGATGTCTGATTTTGACGTCATCCTAGGAACGGACTGGTTGTCAGTTCATCGAGCTATTATTGATTGTTACCGTAAGACAGTGACAACATCCTCCCTTAATGGCACGAAAGTTCAATTTAAAGGAGATATACAAGATTCTTTAACTCTAACATGTCACCAGTCGCAGTGGCATGATCAACTAACTGGATGGTTGGCAAGCTTAATTTTGGAAGACGAAAATCGAAAGGATCCAGGGTTACCCCATGTGGTGTGCGAGTACGCTGACGTTTTTCTTGACGAATTACTGGGATTATCCCCAAAACGAGACGTAGATTTCACGATTGAGCTTCAACCTGGGACTTCACCAATTTCAATAGCACTACATCGTATAGCGCCAGCTGAACTTCGAGAATTGAAGGAGCAGTTGCAAGAACTAGTGAATAAAAAGTTCATTAGACCAAGTACGTCTCCCTAGGGAGCGCCAGCATTATTCGCAAAGAAGAAAGATGAAACCTTAAGATTGTGGATCAATTATCGACAACTAAATCGAGTCACCATTAAAAATCGATATCCCTTACCAAGAATTGATGACTTGTTTGATCAATTAAGAGGTTCAAAATGTTTTTCCAAAATTGACCTTAGGTCGGGATATTACCAACTTCGTGTCAAAAAAGAAAATATACCCAAAACTGCATTTTAAACCCGTTATGGCCACTATAAGTTTGTGGTAATGCCATTTGGTTTGACAAATGCACCTGGGGTATTCATGAGTTTAATGAACAAAATTTTTACACCTTATTTGGACCAATTTGTGGTAGTATTCATTGACGATATTTTGACATACTCACGATCGGAGGAAGATCACGAGTAACATCTGAGAACCATTCTGCAAATTCTAAGGGAGAACCAATTGTATGCTAAAGCTAGTATATGTGAATTTTGGCTGAAGGAAGTAAAATTCTTAGGTCATGTTGAGTCTGAATCAGGAATATCAGTGGATCCTGCTAAAGTAGAAGCAGTAATGGGATGGAAACAACTTAAGAATACATTTGAGATTCGTAGTTTCTTAGGATTGGCAGGTTATTATAGGAGATTCATTCAAGATTTCTCCAAATTAGCCAAGCCGATGACACGCCTAACACAAAAAGGAGTAAAGTTTGAATGGAACGAAACTTGTGAGCAGTCGTTTCAAGAACTCAAGAAGAGACTGACAAGCGCTTCTATATTAATCATACTCGAACGTGATGTTGGGTACACAGTTTATTGTGATGCCTCTAAAGAATGGTTAGGTAGTGTGTTAATGCAAAACGGGAAGGTAGTAGCTTATGGATCAAGACAATTGAAGAATCATGAGAAAAATTATCCTATTCACGATCTGGAGCTGGCGGCTGTAGTCTATGCACTTAAGACTTGGCGACATTACCTTTATGGCGAAAAGTTTGAGATATTTACCGATCACAAAAGCTTGAAGTACTTGTTCACATACAAAGATTTGAACATGAGGCAAAGACGCTGGATGGAGTACCTTGAAGATTACCAATTCAATTTGTCTTATCATCCCGGGAAGGCTAATGTTGTAGCAGATACACTAAGTCGAAAGACAATAGAGATTGTAGCCAACATATCAATTAAATAATGGGAAATGGTAAGCACCGTGAATGAGTTTAAGTTATAACCAGAGAATCAGAATGGGAAGGGTAGGTTGTTTGCAATAATTACAACACCCCCACTTCTTACCAAAGTGTTGGAAGCCCAAAGATTTGATCAGGAGACCGACTTCATCAAGGCACGATTAGTGTTCGGGGAACTTTCACCGGATTGGACGCTCCATCAAGTTGGTAGTTTAAGGTATTTAGGTAGAATTTTTGTGCCGAACATCGAACAATTAAGAGAAGAAGTACTTAAAGAATTTCACCATTTGATTTTTGCGGTTCATCCGGGAGGAAACAAGATGTACCAGGATCTTAAGCGACAGTATTGGTGGAGTGGAATGAAGAAGGACGTTGCTCAATTCGTATCTAAATGCTTGACGTGTCAGCAAGTGAAGGCAGAACATCAGAAGCTAGCAGGGAAACTCCAACCTTTACCAATACATAAGTGGAAGTGGGAACACATAACAATGGATTTTGTAACAGGATTACCTCGGTCGCCGCAAGGCCATGATGCCATTTGGGTGGTGGTTGATCGGTTAACTAAGACGGCATATTTCCTACTAATAGGACCAACAGACACACTCGAATCATTAAGTCGATTATTTATTCGAGAAAGCATTAGGTTGCACGGAGTACCAGTCTTAATAGTGTCAGATCGTGATTTTCGTTTTACGTCACAATTCTAGCAAAGTCTGCAGAAAGCTTTGGTACAGAGTTGTGTTTTAGTACTGCTTTTCATCTTCAAACTGGTAGTCAATCAGAAAGAACAATTCAGACTTTAGAAGACATGCTTCGAGCTTGTGTGATGGACTTTAAGGGTAGTTGGGAAAGACACTTACCACTAGTCGGATTCTCTTACAATGACAGTTTTCAAACAAGTATTGGTATGACACCGTATGAGGCTCTATATGGACGGCCTTGTCGATCATCGATATATTGGATGGAATTCAAAGAAGCACATCTTTTAGGACCGGAGTTAGTTCAAGAAACTACCGAGAAGGTAAAATTAATTAGACAAAGACTTGAGACCACTCAGAGTAGACAGAAAAAGCTATGCAAATCAAAAGAGAAGACCTTTAGCATTTAAAGTTGGAGATCATGTGTTTCTGAAAATACAACCTCGTCGAGGAGTTGTTCATTTCGGAAAGAAGGGAAAGTTGTCACCTCGCTTCATTGGGCCTTTCGAAATTTTGGACAAAATAGGAGAAGTGGTGTACCGTTTGGCTCTACCACCTCAACTGGTTGGAGTACATAATGTTTTCCATGTCTCTATGCTACAGAAATACAAGCCACACCCTTCTCACATCATCAATTGGGAGGAAATTAATCTTGATGAAGATGTGACATTTGAAGAAAAGCCTGTCAAAATTTCAGATCGTCGCGAGAAGAAATTACGAGGTAAAACTATACCGTTGGTTCGAGTTCTTTGGAGACATCGTGGGACGGAAGAGTCAACGTGAGAACAAGAAGATATGATACATACCAATTACCCTCAACTTTTCGAGCCTAAAGGTACGAATTAATTTCGAGGATGAATTTTTTTTTTAGGGGGGTAGATTGTGAAAACCTGCATTTAATTATTCAAAATAAATAAATAAATAAAAATAAATAAGTAAATTAATTAATTAATAAATTTTATCTGGAGTTTGTCTGAAATGTATTAGTGTATAAGTTAGTTTTAAATTAATCTAATTAAATCACTAACAAAGACATTATTAAAAATAATAATTTTGTGGGTGTTCAATATTTATTGTTTATACATTATTTTAATTAGGATTTAACATTATAATTATTCTTACTAAATACCTTTGTTAAAAATCTTAGTGTATCAATTTTGAGAAACCCATACAAATACACAAAATAAATAAATAAATAAATTTGAATCAAATTCTCGGTGGCAAAATAATGCCACCTGTTTGTTTGCATGTAAATATAGGCTCATCATAATTCTTGGGTTTAGAAGACACGAAGTGATAGAGAATGATGAGAAGAGAGAGAAAGAGAGAGAGAGAGAGAGAGAGAGAGAGAAGCCTCAACCTCAGCCTCAGTCTCAACATGTTTATATATATGAGCATGCTACTCTTGGAGTAAAGAATGTAAAGGAAACTAAGAAAAGAAAATATGCGAAGGAGTGAGTTAACAAGAGGAGGAGGTTAAGAAGGTTTCATATTTTCCTACCATTTCACTATCTCATTTCAATCCTATAACTAAGTAAGAAAATTCTCTCAACCCTCTCATTTTTTTTAATTGTTGAATTTTTTAGATTATACTCATGTGATAAAATGACTAACTTATAGATAGAAATTTTATATATAGGTGTGTAAATTTTGTGATGTGTATATCAAATGTTTGAAGATATTAATAGTCTTAGAGTCATGGTATTATTGTGGAAATAGGCTTGAATGTGTGGTTTATACCATTAAAGAGAAGATTGAAGATTTTTTTTTGGTCCTTGAATCTGCCAGAAAATTTGTACCAATTTTTAGACAATTTTATACTCCAAATTTGAAGATAATTTCTTCTACAAAGTTGTTGAAAATGATGTCTAGTTCATCCAAGAATTTTGACAACAATTTTTGAGCTTTTTACAAATTTATACAAATTTTTAATTAAATATGAAACTGTAAGACAGATTTTACTATATGTTTGAAAATTTATTAAAAATTCTATATTAAGCCAAATCTGGTAATTTCTAACTAAAATATGAAATTTGAGAAGTCTAGTTTCATAATATATTTTTAGATTATGGAGTTGATCTATGAATTTAAGTATGAAATTAATTTAAGGAAATGTGACAAATCTGTGTCATAAAAATTGCTGAGAATTTTACAGGATTATTTATAACTTATTTTTTTTAAATTCTTTCTAAAAAGTGACTTAAACATCTTTATTGAATATTCTGTTCATTTGCACGAATTTTAGAACTGTGTAAATAATTTATTTATAATTTTTATTACCTAAGTTATAATCTGAAATTTTCTGGACATGTTTAAGATCATCACTTCAATCATTTATTTGGATAAAAATCAATTATTATGTTGGTCTAATTCATCAAATATTGTAAATTAGTAATTCATGTATGGGTGTATTGTGGTTTATTTAAGATTGTGCTAGTCTAATTTTGTAAATTAAAAATTCATGCATGTGAGTGATTATGATTTATTTCTTTGTATCTAAGTTATTATATTCATACTATGGTTTAAATTAATTGTTTATTTGAATTTTGTACATTGAATTATTATTGTGTGACATGTGTAATATTTTATGTTGGAAATTTTAATGAGTTGGTATAACATTATTGGTGATTTGAATAATTTGTGATTAATATAAAAACTAACCGAAATGATTAATTGTATATATAAAGTTAATGATAGAGGGTTAATACCAGTTGTTCAGGGTGAGCCCTGATTTTTAATAATTTTTACGTAAATTGTGTCGCGAAACCCTAAGATGGCACGAGACTTATTTGAAGCCTTATCGGTATTTGGTTTTGGAATAAGGGTGGATGTGCGGGTGGCACGCAAAGAAGTTACGTACCCCTAGTAGACCGTTTCCTTGAGGCAGACCACGGATGCCACGGCTTGGATATATAACTCCGGGCGTGGCATCTTTGGTAGTTCTTGAATATTTGACCGGGGGGTAAGATTCAAATTAACCGTAGCCATAGCTTAGTAGTTGGTAAGAAAATCTCTTGGGTGAGATTTTGAGCGTCACCTAAACCATTAAAATTGTCGAAATTATTATAATAGTTGTTACATTTATCATGCTATTAATTATTATTATTATTTTAGTTATTATGGTTTTATTGTTTTTTGTTATAAAGAATGGTAGGTTGGTTATATTTTCTTACTGTGTTGCAAAACTCATGACAAATATTTTGTTACCCTGGCGTTTCATGCCAGATTATGTCGAAGAAGGAACTGAGGCTGAATTTGGAGCTGCTGCTTATATTGAACTTTGGTTAACTTAAAGTCAAGACTTTATCAAAATAAAATTTTATTATCTCTTGTATTAGTATTTTAAAATGTTGTGACGTTGAATGTGAACTTGTAATTTTATTTTTGTTGTTGGACTTTGACTATGTGAGAATTTAAAATTCCCTAATTAGTTGTTAAAATTTTATCTAGCAAGTTATTTATTATTTAAATTTTATGATGTTCCAAAAAAAAAAAAAAATTTTTTTTTTTGCGGCGTCACATTTCAACATTTCTTTCTCGCCCATGTCAATGTCAAGCAACTAATTTATTTCAACTGGCGTCTTGGTGTTCGTCTTAAACCTGATGACAAACATCTCTGCAAGTTGTGCCTATAAAGTGATGCTACCTTCTGACAACTTTTCAAACCAAGTTAAGCCTAGGTTGCCCAAGCTTGACGAAAACAAGATGCACATTAGAGCTTCGTTCTGCCCATGTATGGCCATAACTTTGGCGAAAGTGGTTTAAGTGCATGTAGGGGTTTGACTTTCCCTTGTAGATTGTGAACTTAGGCTGGTTGAAGCCCAAGGGCAGTGGTGCGTTCTCTATTGCCGGAACAAACGATGAGCTCTGCAACCTTGCCAATGCCTTATCAGTTAGTTTGTAGGCAAGGCGCGGTACTGGCATTCCAACCTCGACGATTCTGTGCATTTTATGTGCCAGCCATTATAAAGTCGAGATCCTTTCAGGGTTATGGGCTTGGGTGTTTTCCCTTATTTGTGCCCTTTCTTCTAGAATAGTTCGCAGATCCACCGATTTGGGCAGCTTGGTGTGTCGAGAGGTGGTTTGGTGAGTATGTGAGGGTCGGCAATTGCTCCCTCCATGCAAGACCTTTCAGTTCTCATTCTCCCAAACCTGGAGTAACGAGTCCTGGAGGTCCTTGAGCGTGTATCGCCTGTCCAGAGGCTTTTGCTTTCAGAATGCAAAGGTGTGGCTTTCCTGATCTCCTGAGTGGCGAAAACGCGCTCTGCCTTTGTGGATTTCCACCTTGCCACACTTTTTCCATTCATCTAGCATTTCATGGCCTTTATGTCTGCTGCCATTCTCTTTATCAATTCGTCTTGCTCTTTTACTCGATCCTCCAGAACCTGGGCATCCATCTTCCGCCTCTGTCCATCTGGGCTTTGAGAGCGACGAGGGCTCAAGCCCCGTTTTTCTCGCATGCCCCTATGTGGGTTCCGTCACTGGGGATTTAAGTCTACCATGGGTAGAACAAAAGGCAAATTCTTACGCCTCCTGTCCCCTTTTGGAGTTTGTCTATCGACAACAGACTGAGGCAAGTCTTCGTTGTGCGCCATTGAAATTAGTTGAAAGAAAACTTGATCAAGAGGTTTGTTCTCTGTGATAGCTTCCCACAAACGGTGCCAATTGTACGAGTACGAAATAATCTTCTCGTATAATCCTGTTGACTAAGGCCAAGTTTGGCATCACCTATATAATCCATCTTTTTATCTTTTTATCTTTTTTCCATCACATCACCTCTCTACTTTTCTGCACATCTTTTCGTAAAAAGACAAAAAGTGCACTTTTTTAGGACACCCCAAACCAACCCTAAGTTTGCACTCCTCCAAACGTCGTCGCTTTACCACCTGAAAACACAAAAGTGAACTAGTCGACAGGTGTGTGCCAGAAATCCCTCTGATGCCTAAGTCAACAAGTAGACAATAGACAACAAGCTCTATGTATTTTTGAGTAAGAATTGCAATACCTGTCCATAGGTTCTGATTTGAGCTTTTATAGATCCCATCAGGCACAATCCTAGTTGAACTCTAACTCTCTTTAGCAGAATCCTCCTAAGAATCACTTTCCTGCAGGATAATACATATCTTGATAACACCTTATTCACTGCCAACCAAGTGAGATGGTTAATCACCCTGCTCGGCTCACTACGCCTAGCCGAGTTATCTGGTGCAACTACTCTGACGGGGCCGTGGAATCACCGACCACCATAAGTCACCTTGTTGAGATGACCCTAGCTTAGCCTTTTGCAGCACACCATTCCAGTCCGTCCACCAATGGTGCACAAAACCATCTCAAGGCCCATTGACCAGCCCAGCAACCTTTTGTAACGTGACCGGGCTATCCAAGCTCTCACCTCGGCCCATAGTGCAACCCAACATCTAAGAATGATAGACTTAGCTTGGCTCAATTTATCCAAATCCTAGTAAATAACAATCCTAAACTAGTTTGCAATGAAACTTAAACTAAAATTTTCCTTATAAACTAAATTAATAAAAAGGGAGAATATCAAATTCTTGAAAAAGAAGAAGAAAAAACAAATTAAGAATTTAAGTTAAAGACAAAACATATGTTGTTTACTTGCGATATACCAGTCTCATTGCATTGTGTACTAGTATTAGGATTTTGCAATTTGACTTTGGTTGCATAGAAGTTTATGACTTCATTGGATTGTAAAATTATTTTGTTACATGTTTATATTAAGAAATGCATGCACCTAAAATGAGAAACATAGTTATACATAATTAGATTCAACATTATTTCTGAAAACAATCATAGATAAATCTCTCATTTGGAAAAATAATAAAATATTACTTTCATATAACGTGCACGTCACTGGGTCAAGCTAGCATGAATCACTCATTTTTTCCATTAGTTGTTAACTTAACACCCGTATGTCACCAGATCACTATGAAGTATAAACAAAATTTGGGGGACTATATCATTAATTAATTCCTTTAAAAAAAAAAAAAACTATATCATTAATTAATTCCTTTAAAAATAAAAAATAAAAATCCAAGCAAAACGGAACATATATAAAGAGAAATTTCAAACAAACTGATGTTTTGGGCCTAATGGTATTATGAGAGTTATTATGAAGTGGACTGGTTAAAAAAAAAAATTCTCATCAACTATAAAACTAATGAAAATAAATAAATAATAATAACAATAATTGAAACAGGGGGCCACGGTTAGGGTGTAAAAATGGGCCGCTTGTCCTGGGCTTCTGCTGAGCTTAATAACACTTGGGGTTGGCTTAGAAGGGGCATTCTATTTGAACCCAAAAAATATCTTAGTAACCCCCAATTTAAATTTATAAATTTTAATTATTATTATATATTAATGTGAATTTACTAATAAGGACAATTCATATTAAACCCTAAAATAATCTCTTTTTTTTCTCACGGTACACCCTAATCTATTATTTCTATTCAAATCTCTACATCTTCTTCTCCAAGAAATCAAAGTGAGTTTGTCTTCTTCTTCTTCTTCTTCTTCTTCTTCTTCTTCACTCCAAAACTCCAATCTATCTTACCGAAACTCACCATTATCATCAAACACACAGAATGATGAACACCATCAAACAAAAACACATGAAACCCACAAACAACTTTCAGACCCACACACTCTCTACCATTATTTAAGCCTAGGCTCATAAACACTTTAATAAACAAGAAAATCCCTCAAATATACACACAAGTACGTCCAGTGATAATCCCTGGTTGAACATTTTCTTTATGAATTACAAAAATCAATTAAAAGAAACTGCATTGCACAGTTACGGCCCCAACTAACCCTTAGATCAATTAAAAGTTAGCTTTTAAGTCTTTGTCAAAATGAACGGAGTTTTGAGAAATAAAGCATGTGTTTTAAAAGATAAATTTCAAACTAGGGTTGTATTTTGAAGATTGTGCTTTTTCAAGGAATAGATTGGATTATTTTTGTTGGAGTAGATCTGTATTTTTCCTGAGAGCTCGGGAAAGGAAAAAAACGAAGAGGATTTTTTTCCAAAAAAAATCGACAAATAGGATATTATTCAATTTTAGTTCTAGCTAATTGGTTTTTTTTTAAATAATTTATTCAAAGAAGATGGTGCGAAAAAACACAATTATTAATGTTCTTTGCTCATCTGGTTAAAAAAAAAAAAAAAACCTATGTTTCGGTAAGATGGATTGGAGTTTTGGAGTGAAAAAGAAGAAGAAGAAGAAGACAAACTCACTTTGATCTCTTGGAGAAGAAGATGTAGAGATTTGAATAGAAATAATAGATTAGGGTGTACCATGAGGAAAAAAAGAGATTATTTTAGGGTTTAATACGGATTGTTCTTATTAGTAAATTCACATTAATATATAATAACAATTAAAATTTATAAATTTAAATTGGGGGTACTAAGATATTTTTTGGGTTCAAATAGAATGCCCCGCTTAGAAGGCTCATGCCAAAATCCCAGGTTAGAGCAGAAGAGGGAGTGGGTTGCCCCCTATTCCCGGCCAGGCCCAACTTGGGCTTGGGTTGGGTTATAAAATAATTTTTATATTTTTTTTCCAAAAAACTCGAGCTGGCTTAAATTGCCTTAGCCTAATCCCTACCCAAAGGGGTCCGAGCCTGAGCAGACTTTCCCCTAGGCCAGGCTCAAGCCAGCCCAAAGGCCTTGGACCCCTTTTACAGGCATAGCTGCTCATATGTCTCACACCACCTACTCAAATGATAGGAGGGCATTGCTTGACTGTTCAAACAATATCAGCCACGCAAAGTTCTGTACTTCATCTCATTCTCATCTTGGAATTGTCAAAATGTACTTGGCAAGACTTATTTGAATTGTGTGGTCAAAGCAATCTACATTAATCCATTCCTTTACATGCCAAAAATGGTAGACAGAAGTCAATTTGGCTGTGCTCCTATTACAGCAATGAAATACAGTTGTGCTCCATGCATGATTGACAAAATATCGATTAAGATTTTCCATGCAACAACTATAGGGGAACCAAATTCTTTTTGACCAAAATCAAAGCCTAGAGCAAGTTCTGATGTCATTGTCACAAAGTAATAATATCAAAATTATAATTTGGCAAATGCTAATTTTTTGACAGTGTTGTTTCAATGATACAAATATCATTTTAACACATTCATACTGGTTATTTTTGTTTCTTGTATAATTAGATCAAAAGTCTCTTTTGAGTAAGTTGAGCTGATATAGAAATGACATTGTCAAATTTTGTATCAAATTTGACATAATGTCATTTTTTTGATAATTTTTTTTTGGCATGCTGCCAAGTTTATTTATTTTTAAATGAAGTCACTATAATTTAATAATAAGAAGTTCACTAAAATTGTTTTAAGTGACGGTAGATGAGGGCCCATTAACAACTCATTTCAGTGGCCATCCTTGCTGTATAATATGCCTGGTGGTCACAAGGACCAAACTTGCTATAAAATCAACACAATTGTGTTTTCGGTTTGAGTTTTTTGGATTAAATTTTTTGTTTTTTTTGTTTTTAGTGAATATTTTTAAAATTTTAACTATTTTTTTTTTTACTTTTTTAGATGCACCTTACTTAAATGTATCGAAAAAGTAAAAAATTTATAAAAAAATATTTTAAAAAATTAATAAATACATAAAAATACAAAAAAAATATATTGAATTATCATTTTTTTTTTTGTATTTTTGGTATTTAATGAATTTTTAAAAAGAAATTCACAAAAATTATATTTTTATGTGTATTTATGTTAGGTGTGTCTAAAAATTAAAAAAATTGCTTAAAATATTAAAAAAATTCAGTGAAAACATAAAAACACGAAAAACAAGAAAGTAAAATTTTTTGAAAACTGTTTTTGAAGAGCCAAAAACAAGCAAAGTGAATTTTCCCAAAAACATAAGACAGAAATATCAAAAGAAAATGAAAAATAAAAAAGAGCAAAAACAAGGGTTATTTACATGGAGACCTCCTAAATTATTAAAAATTATTATTTTAACTATTTAAACTATAAAAACGTATAAATAAATTCTCTAAACTATTGAAAAATATCTTTTTGCCCCTTAAACTATAAAAGCGTATAAATAGACCCTCTAAACTATTGTTATATTTCACTTTGACCCCTTTCGTCAGGGGTACAATTTGTACCTTTTTATAGTTTAGGGAGTTCGTTATCATGAAAGAAATATCATGAAAATAATTATGAAAAATTCTCCACTATTAGATTACACATACAAGAAAACACCACACACTAATCAAAGGATAAAAAATCTTCATGAAGCATTTCATAATATTTTTTTCATAATATCTGTGGGGACATAATTTTTGAATGACGACATGTGGCTGAGGTGTCACCGGAGTGCCAGCCGATGTGCCACATGTCATGGTCATGATGCCGAGATGATCTTGGCAAGGCCGATGTTATCTCCGAAAATGTCGGAATCCGAGATAAGCGGATAAGGGACAAGAGTCCTAGAATGATGAAAGACTTCAGTTTGGGTAAAGATAGGACTCTTAGAGAGTTTATCCTAATCCTACTAGGAGTCCAAGATTAGCAGCAATCCTGAGTCCATTGAAGTTAGGCTTCTATTGGGACTAGGATTATGTTGGCTATAAAAGGGAGGCACCCCCATGGGTCTAAGGTATGGCTTTTGATATTCTATCTAGTGAGTTAAGCACTATTGGTTATCTTTGAGAGATATGGAGTACTGACTTGATCGTCGGAGTACCCCCGGGTGGACGAGCCACCGCTGGAGACTCTTCTTTCTGTTGCAGGTCAGACAGGTACCATCTATTCTACCGGTGTTCTCCAGTTGAGTACTGAGGTGGCAGTGTGATTAGAAATTTACTCACACAATTTGGCGCCGTCTGTGGGAACGAAAGGAGAATAGATGGCCAACGACGGACAGAAAGAGAAGGTTGGGGACGACACCCCTACTGAGAGTGGGAAACATATTGACCTTGGCGTCGAAGAAGACAACTACAACGAAGAAACTCGTGATAAGAATCACGGAGAAGAGGACGTCGGCCAGGAGGGCGACGTGCCGAACTAATCAGACCGAAGCGAGTATTATAACGAGGACGACCTCCAGGTATGGAAAGAAAGATGCTTACGAAGGGACGACGAGATAAAGGGAATGGCGAACAAATTGGCGAACTTGCAAACGGTTGTCAATTTCATGATACAGAACAACGTCATGCAGCCACCGTTCTCGTCACAAGATACGCCGACCCCAGCAGCTAAGAAAGATGCCCAGGCAAGGGAACAGAAGACAACTCCTACGACTCTTCAGCACGATAGGACCAAGGAACATTCTCACCGACCTTCAAGGGAGGTCGGACGAGGAGAATCCAGAAGGGGACATTCACAGAGGACACATCGCACCAAGGAAGCTGACTCCAAAGAACATCGGCATGTTCAGGAGAAGGATCTCTGTTTCGACGCGACCAATTGAGAGATGACCAACAAGACTCACAATGACACAGGAAGTAAGGCACCAAAGAGGTTGAAATCTGGAGATAGCCGAGCTCCTGGACGAACCAAGGAGGATTTGAGGGATTACCTCCAGAGAAAGCGACAAGATGCCGAGGTGACCTCACCTGTCAAGCCGAGGACACCGTTCTCGGCTGAATTAGACAAAGTTGAGGTCCCGAAGAGATTCAGTATGCCGAGGTTCCAGATATATGATGGGAAGTCGGACCCCAACTTTCACGTCGGATTATACCTGAACGCGATGGCATTATACTCTGGGAACGAGCCGTTGCTCTGCAAAGTGTTCCCCTCATCATTCGGAGAAACTGCATCGGACTGGTTTCACAAGTTGTCGAAAGGAACTGTGAAAACCTGGGAAGGCCTGGCCGAGATGTTTGTGGCCAGGTACGTGACAAACAAGCTACAACCATTGAGGGTAGACGCCCTAATGGCCTTGAAGATCGGCGAGGATGAAAGCCTTAGGGCCTATGCCAAAAGGTATTATGAGGTATTCAACCGAATGCCAGGATGCAACCAAGAGGTGGCGGTCATGTCGTTTAAAAGTGGCTTGAAGGATGACTGCCTGCTTCGAAAATCACTGGCAAAGACATTGCCAAAAAGTATGGAGGAGCTGATGGCCAGGATAGAAAAGTATGCCAGAGCCGAGGAGGACATGTCGGAGATAAAGGCGTCCAAACCAGAGAAGAGAAATGGTTCGCCGTAGCGAAGCCGAGATAACACTGGATATGAGAAGACAAGAGCTCAGCCCAAGTAAGCAGATCCCGGATTCCAGATCTCGGATCCCAGATCCCAAAAGACAAGATTTCGGCCTAAGATGATTAAGTCTGAGAAGAGAAGAGCTTACCGAAATGATGTTTAACACTTGTTGAAATTTGTGAACAATTTACAAATTGAAGTTAAACCGAAATCATTGTTTAACACTTGTTGAAATTTGTGGACAATTTACAAGTTGAAGTTAAACCGAAATCATTGTTTAACACTTGTTGAAACTTGAGAAAAGTTTACAAGTTGAAATTAAACCGAAATCATTGTTTAACACTTGTTGAAATTTGTGGACAATTTACAAGTTGAAGTTAAACCGAAATCATTGTTTAACACTTGTTAAAATTTGTGGACAATTTACAAGTTGAAGTTAAATCGAAATCATTGCTTAACACTTGTTGAAATTTGTGGACAATTTACAAGTTAAAGTTAAGCTGAGGTTAAACCCTTGTTGAAATTTTATGAAAAAATTTACAAGGTGAAAACCAAGGTTATGCCAAGAAAAGATACTTGGGTACTTGCCGAGGTAAATCATCAGTTTGTATAACCGAGGTGTGTCACCCCGAGACGGTTGTAAAGGAGGACGGTTTCGGCTGAGAAACTTGAACAAACTTGGTCGTTGGTTCTAAGGCATTGATGAAAGCAGACTGTAGGTCTTGGTTATATTGAGCCGACGAGTTCTGATTTCGGCAATAGATGATGAAGCGAGCTTAGCCGACGTACTAAGTGGAATGAATGATATAGGTTCCATCACCTCAGGATGCCGAGGTAATAGAACCTAGGGGGCAGTTGTGGGGACATAATTTTTGAATGACGACACGTGGCCGAGGTGTCACCGGAGTGCCAGCCGAGGTGCCACGTGTCATGGTCATGATGCCGAGATGATCTCAGCAAGGCCGAGGTTATCTCCGAAGATGTCGGAATCCGAGATAAGCGGATAAGGGATAAGAGTCCTAGAATGATGAAAGACTTCAGTTTGGGTAAAGATAAGACTCTTAGAGAGTTTATCCTAATCCTACTGGGAGTCTAAGATTAGCAGTAGTCCTGAGTCCATTGAAATTAGGCTCGTATTGGGACTAGAATTATGTTGGCTATAAAAGGGAGGCACCCCCATGGGTCTAAGGTATGGCGTTTGATATTTTGTCTAGTGAGTTAAGCACTATTGATTATCTTTGAGAGATATGGAGTACTGACTTGATCGTCGGAGTACCCCCGGGTGGACGAGCCATCGCCGGAGACTCTTTTTTCTGTTACAGGTCAAACAGGTGCCATCTATTCTGCCGGTGTTCTCCAGTTAAGTATTGAGGTGGCAGTGTGATCAGAAATTCACTTACACAATATCTAATATTATTCATATTTTTATAGTTATTTATATTTTGTGCTTTTTTATAATTTAAGAATCAAAATAATATTTCTTAATAATTTAATAATATTTGTAAATAATCCAAAAAGAATTAGAGTTTAAAATCCTCTTCAGCATTACCATATATCGTCACCGACTGCTATGGGATGATCGAAAAAGTCGGGATAAAAAAGCAAGTTTTCAATTACAATATATAATACATTATTTTGAAGTAGATATTGGAGGCGGCTTCCTTCTGTCCACAAACTGAATAGAGAGTGTTGTTTGAATAGTTCATTTTGTGGAATTAGGATCTTCTATTTGCACTCTCCCTTTGTTTCTCTACTTGTAATGATAGAAATGTATTTTAGGATAATCCAACGGCTTAGATTTGGTTATTTTAAAATTTAAAAAAAAAATTTATTTTTTGAAATAATCAGATCTAAATCGTTGGATCATCCTAAGGTGCATCTCCACCATTGCAAGTAGGAATGCAGGGAGAGAGTGCAAGTAGTGGATCTGGACTCCATTTTGTGGACTGCTCTAGTATACGAGCTGACTCGAACGGTTAATTTTATCTGGCGTTTTGTATATTTTATTGATATAAAAAATTAAATCGATTCAATAATTAAAACTCTTATTCAGTTATTACATTCGTCACCAAAAAAAATACATAGTTTGTTTTTAGGATAATAACAAATACTTTTTAAAATTTACTTTACCTCTTGTAATTTTAAAAATTACATCTCGCCCTTAAAGTTTTTAATTTCATAACAAATAACCCCTTTTGTTAATAAACATTAAGTCAATTAATAATTTTTAATGATGTCAGAAATTTGTTTTAATTAATAATTCATGTATTTTTATCATTTTATAAAAGAGTAGTTAGGAATTTATTTTTTCAGTTAATTTTGTTAAATGAAAAATTATGAAAATTAGTATTTGTAATTTTTCAAACTACATGGAGCAATGCGTATTTTAAGCAAATTTTAAAGGTGTATTTATAATTTACCATTATTTTTAAAAACAATTTTTAATTTTTTTTTAAGTTTTTACAAATGTAATAAATTGAATAAATTACGATTATCGAATTGACTTATTTTTAAAAAAATGAGATATACGAAGTGTCAAACAAAATTATCAATTTGAATCATCAAAATGAGACTTATAATAACCTTCACAAACCCAAACAACTCCTGTCCAAGTAAATTATTTTTTAAAATTATACTCAATGGAATGTTTGGGAAAAGTTAAAATAGTTAATTAAAAGACAAAATACGTTAAAATAATTAATAAGACAAAATATCACATCTAACCTATAATCATTTCATTTTTTCTTTTACAATCATCAAATCAATTATAAAAAGTCTAACCAATTTCTCAAATATAACTATTTTAATCAGGTCAAAATAGTTTTTTTTTATTTTTAAAATAACTAATTAAAATAACCAATTTCCCAAACAAGACCAATGTATATTTAACAAATAAATTGTTTTTTAAACACATCTACATCGTTTAAAATTATTCCTTCCGTCCCATTTTGCTGGCCTATTATTTTATTTTGAGAAGTCTCAAAATGATAAAAAAAAATGTATAAATATATTTAAAAATTTGAAAAGATAGAAAAATTAGTAGAAAAATATTTTAAATTTTAAATTTAAGTATAATAATTCATATCTCCTTAGAATGTTAAATTTTTTTAAAAAAATCAATAAGGGTTGGTTTTAGAAGAAGGTTTGAGTTGGGTGGGAGGTTATTTTAATCATAAAAAGATAATAAATTTTTTTAGTTTAATAAAACAAAATATTACATTCAACCTAAAAGTTAAAAAATTCAAAAATTTATCCCAAATAAAATTTTTTAATCACAAATTAAAATAATCAAAAAATTAAAAAACCAATCACATCCCAAACTAACCCTAAATTGGAACGGAGGAATTAGTACATAATCAAAGATGTTGTTTGTGACGTCAACGAAATGTGGGCCCGCAGTGTTTTCTGTCAGGCACTCTAACTCCACTGGGCCCCACGTTGCTAAAGATATTTTACAAGGTTGAAATCAATCCCGTTCCAAAAAAAAAAAAGGCTGACATCAATCAGTCCCATCCTGTTTTGTTTTTTAATTTATTTTATTATTTTTTAACGTAGAAAATGAGGGGTATGTGTTGTCGTCACTGTATTCGTATCCGTAGATCCTATTGTTAGTATAATAAATTATCAATCATATTTAATTCAACTCATAAAAAGATGGAAAAATTACCAGTAAATCCTATGTGGTAGAAAGTTATACCATTTAATCCTACAAATTTTCTTATACACCATTTAGTCCCACTATTTACATCAGTAACATCAACAACATCATTAACATCATCAAAACCCCAAGAACACTTCACAGTTTAAATCTGGTTTTGAATCTAGGGTTGAACCTTTGGATTAGGAGCAATTCACGGCAGGCGAAATCTGGTTTCCTTCTCTCTCTCCCCCACTTTCTCTCCACTGCAAATCCATTGACAACGAGTGATTGAACACGACCTCCATTGAAATTCCCAGAAAAAACCCTCTTCGGTCTTTCGAAAATCAAAGTCAAACAACAATGGGAGTGGGAGGGCACTTCTGGGATTTGCTCAAACCCTATTCTCGAACCGAAGGCTTCGATTTCCTCCGCAACAAACGTGTCGCTGTCGATCTTTCCTTTTGGATTGTTCAGCATGAAACCGCAATCAGAGCCTATACTCGAAACCCCCACCTCCGACTCACCTTTTTCCGTACCATCAATCTCTTTTCCAAGGTACCCATCACCCTTTTCTATCTTCACCCTTTGTTTGGCTTCCGAGAAATCAACGGAAAATGTGTGGGTTTTACGTGTTGCAAATTTGGTTTCAGTTTTCTCTGAAAATTGAGTTTTTTTTTTAATGTTTGATGTTGTTTAATGTTTAATGTTGATGATGATGTTTAATGTTTAATGTTTGATGATGATGAATTATGTTTAATGTGATGTTTGAAGTTGTTTTGATGATGATGATGTTGTTTTGACGATGATGTGTTTGATGTTTAATGGTCATTAACATTGTGATAGGACTTAACGGTTCATAAGAAAATTCATAGGACCAAATGGATTACAAGATACAAATTTAGGATTTATTGGTGCATTTATCATCAAAATATCAATCAGTGTGTTTAGTTTGAGTTTTTTGAATTAATTTTTTTGAAAATTGAGTTTTTTAGTTTTCTTGTTTTTTTACTTTTAGTAAATATTTTTAAATTTTTAAACATTTTATTTATTTTTTTAGATGTACCTTACTTAGATGTATCTAAAAAGTAAAAAATTTATAAAAAAATATTTTTAAAAATTAATAAATACATAAAATATAAAAAATGTACTAAATTCTCGTATTTTTTTTATATTTTTGGTATTTAGTGAATTTTTAAAAGGTTTTTTTTTTACTTTTTAGGTATATTTATGTTAGGCATGTCTAAAAATTAAAAAAATTGCTCAAAATATTAAAGAAATTCAGTAAAAACAAAAAAACATGAAAAATAAGAAAGTTGAATTTTCTGAAAAGCATTTTTTAAAAATGATAACCAACCATATCGAATAGAACTCAATCATATGTCACAAACAAGACTAAGAATTGGTTTGACATATTCCAAATAAATATATTTTTTGACTTTTTATAAAATATATGTAGAATAACAAAAAAAATATTGATTAATATGACACAAATAAATACACTTATATAAAATATATATATACATATATACTTACTAGCCTATCACCCGTGCTATGCACGGGATAATTATAGATATTTATATTTATTTTAATTTTTTTTAATATATAAATTAAATACATTGAGTTTGACCGAGGAGTTTGAAAGAATTTAATAAGTGTTTATTTATTTGTTTTTTCAAAAAACAAAACAAAAAAATTAAGAGGGAAAAAAATTAAGAGCCATTTACACAATAATTACATGGATCTCTTGGGGATGTAAAAAGTAAGGAAATTAGGAATTTCATTTATTGCGTTATTCAATAGTGTAATTATTATAATCTTTGAACCAATCACCAAGTCAATTTTTTTTTAAAAAAAAATAAAAAATTAGGAAATTAGGATTGGTTTATATTTGTTTTAATTTTTTTTAATATATAAATTAAATACATGGGGTTTGACCGAGGAGTTTGAAAGAATTTAATAAGTGTTTATTTATTTGTTTTTTCAAAAAACAAAACAAAAAAATTAAGAGGGAAAAAAATTAAGAGCCATTTACACAATAATTACATGGGTCTCTTGGGGATGTAAAAAGTAAGGAAATTAGGATTTCATTTATTGCGTTATTCAATAGTGTAATTATTATAATCTTTGAACCAATCACCAAGTCAATTTTTTTTTAAAAAAAATAAAAAATTAAGAAATTAGGATTGACATATTGGAGCTTCCATAAGTCTTGGGATTTAAAAGGTCCTTTTGCTTAATATATAGTATAGATATAATTCAATCCAAAGGAGACCTAAATCTCGACCAAAACACAATAGAAAGTCTCCGAAGAGTCAACAATTTCGCACCCCTCGGGAAAGGCTGCTTACTCCACTAGACAGTGGTATCCTTTTTTGTTTCTTGATCCAAAATTCCACTCTCACAAAATCGAAGTATTTATCAGGTCAATATAAATTTCACAAATTTCAAAATTAAAACACTTGTATTCTTATTTTTTAGGATAAAACACTAATTTTAAAATATAATTTCATAAATTATACAGTCTTTTTTTAAAATAAATTCAAAGGTTCTATTAAAATGAAAATTATATAAAAAGGTAATCACTTACATGTTTAGATTTAATTTTTTAGAGATAAAAATAAACTTCTCAAAATATAAAATTACACATTTGGACAATTTATACTAGAAGTTTTGAATTTTTTCTCATTTTAGAACAAATCCCACGTTAGTAACAAAAAACCTAACACTACAACAATGTAACACTTCAATATAATACACTAAAAAACTCTATGATGTACTTTTCCAAAACATAACAAAGTAACACTGGAAAAAAACTTTTTGCTGGACTTTTCTCAAACATAATGTAACATAAAAAATTGAAAAAATTTAAAAAAAGTAGTGCAATTTTTCCAAATGTAATACTCCGATCAGTGTAATCTCAAATGTAACACTCAGATGTAACATACAAAAATATTTAAAAAACTCATTAGTGTACTTTTTCTAAACGTAACACTTATGGTTTGAAATTATACATTTGTCTAAAATTTCTTAAGGAATATTTATACTCCTTTTGAAATGGTTTGAAAACTCTCACATTTTTTTTTAATGTTACATTAGAGTGTTACGTTCAGAAAAAAATACACTAAGAAGTTTTTTTTTTTTTTTTTATTGTTACATTTGAGAGTTACGTTTGGAAAAAGTACACAAAGAGTTTTTTTTTTTTTTTGTGTTACATTAAAGTGTCATACTAAGAAATTTTTTTAAAGTGTTATATTGAAGTGTTACGTTTGAAAAAAATATACTACGGAATTTTTACGTGTGTTACATTAGAATGTTACATTAAAGAGTTTTTGTGTATTATATTAGAATGTTATACTGAGGAATTATTTTAAAGTACTATATTAGAGTGTTACATTTGAAAAAAATACACTAAAATTTTTTTGCGTGTGTTACATTAGAGTGTTACACCAAGATTTTTTTTTTGAAGTGTTATATTAGAGTATTACGTTTGGAAAAAATATACTAAGAAATTTTTTTATGTGCTACATTAGGATGTTACAATAAAAAAAAAATTATGTGTTACATTAGAGTGTTAAATAAGGAATTTTTTTGGAATGTTACGTTTGAAAAAAGTACAGTAAGGTGTTTTTTTATGCGTTACATTAGAGTATTACACTAAGTTTTTTTTTTTTTTTAATGTTATATTAGAGTGTTATGTTTGAGTGTTGCATTAGAGTATTACAATTTGAAATTATATATTTGGCCAAAACTTACAAAATAATTTGTGTTCTCCTTTTGAAATATTAAAAAAATTTCACATCATTTTGAAATGTTTAAAAAATCTCATATTTTAAGTCATTTTTGTATTATTTGTGAAATGTTTTCCAAATAAAAAAGATTTTTATATAAAAATTCATCTCAAATTTGATTATCATATATTGTGTACCTTATCTCCCTAGCACAAAAGGAAAAAAAAATAAAAAATAAATAACATAATAGAAATAAGGGTATAATCATAAATCTAATTTTTAAATAAAATATTAATTACCTTTCTAAAATCAATGAGACTAATTGATTTATAAGAAAATTCTTAAGATTAGATGGATTACCATTCCTCGAGATGAGATTTATAAGTAAATTTTTCTATTATTTATTTATAATATATTTTTGTACATATATATATTTTTAGTACTAATAACAATTTACAAATTATTTTTAGTAGTTTTTCATAATCAATAAATCAAATCGTTTTTAGATTTCAACCAGTGAGAACAATCATATGCATTTTATTTTATTTTTAAGTGTGCACTAAATCCGTAAATATAAAATTGACAGAGCTCTACAAACAAATAAGGCCCTGTTTGGGAATAAAAATTGAGAGGTTAAAATAATTAATAAAATTAAATATCACATAATACACATTAATTAATTATTATTTTTCTTACAATCATTTTGGAAACTATAAAAAAATGGATAAATTACACTTATACCCCGGAAGTTTAGGTTTAATACATATCACATTCTGACGTTTGGAAATTTATACTAATCTCTTGTCATTGTAATTATTTAGACGAAATAAAAACATTGAACTCATGCATTTTCTTTTTTTGTTTTGCTTTACTCTCTTTTTTTTTTCCTCTTTTTTTCCCATTTCCTTTACTTTTTTTTTTTTAATGTAATTTCCTCTGTTTTTGTATTAGGAGTTGTTACATTTTATATAAACAGAGGTTTGTGAAATGAAACTATTAATCCCAGGGGTGAGAATTTAATTTTCAAAACGTAGTTATTGAACCAAACCTAAAGAAGTGTCAATGTAATTTACCAAAAAAAAATTTACAAATCATCTTCAAATACAATTTTTTTTTATTCATAAAATAACAAAAAAAAAAAAACTATATAATCAACTAAAATAGTTTGGTAAGTTTCAAACGAGACCTAACTTTGAAAACACGCAAACTATTTGAATTAGACAAAATAAAAATAAATAAAAATCGATTGACGAACAGCACAAATAATAATTACTAAACACAAAAACATGATGAACTTTGAGAGATCGATAGAAGAAATGGCGATCTCATTCGTTATTGACAACTCTAAACCGACACAAAAATCTTAGAAACTGAATAAAATTTGAGAGACTTTTATTCACTAAAAATTTGATCCGTACCTTCTTCTGGGGGCAGAAGTTTAGCGTCGGATCGGAAGCCGGTGAAGCAATTCAAAAACAGAGATACGAAGACAAGGCAACAGAACAACTTGGATGCTGTTGGAAACGACTCCATCATCGATTTTTTGGAACTCTTTCGGTTTGATTATGGCTAACGAAATGTATCAACCAGCAAGTAGTCATGTCATACACACACTATTCGGGGGCACATTATCGAGCTACCCAGCATTATTGGAGAGAGAGTCAGCATTTTCGGGCCATTCGGGGGCACATTTTTGAGCTACCAAGTTTTATTGATATGTATATATATAGAGAGAGAGAGAGAGAGAGAGAGAGATAGAGATATGAATTTGGAAAGGGCGTGCGTATGGTGGTTACCCTTCTACTGAACAGACTACCAAAGCTGGTAAATATATAAGCTACTTTAGCGGGTTTGGCAAGTGACTTTGGAACATTGAGCAGAGAATTCAATCAATTGATATATTGGCGTTTGTAGAGGGGCAATAATAGAGTTGACTGACTTGAAGATGGGACTAACGGCAATGAATGACACAAGTCCTTATCATGTTAGTTTTTCTAATTCTAATAGGACTTTGATAGAGAGGTCCCTCTAAAAGCAGCCGTATTGAGCTGACACAAAAAATAAATAAATAAATAAAGGAAAAAAATAAACGGTTATGCTACGTAACTCGAAAGTTACGTAGCTCGAACGGCTCGAATTTTTTTTTTTTTGTTTTCAGACGCAGAAATGGAGGGGGAGGGGAGAGGAAAGGAGAGGAGGAGGGAGGAGGAGACTGGAGGGGGCCTAAAAAATGGAGGGGGAGGGGAGGAGGAGGAGGAAGAGGGGGCGGAGGCGACGCAATCGGGGCAGAGCCGACGAGGGGCGGAGCTGCGAGCTGCGATCGGGGCAGAGCTGCGAGCTGCGCGACGACCGGAGGACTTTCATAATCTCTCCCTCCTAATCTCTCTCACAAATTTTCAAAAAAAAATATTAAAACTTGCATTCATTTTCTCTTCCCCAAAAAATCAGATAATATTTTCTATTAAAGTTGTAGATATCTACCTATATTTTATATATTATATTATAACATAACGAAAAAAACTAAAAAACTAAAAAAAAAATCTTTAAAGTTTATCTAAATAAACTTTAAATCAATAAAACTCACATGTTTATCACATATCTAACTCACATCATAACTTACCTAAATAATAATAATTAAAAACAAATGAAAACCACAGACAAATTAAATTTTTTAAAAAAAAAGATACCCACAACTCTATCTTAAATAAATTGAAAAAAAAAATATACCCGAATAGAAACCACACAAAAATAAAAATAAAAATAAAAAGATATATCTATCTATCTATATCTATACTATATATTAAGTAAAATGGAGTTTTTAACCTCCAAGGTCTATGGAAGCTTCAATATCCCAATCTGAATTTTTTAAATTTTTTATTTAAAAAAAAAAAACTTAGCATTTATTGATTTGGTCAAAATCCCCTAATTAGCATTTATTAACTTTTTTCAATCCACATATCTTTCCACATGCCTGCAGTTATTGATTTGGTCAAAATCCCCTGATCAGCATTTAAAATCCCCTTATACAAATAATTATAGATACAATTTGTGTATAGTTACTACAGTACCCTTTTCAACTTCCCCCATACACTATGGTTAGTGATAAGAAAAAAATCTTAAAATACATAATTTATATATTAAAATAATCTAAAATAAATATAAATATCTATAATTATCCCGTGCATAACACGGGTGATACGCTAGCTCATGAATCAGAGAATTAGTTGTCGTGAGTCCCTATCTTCATTCTATTGATGTTAAATTTTTTTGTATTATTTGGATTTTTATTTCTAAAATTCTAGTATTGCTATAATAATATATTATAAATTTTGGGGGATAGGGTGGGAAGGTTCTGTGATGCAGCAAGACCATTACAAATTTTCTATTAGTAATACTAGTGCTTCACCCATGTTTTGCGCGGTTTATGTTTATAATTATTTATATATATAAAAATTGTAATTTTTAAATATTTTCTTCTTCTTTTTTTTTACATAAAAAAAGAATATAACAAATGCAGCATATTTTCAATCAATTATTTTATATTTCCTTTTATTCAAAATTTAAAAATAATGTACAGGCAAAATTTATAACTAAATTAAGGAAAAAATTATTCCTAATGACATTTTTTTATTCTATATAAATACTTTAAAAAAAAACTTGAAAAAGGTAGTCAATATAATATTATAGATTAAGTAAAAAAATGTGATTAGCAATTATGCTTACATAAATTTAATATAGTTTTAATCTCAAATTTTTTTTAAAAAATATATATATATATTTTAAAAGCATTTTATTTAGCTAATAGCAAATAGAATTTTCTTAGAAAAAGGAAAGTTATAAAATTTTGTGCAAATTTTCAAATGTTTATTATTAAACATTTCTACTTGCTTGCTTGTTTGTTTGCTTACTTGCTTTGGGAGTTTTGATCGTTGATCTTTGCTTCACATTCATCGTATTTTTTTTTTTTCTTCCTTGATTTTCGCATGATACTTCTTTCATAGTGCATTTCCTAGTGTATTAGTGAAAATATCATACACTTAAAATGCACAAAATTACAATATATAGAAAAAAAAGTAAGTAATTACAAAAATAAAAATTTACCCATAAATCCCATATGAGGGAATATTGATCCATTTAATCCTAAGAGTTTTCCTATAAACTAATTGGTCCTTTTTGTTTTAAAAAGTTGTATTTATTTGATTTGTTGCCATTTGGGTTAAGTGAATGCCCTTTTGTGATTCATTTTTCTAATTTTTTGATTAATTTTTGGGATGAGAATGGAAAGGTAAGGTGCGAAAGATTCTTTTTGAGGGAATTGATGGCTAAGCTGTTAGTTCTTAAGTGTGGAATGTAACGCTCCTAAATAAATGACAATAAACCATATATTATGTTAATTAAATAACAACACATGATAAAATAATTATCCTCCATTAATTTCAATTACTTGTACAAAAGAGTAACATATACAGATATACATTCACAAGTCTAATGGCTACAATTTTCCAAGACGATACTTAGTTACAACAAAAGTGAATTTTATACTCAATACAAATGAAGCTCTAAGCTTGTACAAAAATAATTATAACAAGTAAACAAAATAGAACTTTTACTCCAAGTCCTCCCAAACTATTATCTGAGCGGAGATATATCATCAGCACTTGAAAATGGTTTTCCACATAGGATGAGCCAAAACTTAGTAGAGATGCTACAATACAGTTTATGAATCTTAACAAAGTCATAAGGTAAATACATATGTAATACTCATGACAAACATTTATATCTCTTTCTGAAACCATGTAATGCCAGGTTTATATCACAATTATTAAAACGTTTCCTTTTCAATATAAAGCAAGACTGTGAATATAACTCTATGAATCTCTAGGTACGTGTCTGCAAGTAGACTATACAAGTACTACCAATTTGTCATTTTTATCAGTATTAACTGGAAGGCTTGACACCTATCCGCATGGGTTTCTGGTCTTTCACTAAGGACACACAGGCCAACTTAATATCGTAACCACACCCCTTACCCAGATTCACCATGTATTCACTTCTTTTATCAAAACAATAAACATTTTCAATGTGTTAACATGCAACAATGCCCAATGTACATGGATGAGAAAATAACTTCAATTCTCCTAATTCTTATGCAATTTCTACAACAATTATAGTTATCCTCCACTGATAGCCCAAAACAGATATCTCTAAACAGATAAATAAATCTTTTATAAAGATAAACTTTCTCAAATTTCAAGATGTAAGTGATAATACATACCCAACTTCACCATCTTTATCAATACCAACCCAATTTCACAATTCCAACATCGATTCCATTACAAAACTCTCTTTTCTTTATAAATCAATCCTAAGGATAAAAACACATCATTTTTATCAAAACTCATCATCATTTGTAATCCCACAACCATTCCAAGAATCCATTTGAAAACTCCTCTTTTGATTTTTGACCAAAAACCCTAGATTTGTCTAAAAATTCCCAAATCACAATATTGTTTTAGAAAATAGCAAATAACTAAGTTAAAAATCATAAAAGTGTGTGGAGAATCCCTACCTCAAGCTTAGAAGACGAGAGGGAGAATGGGGAAACTTCAAAGACGCCGATATCCAACTTTATTCTAATCAAAAGAGAGCTCTCGGAGTGCTCTACTTTTTTTATCAAAGGGACATGGATGAAGAAATCAATGGATCTAGGTGTATTTGTAGAGAGAATGTGAGTTTTAGAGATACTCTATATCTAGGGTTTTTAGAATGTTTATAGAGAGAGAGAAATGAAAAAGTGACTTAAAAAGTGACTTTTATCAATTAATATACACGCAGACTGCTCAAGCGCAAGAAGTATCGCTTGAGCAATGAATGCCAACTCCCAGTATTTTTGCAGGCCCACAAAAGTACTAGAGTCTCAAAGACCGCTTGAGCACAAAAAGTGTTGCTCGAGCGAAGAAGTCAAAATCTAGGCAGGAACCATTTTGAAAAAAAAAAGCCAACTCTCGACCTATTACAAACACAACAACGACACTCCAATAACGAAACTCAATGACGAATAAGGAGAAATAAGACATGAACAATCGTACAAGACAATAAAACTGGGATCTAGAACATCGAATGAATCGGGTCTAAACCTGAATCGCTATATGGAAATCTATATTTTTGTTAATGTGATTTTCTGGTGTTACATTGAAGTGTTAAATTAGAGTGATACGTTTGGAAAAAGTATATTAAGGAGTTTTTGTGTGTTACATTGATTAGAATGTTACATTTGGAAAAAAAAAAATTACGTTGTTACTTTTATAAAAAGTATACTAAAATTTTTTTTTAGTGTGTTACATTGGAATATTACGTTTGGGAAAAGTACACTTTGGATTTTTTGTGTGTTGCAAACGTTTGAGAAAAGTACACTAAGGAGTTTTTTAGTGTATTTCACTGGAGTATTACGTTTGGAAAAAGTACACTTAGGAGTTTTTTTAGTATGTTACATTGGAGTGTTACGTTTGGAAAAAACACACTAAGAAGTTTTTTTGGAATGTTACATTGTTCCGCTTGAGAAAAGTATACTAAGGAGTTTTTTAGTGTGTTACGTTGGAGTGTTACATTTGGGAAAAGTATACGAAGGATTTTTTTTTTTTTTTTTTTTGAAGTGTTATGGTTAGTAATTTCAATATTATGAGAACACCCACATTTATCCCTCAACACATAACATGCATGTTTATACTTATCCCTTTATGAAATTCACACTAAAATGGGACCTTTGAGTTCATAAAACAAATGGAGGATCAAACAGTTTATAAGATCACTATTTAGGATTTATTGGTGTTTAACCCAAACTAAAACTACTTTAAGAAAAAATAAAAAATGAAAACAAAAATGAAATTGCTTGAAATAGAAAATGATTTATTTATTTATTTATTAATTTTTAAAAATAAACTTTTAAAGAAAACAAAAAAACTATATAAAAATTAGTACATAAATCAAACATAAAATATAATACAAAAAATAAATAAATTATAGGATTTTCAAGAAGTTTTGCTTGATTTTCGCATGATATTTCTTTCATAGTGCATCTCCAAGTGTATTAGTGAAAACATCATACACTTAAAATGCACAAAATTACAATATATAGAAAAGAAAAGAAAAAAAAGTAAGTAATTGCCCAAAACTAAAACTACTTTAAGAAAAAATAAAAAACAAAAACAAAAATACAGAAAATGATTTATTTATTATTTTTTTAAAATAAACTTTTAAAGAAAACAAAGAAAACTATATAATAAAAAAAAGTATGGAAATCAAACATAAAATATAATACAAAAAATAAATAAATTATAGGATTTTCAAAAAGTAAGACTCACAAACAAATTTTGTAAAACCTTTGTACTTCTAATCCCAAGAATGACATCGAAATAGTCTGCACTTCTTACATTAGGTCCATTTAATAGTTTTAGCAAACACAAATGTAATAAATTTTATAACACAAAACACAAACAATTGTGAGACAAAGTATCTAAAAAAAATGAAGGTAACGTTTAATGATGATGTAGAAACGCATCTAAAGTTTTAATTGAAGGTATAACCAGATAAATCGCCGTAGAACGGGAAGGCAACCTTTATTTTTCATCACAACAATTACATAACTCAATATATAATTTTAATATCTCTCACTTTTCCGTATGTCCAATTCTCTATCAATATTAAAATGAATGTATGAACAAAAAAAAGGAAACATTTGAGAAAACAAAGAGATGTAGTTTGAAACCTTTCAATTGCTAAATTCTATTAATTAATAGTTATTAATTTAGGCTTCTAATATTTGTTAGCCTTTAAAGCTAAATTCTTTGATTTCATCTATATTCACTTGATAATTTGAGAGTGGACATGTGTCAAGCCTTTACACAACCACTTAGCAAATTTTTTGAGCATTAATGAAATGCATAGTGTTATTTTTTCTTTCTTTTTTTTCACAATTGCAACATGTTATTTTTTAATAAGAATTTATATTTGTTTTAGATATTTTTTAATATATAAATTATTATTTTTTAGATTTTTTATAAAAATAATTTAACAATCCCACCACTAACCGTAGTGTATAGGAGAAGTTGAAAATGATACAGCAATAAGTATGAGAGAAGTCAAAAAGGCTTGAGGGTTGGGAGAAGTCAATAAATGCTGAGTTTTTTTTTTTTAAGTAAAAAAATTAGAAAATTAAGATTGGAATATTGGAGCTCCTACAAGGCTTGTAGGTTAGAAACCCCATTTTCCTTATATAATACTAGCATATCACCCGTGCTATGCACGGATTGTGTTTACAATTATCTATATATGTGAATTGTGATTTTTAAATATTTTTTATTTTATTTAAATGTCTTCTTTTTTTCCTTTTTTATATTATATTAAAGTTTAATATTTTGATAATAATTATATGTGTTGGACTTTTCAAGGTATTAAATGTCTTTTCTTTTTTATTATATTATATTAAAATTTAATATTTTGATAATAATTATATGTGTTGGACTTTTCAAGAAATTTTTTTTTATGCATGTTCTTAATGCATTAAAGTGTTATTATGAGGGATAATAATCATATGTGTTGGGACTTTTCAAGAAATTCATATGTGTTGAATTTCAAAGAATTTTTTTTATGCTTGTTCTTAATGCATTAAAGTGTTATTATGAGGATAAGACTTGGGAGTTGGGAGAAGTTAATAAATGTTAAGATTTTTTTTTTTAAATCAAAAAATCAGAAAATTTAGATTGGGAGATTAGAGCTTCCACAAGGTTTGGGGTTAAAAATCCCCTTTTGCTTAATATATAGTATAGATATAGATAAATTATAAACAAAACAATTTTATTTTGAATTTTATTTAGAAATATCAATATATGATCCAAATTCATTTATATTTGAATCCCACATTACACTAATTCAAATTTTTTTTTTTTAAACATATTTGGACCGAACTTGGGCAAATGCAGAGACCCAATATTAGGACCAGGCTATGCTTAGACAGATACAAATCTCTTATTATATAATGCTGGCCCGGTCTAAACTCGACCCGGCCCGATGAACGCCCACCCCTACTGTTAATTGCAGCAAAACCAATCCCAGAAAAGTCCATGGTTGGGAAAGCAAACCATAAAATAAATCAGACTATCATATTCATGAGTCACATAATTAGTTGTTGTGAGTCCCTATCTTCATTAGGGCCTCGTTTAATTGTCCGGATTGGATATAAGGGTTTTAGGAGGATATATAATACTTAAGGATAAAGATGAGATATAATATGTTGTAGGATATAAGATGGATTATATGTACCATAGGGTCACTTATACTATGTTTGGTTAAGATAAAATATAGGATGAGATAAGATGAGAGTGATTATTTTTTACCTTTGGATGAAATATGAGTTATATCTGATGGTGGGGGATATACAATACCATTAAGGGGGTGGTATTGCATATTCCCCCCTTTTGTATCATATACTACTAGCATATCACCCGTGCTATGCACAAGATTGGATTTAAAAGAGCTATTTATGGTTATGTAAAACATATTTTTAAATTGTTGACATAAAATATATGTAATCTTGAAAGAAAATGTTGACATTTCATAATTAAAGTAATAAAAATAAAAATTTATTGCATTTGTTCAAAATTCACTGAATAAATAAAATATATTATAACTAAAATCTAAATTGTTGCGAGTCTTCTATCAACGTTCTTACATTATCAACATGATAGTTAATATTATAATGGATGAACAACACATATATTATGTATTTATAAAATGTTATAAGTAAAATTGTTATACGTACATATTACATTTTTTTTTACCTTTTAAAAGGTATAGACATTCTTCAGACCAATCTATAAAAAAACAAACGTCACACACGGTGCACAATCTAGTTAACGTTGCATTGTTGGTGCAGGTATGATAAATGCATAGGCATGGTCTTGGCATGACACACTATAATCTTTAATCATTCTAACTCCATTATCTTACAAAATTTTGGAATTATAACATTGTGTTTGAAAAGGTAGGAATAAGTTATTTATAATAAATTGTATAGTTTCCTACATTTGATCTCATATTCTTCAAACATGATGGTTGGCATCGCAAGATAAACTCTACCCGTTTATCTTGAACAATGAGATTTATTGAACTAGTATTGTCTTTGACCACAATGTTAACATTATATCTAATCAAAAAAATAAATAAATAAGCACTTGTTAAAACAAAATATTGTATTTAATAAAAAATTAAAACATTTGTTAAGTTTGAATTATTATTATACATATCAATTATTTACTTAAAGGAAATTACCTCGTTATAATATCAATATCATCATGTATGCAATGAAAACAAACAATGTGATCATAATGATATTCAACTTTTTGATAGCAACTTTTGCACAAATCAATTCAAAGGTTATCAATATCAATTTATTCAATGTACCAAAGTATTCGAAAATATGAAACCTACAAAATATTTGGAAAAACATAAATTAATCTCTCTCTCTATAAATGAATATATATATATATATATCATTTAACTTTCATTACTTGGGATGATAACAATTCTTACCTCTGGCATAGGTGTCAAATCACGTATTTGAATTCTTTTGGCATTTGATATTACTAATGATTGTGAAATAGATAATCATTTTTTCGATTCCAAGATACCAATTTTTGTGATATAGAATTCATAGCAAGCTTAGATAGACCTTTGAAACTTCCAAAACATCTTCATGTATGTGAGCACCCTCAGATGTCGAGAACACAACAAATCCTTTATTTGAATTTTCATTAATAAAATATTTAGTGTCAAATCATTTATTATTTGAAGTTAGGAAAAATTACTCATAAATCTCATTTGGAGAAAAGTTATTCCATTTAGTCCTAGAAGTTTTCTTTCAAACCAATTAGTCCTTTCTATTTTGGGTATATTGTATTTTAAGTTTACTTATTTGTCCTTGTGTGTGATTTTGTTTGAATTTTTTCCTAATGTTGGATGTGAGTGGGTAAGGTAGGTTTTTACGTTTCTATTTTTTTTTTTGTGGGAATTTAGTGGAGTGATTTGTAAGTGGATGATGTTACCCCATTTGTGGTGTTATTGGTGTAGTGTCGTTTCTTTTTGTGGTGTTCGTCCCTACTGTAACATTAACATTATAACATTGACATTAATTAACATCCAAAAGTAATACTAATATAACACATAAAAAAAACTCTTTATTATAGTTTTTCCAAACGTAACACTCCAATATAACATTAAAAAAAAAACTCCTTAGTGTAACACTTTAAAGTAACACACACAAAAAATTTTTATTGCAACACTCTAATGTAACACAAAAAAACTTCTTAGTGTATTTTTCCCAAACGAAACACTTTAATATAACACCAAAAAAAAAAATCCTTAATGTGACACTCTAATGTAACATACAAAAAAACTTTTTGATATATTTTTTTCAAATGTAACACTCTAATATAATATCCTAAAAAAATCCTTAGTGTAACACTCTAATGTAATACACAAAAACTCTTTAATATAACATTCTAATGTAACACACAAAAAAAACTCCTTAGTATACTTTTTCTAAACATAACAATTCAATATAATACTCTATAAAAATTCCTTAGTGTAGCACTTTAATGTAATACACAAAAAAATTCTTTAGTATATTTTTTCCAAACATAACACTCCAATGCAACATTAAAAAAAAAAATTAAAAAAAACTGTAATGCCCTCAACATAATACAAATAACCCAACTCATAAGAGAAATGAATATAACATAACCGGTACACTTTCTCATAACAGAATTCATATTACAAAAGGGATTACATGCATTATACATTCATAAACGTTCATTCTGAATCTGCAGCATGTAATGCAAATTAATAACAAATTAAATACCCTACGGGCTTACATCTTTCCAAGACATATCTTGGTTACAATCAAAAGTGAGCTTCGCTCATTACATCTTAAGCCCTTGACTTTACAAAAATATACAATCAAATGAGAAGCCCTTGCTTCCAAAAGTTTCTCCAACGCTATTGCCTTAGTGGAGGCATGCCATCATTACCTGAAAATGTTATTCCCAAGTAGTGTGAGCCACAACCCAGTAAAAACCATCTAACACAGTATATAAAATTTAGCAAAGGTATAAGTACACTATGCATATACAACGTCAAAAATAAAGGCATCCACATTATGTATAGTCTTAAATTACCAAACTCAATCATTAAGTCATTTCCCTTCATTTCATTTAATTACATAAGCCAATTTCATCATTTCTCAACAACCCAAATGAGATTACAACTCATTAGTACTAGAACCACATTATCAACACGTAAGCACTTTAAACTTTTCTTTCACGGATATTTCGTCCGCGGGAAACCATCAAACGAGACCCATGTATTCTTTCACGGATATTTCGTCCACGGGCTAGGCACCCATGTATAATTTCGGGACTTTCACTCAGGACACTCCAGCCAACTTAATTATAATGGAATCCATCCCCTTTCTCCTCCCAACAATCATTCATACATATGCAATGTATTTAATCACAAACTCAAACAATGGAGTACATCCTCTTTCCACTCCCAAATAACCATATATATACAATGTATATAAATATAGTCATATTCAATGACAACCACAAGTGATTAGCTTCAATTCGCCTAATCCGCATGCAATTTCTACAACAATCATAACTATCCTCCACTGATAACTCAATACAATTATTTCTAAACAAATATAAAATCTCATAACAGATAGTTTATTCGAAATTACCAAAGAATGGAATAACACATAACCAATCCCACCATTCATATAAATGCTCTTTCAATTTCACATTTTTAATGTGAATTTCCATTATTTATACAAAAATAATTTGATTTAATTAGGGCAAATTTCCCCTTTTTCCCAAAATATTAGCCAAGTGTCAAAATCGTCAAATCATACACAATACAACATCATTTTCAAACCCCTCAAGCATTTATTTCACCTTCACCCAAAAATCTCTCTTTTCATTTTATGCCCAAACTCTAGGTTTGCCTTAAACACCCCCAAATCACATCATTGTACACAAGATACAAATAATTAAGCTAAATATCATATGGAAGTATAGAAAAGATCCCTACCTCAAGCTTAGATGAGAGAGAAGAGAGAAAAGCTCAAAAGTCGACGATGACGAAACAACGATTTGCCCAATCAAAATGAAGCCCTTGACAAGCTCTAAACTTAATCTTAAAGGAGCAAGGTGAAAAGATCACTCTAGGTGGGTAGATTTAGAGATTTAAGTGAAAAAGTTTGAGTTTTAGAGAGAGAGAAGAGAACTCACGGTTTGAAAGGAAAAATGAGAGGAAAATAATGAGAGAAAAGTGGTTTGGCCCTATTTATAGTAGTAGCAAATAGCCCTAAGGTCAAATAAAATAATAGGCCCAAAACCCCTCAAAGATAAGGCCCATTCGAACCCTAAAATTTAAAAAAAAACACGCAGGGGTCGACTCTTCGGGCAAAGGTGTCAGCCCTTTAGGACAATCTGGCAACAAGCAAGGGGGTCGACCCTTAGACAGGAAGGGTCGACACTAATTTCCAGCAACTAACACATAGATTCTTCAATATACAAGGGTCGACCCTTCCCAGACTGGTGTCGACCCTTGTGGACAGTAACAAGAGGCAGGTGTCGACACTGTTAGGTTTTTATTATTGGCAACCCCGTTTGACAAAACTCCTTTGAGTTGTAATTTTATTTTCATTTTTATTTCAGTGAGGCTTTGAGTTGTTAGAGGCAAATCCAACCCGAATCGTGCTTTGCAGAGAAGTTTGTGATGTCAATGCTTTCAAGATTGCCACTTCGCTGATTATTACGACGGCCGAAGCAAAATGCAAAATTGCATTCAAAATTGCATGTCCGCTATTGCTCGCTCGAGCCAAGGAATGCTTGCTCGAGCTAAAGCTTTCTTGCTCGAGCCAAGGAGTTCTCGCTCGAGCGACGGATTGCATCCACACAAAAACCTGAGAGAATTGATTGGTCGCTCGAGCCAAGGATTCGTCGCTCGAGCCAAGACACTAGTAGAAATCATGAAAACTAAGCTCCTCGCTCAAGCGAGAAAAGATTCGCTCGAGCGAGCTTCAAAATCCGGATTTCTGAAGGAGTTGGTTTTCTTCCAAATCTAGGATTACTTTTGGTTTTCTATAAATACTTGGTTTTCTCCTAAAGCTAAGGGTACTTTTTTCCAGATCTTCTTTTTGGATCTTAAGGTTTATATCTGGAGATATTTTGTTAGATTTTCTTTGATGTTTTTATTGAGTATTCAACTCATGGTTTAAAAGAGAGTACATCAAAGGTTTTGTTTGTTATACAAGAGAGAGAGTTGTTCTTCGGTGGATTCTGAAGAATTCGAGCCTAAAGTTTCGGTGGATTCTGGAGTGGCTCATCGTAAAGACAATTTCGAGGTGAAGACGGGGTTGGAAAAGGCACATAAAGGTTGGTTCAATTAGGCGTGGATTCGCTAGGTAATTGAGAGTATACCTGTGTAATTCCTTTAAATCTTCTTAGTGGATTGTTTTGTGGCTGTTGCCCGTGGTTTTTTAATCACAGTTGGAAGTGTCCAATTGTGGTTTTTCCATTTGTCTTGATTGTTTGATTGGGATTGTTATATACTGCTTAAAATTGTTACATAATCACAAATCAATATCTAGGGGATTTCTAGATTTTTCAGACACCACTAAGGCTAGTGTCGACCCTAAATTCCAACAACACTTCCAGAAATTTCACCAACAGGTAAGGGTCGACCCTTAGGAAGGCTGGTGTCGACCCTAGAATAGAATTTCTAAGTCTCCAAGGAACTTTTGACAAGAACAAGTGCGAACAAACAAACTCAACAATTTTAAATCAGATTATACTCCTCCAAAACTAACATACAACAACACCAAAGATTTCCAAAATAAAATAAATGATTCAAATACACTTTCCAAAAGCTTCGAAGGATATAGGTGCTACAAAATCCTTCTTAGTGTACTTTGCCTAAACATAACACTCCAATGTAACACTAAAAAAAAAAAGAATGTGAGATTCTTCAAACCATTCCAAAAAGAGTACAAATATTCCTTAGTAAGTTTTGAACAAATGTATAATTTCAAACTGTAAGTGTTGCATTTGAAAAAAAGTACACTGAGGAATTTTTTTAGTATTTTTGTGTGTTACATTAGAGTATGTTACATTGGAGCGTTGCATTTGGGATTGCACTGATTGAAGTGTTACGTTTGGAAAAAGTACACTAAGAATTTTTTTTTTTTTTTTAGATTGGAGCATTACGTTTGGAAAAAATACACCAAAGAAATTTTTTTAAGTGTTACATTGTTACGTTTGGGAAAAGTACACCAATGAGTTTTTTAGTGTGTTACATTGAAGTGTTACGTTATTGGAGTGTTATATTAGAGTGTCAAGTTTTTGTTCGTAATGTGGGATTTGTTCTAGAATGAGGGAAAATCCAAAACTTCTATAGTTCAAATTGTCCAAATGTGTAATTTTATATTTTGAGAAAAATCACTTTTATCCCTAAAAAATTAAACCCAAATATGTAAGTGACTACCCTTTTATGTAATTTTCACTTTAATGGGACCTTTGAGTTTATAAGAAAAAAAAGGAGGACTAAACCATTTACAATATCATATTTTAGGATTTATTGGTACTTCACCCTTGAAGTTATGATAATATTGTCAAATAAATCATAATTCTAAAATTAATATAAATAATAATTATTACCTTCTTTTTCTGTGACAATATTATTGTTCACTATTATTGTTTCTTGTAATAAATCTCCATGCAACTGAATGCCCTCTAAACTTTGAGACATGACTATCCTGTCATCTAATTGGATGAAAAAATAAACAATATAAGTTTGAGAATTATAATTTTAAAAATCATAATTACAAAATCTATATATATGTTAGTGTTTACCTTCTTGTAGGACAATATTATTCACCACCATTGTGACTTCTGAAACATCCTCATGTATCTGAACACCTTTAGATATTGGGAACCTAACAATTTTTTTATTTGGATTTACATGAATAAAATAATTAGTATAAAATCTTTTTTTTCTTTTTTCTTTTGAAGTTATAAGAATATTTTCAAATAGATCATAATTGTAAAATTAATATAAATAATATTTCTTACCTTCTTCCTCAAATATGGGAGGCATAACTATTGCATCATATAATTTTCATAAAAAATATAAACAACATAACTATTAGCATTCATTATGAAAATGGCAAATATAAAAGAATCATAATTAGAAAATATTATTACTTGAGGTTCTTACTATTTAGAACATTAGTATTGTTTGTCAATGTGGTGACTCTTAAAACATGTTGCTGGAAGTAAACACTCTCTGATGTGGAAGGTATAACAACTCTTGTATTGTAAATTACTTCAAAAAAATATAGTAAGTATAAAAAATAATAAGAAATCTATATATATGAAAATGATAATACTTCAATGCTTATTTGTGACATTCCGAACGTTGGTTCTATATTGCAATTGTTTGTCACGTAGAACACATGCTCTTAACTGACGTGCTTCTTTTTGAAGTTGTTTGAATTTATCCTTGAATGTGGAATCATCATAATCAGTTTGGCGTGAAATGAGTAATTTTCTTTTTCAAGATACTCGATTGATTTTAGCGGTAATTCCATCATGTTTCATCCTATAAAAAAAGTTATTGCAATAAATACGTAATGAATAGTTAATGAATTATAAAATAGAAAATAAAAATAGAAAAATAAAAACACACAAATATCTCTATTGGTACCCATTTGTTTTTTAACAAAAAAATAAAAACACACAAATAATCCCATGCATAATATGGGTGATGTGGTAGTAATATTTATATTGTGAAAGAGAAGGTTAAATAATCTATTACTTGATTGAATAAGTTTTTAAAAGAACATGATGATTGTCACAATCCACACAATTTTTTTTTCTTATCATGTGATCAAAACGGAGTGTACAAAAACTCAATCACAAAATAAGTCAATTGATAGTTAAAAAATAGAGTTAATTACCTAAAAGTCCTATTTACAAATGTTATGGTAGCTTCGATCTTATTTAAGAGTTTTTGAACCAATAAGTCATATTTAGTAAAACTGAGAATATTATCAATTTTTTCCAATTTTTAAAATTAAGAACATTATTAATTTTGCGTAACAATGTTCCAGATAATTGTTTCACTAACTAATAAAAAAAAGAGAGTATGAGATTAAATGTTTTTATCCTTCTACTTATTGATTTGATTTAATTATCCAACAAAATCGAGAATATAACAGTTTTTTCTAGTTTTAAAACTGAGAACATTATCAATTTTTTCATTTTTAATTTTTTTTTTTTAATTTTTGCACATCAATGTTCCATCATCATGCTCCTTTATAGACACAAAATTTTTAGTTTTGCACAAAAAAATAATTCAGTTTTTCCAATTTTTTCAAAAAAAATATAAAAAAAAATTTTAGCACATAATTTTTTTTTTAGTTTTTTCAATTTGAAAGTTGATGTTTTAAAGTTTTAAAAGTCAAAATAAATGTCAAATCATCATGTTCATTTTATAGATAATCATAAATGATGAACAATCATTATTTGAAGGGCAATTCTGACTACTAAAAATTTAATGGGACTTGAAGGTTCAAAAAATCTTAGTTATGACTTAATGGAGTATAAGTTCATCAATTAGAACTTATGTGTAAATGTCCCTAAAAAATACAATCATTTTTTTGATCAAAAAACACATTGAGTTAAAGACCCAATTACATTTTTTTTTTTTTTTTTTGAGGTAAGACAACATACAATCTAATCATCAAAAAACATAGAGATTGTCAAAACCCAAATAATTTTTTTTTCTCATCATGTGATCAAAATGGAGTGTAAAAAAACACAATCAGTTAAAAAATAAAATCACCGTGTGATCAAAACGGAATGTAAAAAAGCACAATCACATTTTTACTCATAATAAATACAAAAAAAAAATGAAGTTAATTGGTAGTTAAAAAACACAGTGAGTTAAAAACTCAACCAGAAATTAAGTCAACTGATATTTAAAAAACACAATAATTTGTTTTAAAAAAATACAGTGAGTTAAAAAACCCAATTACAAATTTTTTTTGCTAGACAAAATACAATATAATCATCATTAATAGTGGGTACTTTATGTGAACCTAATGAATACAATCCATTAAGTGATCGAAAAAAGCACAGAGATTGTCACAATCCAAACAAAAAAAATTTCTCATCATGTGATCGAAATGGAGTATAAAAAACACAGTCAGTTAATAGTTAAAAAACACAATCACAAATATAGTGAGTTAAAAACCCAATCAGAAATTAATTACAATTTTTTTAATTGATATTTAAAAAACACCATCATTTTTGTTTTCAAAAAATACAGTGAGTTAAACAACCTAATCAATTTAAAAAAATACAATCACTAAGTTGAAAAATAAATGAAAAAATTACTTACAGACTTTAAAGATTGTGTTGGAATAAAGATTGTAACTGTGAAGGTGTCAACCTTCCATCTTGTAAAAAAGTTATTGTAATAAATCTGGAATGACTATTTAATAAATTATAAAGTAGAAAATAAAAATAGAAAAATAAAAGCACACAAATATCTCTATTGGTACCCATGTATTTTTTAACAGAAAAATAAAAACGCACAAACAATCACATGCATAATATGGGTGATATTGTAGTTAATATTTATATTGTAAAAGAGAAGGTTAAATAATATATTACTTGACTGAATAGGTTTTTTAAAAGAATATGATGATTGTCACAATCCACAAATTTTTTTTCTCATTATGTGATTGAAATAGAGTGTACAAGAACTCAATCACAAATTAAGTCCATTGATAGTTAAAAAAATACAATCATTTTTTTTTTTTTGGTTCAAAAACACATTAAGTTAACGACCCAATTACTTTTTTTTTTTTTTTTTTTGTAAGACAACATACAATCTAATCATCAAAAAACATAGAGATTGTCATAACCCAAACAAAAAAAATTTCTCATCATGTAATTGTTGGAAAATTGGTTTATATAGGCACATTTTGGGCCAATTTTAAACCCAAAATTGAGTGGGCCCCAAACGTCTTTTGGGGTGAGTCCAAAGCGGTGATGTGTTCCTTGCTGCGTGGTAAGTCACACGGTGAAGACGGAACGTCAAAACCATTTATGAGTGAATGGAAAGTTGACGTCGTTTCCAGGTCTAACATTAATTTTTTAGACAAAATTCTTTTGAATTTTTTCAATAAAAATTATTGTGGGAATTTAATTTAAATCTAAATTCAAATTTTTGGATTCCTAAGTAATTTCCTAAAGTTTGTCAAATAGATTAATATTTATATTCCAAACAATTTTTAAACCTTTTCAATTGAATTGGTTTTGTTTTGATTAAATTATTCTAATAGTTTAATAAAACAAAAATCAGTTCCAACAGGTTTATAACTGTTCCACCAAACGGCCTTGTTCCAAATTGTTTGAAAATTTGGTCTTTCCAACGGACAAATCAAATATTCAAATTGTGAATAGTGCGTGCACCTGTTCTTTTATATTGTGCACCTTTTCACTTAAATTTTGATACCTGTTCGGGTCTTTTATTTTGCCTATAAATACAATCTTTTTTCAGCAGTCAAGGGTATCCGAAAATTAGTCCAGATTTTGTCTCATTACTGTCCAAATTGGTTGTGGTGCATTTTATTCTACATATATAATTTTAGGAAAAATATTCAGAGAGTTAGAACACAGGTTTGGTTCGCCGAACAATTTGTTTTGGAGTGCTACTACAAATTAGTTAAGATCATTGTATCTTGGGAGATAGACGCCACTCAACCATAAGCTTCGTAGCGGGGCGAATCTGTCTTAAAAACAGAGTGTCACACACTCGACTTGGTCTTTGAATTTTAATTCAGTTCGATAAATAAATTCGGTACGTTATTTATCTATTTGTTTGGTTTTATTTCAATTTATTTTATTTACACAGAAGATTGTTCCAATAGTAATCGCAATAGAGTGTAAAAAAACACAATTATTTAAAAAATAAAATCACTATGTGATCAAAACGGAGCGTAAAAAAACACAATCACATTTTTGCTCATAATAATAAATAATAATAACAAGAATGAAGTTAATTGGTATTAAAAAACACAATTATTTTTTTTTTCCAAAAAAATAGTCAGTTAAAAACCTAATCACAAATTAAGTTAATTAATAGTCAAAAAGCACAATCATTTTTTTTTCAAAAAATATAGTGAGTTAAAAAACCAATTTACAATTTTTTTTTTTTTTTGCTAGACAAAATACAATCTAATCATCATCAATAGTAGGTACTTTATGTACGGCAATGCTAGGGGGCCCGAATTTGGGTGCCCCTAATGGCCCGAATTTCCCTATTAGGTAAAAAAAAAAAAACAAAAACAAAGTTACCAAAACTGGCAATTAGGGGCATTTGGGCCACAGTTTTTAGGGCCACCAATCATTTTCCCTTTATGTAAACCTAATTAATACAATCCACTAAGTGATAAAAAAAAAAAATACAGAGATTGTCACAACCTAACAATTTTTTTTTTCTCATCATGTGATATGAATGGAGTATAAAAAGCACAGTCAGTTGATAGTAAAAAATACAATCACAAATACAATGAGTTAAAAACTCAATCAGAAATTAATTACAAATTTTTTTAACTGATATTTAAAAAACATAGGGAGTTAAAAAATCCAATCAATTAAAAATACAATCACCATATTGAAAAATAAATGAAAAAATTACTTACAGATTTTAAAAATTGTGTTGGAATGAAAATTGTAACCGTAAAGGTATCAACCCTTTTCCCCAGATTCTGTCCATTTCTCTCTCCCAAACTTTCTCTTTATACAAAACAAGGCTGGGTCAGTAGGTATGAAGTGAAGAAGGCTGCGGAAGTGAAGAAGGCTATAGAAGTGAAGATTTCGAAAAGGTTCTAATTAAATGGTGGGCAGGATGGTTTTATTTATTTATTTATTAAAATCAAAAAATTAGAATAAGTCAAGAAGGCCATGTAATATGATAAGTCAAGAAGGTTGGCAATAGGGTTTAGGTTTTCAAAGTAGGGTTTAAAAAATTAAATCACCGTGTGATTAAAACGGAGTATAAAAAAATACAATTATATTTGTGCTCATAATAAAAATAAAGCAATGAAGTCAATTGGTCATTAAAAAGCACATTTTTTTTTTTCAAAAAACATACTGAGTTAAAAACCCAATCACAAATTAAGTTAATTAATAGTTAAAAAGCACAATCATCTTTTTTTTCAAAAAAATACAATGCATTAAAAAATTCAATTACAATTTTTTTTTTTTTTTTTGGACTAGACAAAATACAATCTAATCATCATCAATAGTGGGTACTTTATGTGAACCTAATGAATACAATCCAATAAGTAATAAAAAAAATATAGAGATTGTCAAAACCCAATCAAATTTTTTTTCTCATCATGTGATCAAAATGGAGTGTAAAAAACATAGTCAAATGATAATTAAAAAACACAATCACAAATACAGTGAGTTAAAACCCCAATCAAAAATTAATTACAAATTTTTTTAATTGATATTTAAAAAACGCAGTGAGTTAAAAAACCTAATCAGTTTAAAAATACAATCACCGTATTAAAAAATAAATGAAAAAATTACTTACAGATTTTAAAGATTGTATTGGAATGAAGATTGTAACTGTGAAGGCGTTAGCCTTTTTCCCAGATTTTGTCCATTTCTCTCTCTTCCAAACTTTCTCTTTATATAAAAAAGGCTGAGTCAATAGGTATGAAGTGAAGAAGGTTACAGAAGAGAAGATTTCGAGAAGGCTCAAATTAAATGGTATATGATAAGTCAAAAAGGCTGGTAGTAGGGTTTAGGTTAGTAGGGTTTAGGTTTTCGAAAAGGCTCAAATTAAATGATGGATGGGGTTTTTTTTTTTTAAAAAAAAAAATCAGAAAATGTAGCACTTGTGTCCTTTAAACTATTGGAAAGTGTATTTAATTCCTTTATTTTTATTTTGGGAGTCGTTAGAGTTGTTGTATCTTGGTTTTGGAGGAGTAAAATTCGATTTAGATTTGTTAAGATTGTTCGTTCGCACTTGATTTCGTCGAAAAGTTGTTTGGGAACTTAGAAATCTTGTTCTAGGGTCGACACCAGTCTTGGTGGTGTCGACACTTGCCTTTTGTTGTTGGCCCCAAGGGTCGACACTAGTCTGGAAAGGGTCGATCGTTGTCTATTGCTGAATCTGGAATTAGCTGTTGAAATTTAGGGTCGACACCAAGGGTTCCAAGGGTCGACCCTTGCTTGCTGCACACATTTTTTGTCTCAGCTTTTCTTCTTGAAAGTCAACACCACTATCTTAAGGGTCGACCCCTGTGAGTAATTTTCAAAGTTTTGGGCCAGTTTAGGCCCTACTTTTTGGGGGTTTTGACTTGTTCTTTTCATTTGACTTTGGGCTTATTGTTCTATTAGTGCCTAGCCACTATAAATAGGTTCCAAAACATTTTCCTCATATTAATTTTCCTTCTCTTTTCCTCTCAAACCATTACTTCTCTTTTATCTCTCTGAACTTAACTTTTTCACACTTAGATCTTCAAATCTACTCACCTGGAACCATCTTTTCACCTTGGTCCTTTGGGAAAGGTTGTAGATCTTGTCAAGGGCTTTCTATTGATCTGAGAAGTTTGTGATTTTGTTAACGTTGGGTTTTCCGGGTTTCCTCTTCTACACTTGAGGTAGGGATTTCTTGCTCATTTTCAATACTTTGTCTATAGATAGATATGTGATAGATTCTTACTGTATAAAAACCATGTATATTGGAGTTCTTTTTGAAAAATTATATGGGAGATACCTAGGGTTTGGTACTTAGGGGTTGGAAATCATTATATAAATTGTTGTTTGGGTTCTTTGAGAAGTAGTTTACATGTTGATGTTGAGAGGGAGAAAAATATCTAATTTAATATTATGGACTTAATGGATTAAAGAGAGAGAAAGTTGTGTAATATTTTGTGCTTGATTAGATGTATTGTGTAATTGTGTTAATTGATAAAAGGGTGAATTAACCATGGTATTGGAATTATTCTTGATTAATTATGTTAAATTGAGTTGAGCTATGGCTTTGACATTCACAGATTTGGTTTTCTAAAATAAAGGGAATGGATTTTATTTTGCAAAACAAGGAGAATGGATTTAGTTTTGTAAATTAAAGAGGATGGATTTTGGATAAAGATTAGAGTATGTTAACTTGGAAAACAAGAGGATTGATTTTTGAAAAGGGAAAGAAACCATGACGATTTGTATTTCAGAAATAAATGTGAAGTCAGTTTATGAATATTTTAGTTTACCATTGTTGTTGTTGTTGGACTTAAAGTCTTATGTGAGTTTGATTATGATCATACGTGTATTAAGTACATGCATTTAGAGATTTGTCCTTGGTCATCGGTGGAGAATGACATTGTGGTGTTGATTAATATCGTGTATGTAGTACACTTGTGTTGTTATGCATTCTAGTATGTTGAGATGGTTGAAAATGTTCACGCGCTGAGAATGAGAGGTACCATTACTTTCCAGCTAGCGCTTGGAGAATTGACTGCGCTTAGAATAAGAGGTACCAATACCTTCTAGCTAAGGCTTGGAGAACTTGGCAGAGGTGTCTGGTAAATTGGCAGAGGTAGCATTACCTTCCAGCTTGTATCTGGTAAATTGGCATTTCATTATAGAAAGGTGTATCATTGGCTTACAGTGGTTAAGGTAGGTAGAGTGTTGTTTCGCTTCTCATTTTGTCTCGGTGTATCCTTATTTATTATGAGTAGGTGATGGTTATGGTTGGGTAAGGCCGCATTGTTCTATGATCATTGTACATGTATTGATTTCGTATTCGTGTTAGGACATATATGCATGTACGTAGGTGTATTGGGCGAGTTGTTGAAAGTGTTCCTTGACCATGGACTTAAGGCCAAGGAAATGTGATGAAAGTATCAGAAGTGAACGTATGTTTTGTATTGAGCGTAAATAATACGTAATCAGGTTTTGTGAAAGCATTTTTAAAACAATCAGCTGTGATGCGTTATTTATAAGTGGGAAATAATGAAGAAAAGTGAATTGTTTGTGTTGTTGGGTAAATTTAATGATTTTAAGAAAAGTACATATACAAGTATATTTTCAGTATGAACCGTCACATTATGTATATGACATGATATAAAGCATTCATGATCATAATTATCTGTATGTTGCTAAGGATCATGTTGGGATCTTTACTGGATTTTATGTTCATCCCACGTTGCTAATTCTTTTCAGGTTATGCTAAGAAGTGTTCAAGATCGAGAACCATCCTTAGTTCTTGGCCATGAGGTCTTTTATTTGTAGGCAGAATGCCATTGATGAAAAAGGGTTAAACCCTTTCTTTTAATTTCAAAGATGTAAGCCTACGGACAATTTATTTAATTTTAACTCCTGTTGCATTCATATTGTATTCGGACGAGGGAATCTTTATTCATGTGTTCTTGTCAATGTAAAGAGTTTCCGTATATTATCTCTGAAATTAAATCTATAATAATGGTTTAGTAATAGAATTCGAGTAATAAAAAGCGGGGCGTGACAGAAAATTAGGAAATTAAAATTGAGATATTGGAGCTCCCATAAAGCTTGTAGGTTAGAAATTCCTTTTCCCTTATATAATATATCCGGACTCCCTATATCCGGAGCAACCAAACATGGGGATATAGGGAGACAAAAAAATATGTGGAACCCACTCATATTATATCCGGTCCCACACCCATATTCGGCTTTTATATATGGTAAACAAACAGGGCCTAAATCTATTGATGTTAAATTTTTGGTATTTTTTGGGTTTTTTTTTCTAAAATTCTAGTATTGCTATAATAATATATTATAAATTCTAGGGATAGAGTGGAGAGGTCCTGTGATGCAGCGAGAACATTATAATTTTTCTATTAGTAATATTACAAACAAAAAAATTTTACTTCAAATTTTATTTAGAAACATCAATATATGATCCAAATTCATTGATATTTGAATCTCATATTATACTAATTCAATTTTTATCACACAAACACATCACTTAGAAAAATCTAGATCTGTTTTTCTATAAATATGTTAAATTAAAGGATTATAGGAAAATATTAAAAATTCGGGCAAATTACACTGGAACTCTGCATATTTTACCCCTTGTGTCATTTTAGTCTCTACACTTTCAAATGTCTCGATTTTGACTCTTAATTTTAAATTTTGTGTCAATTTTGTCCAACTGATAATACTGTTAGTGGTTTTAATAAAAAATTGTCACTGAATTGGTTGGGGTTAACTCACTAAATTGAACAAGTTTATAATTTTACCCCTAAAAATATGATAAATGTCACTTATGTGCTTATTTTCTATTAAAAAATATTAACAATTATAATTAATTGGACTAAATTGAAACAAAATCATAAATTCATAATCAAAATTGAGTCAATTAAAATTACAAAATTGACATAAGAACCAAAATAGGACTATCAGCGTAATTTGCCCATCTCTTTTTTGTCCTTTTCAATTGATTGTTTTCACCAAATACAACTAAACACAAGTCAAAAACTTTTGCAACATCAACTACAAAATTTTAAATATTTTGTTACTATTTGTTTGCTTTATATTTTCTTTGTACTGTAAAACATTTCTTTCGACTTTACAAACTAAAATTTATTACTGTTCTAAAAAATAAATAAACTAAAACTTATTTCCGGGTTAAAAAATATATACTACTTTTAATCTTAAAAAATTAAGGGGCACTTATTGGTAGCTCTTATATACAAAATTCAAAACTCATTTAATCTCAAAATAAAATATTTGCACCAATTAATCTTACATATTTTTAATTGTTACCCAAAAATATTTTTTTTTATAAAAAAAAAAATTAAAAACGCTGCTACATTGCACTACCGTTGGACTTTCATCAGACAGTCACCGGAGGCTCACTGGAATGTTCAACATCACCAAGAAATTGTTGAAGTATCGACGAAAATTCGCTAGAGTATCGCCGGAGTGTTTTGAACATCACTGGACGTCACCGAAATGTCCAAAACATTGGCTAGATATCAAGAATATCATCGGAGATTCACTAGAATATTGAGAATATTGTTGGGAAAAAATAAATAAATGGAGAAATTAGAGCGAAAAAATATTGCAAAATGTGTTAAATATTGATAAACTGAAATGGAAAAAAAAAAGCGTAACAACAAACAGCAATAATGGAAAAAACATATGTTATTTTTCAATTTTTATAAGGTTTAAACAAATAATCTCCAATATTGATCAAACTAAAAACTAAGCTTTGAAACTGTAAAACCGTTGTAGTTTCAAAATATGATTCTATTAAGCATTTATCCTTATTAATCAAACTGAAAAACATATTATGAAACTGTAAAATTTTATAATTGTAAAGTACGTTTTGAAATTACAAAATTTTGCAATTTAAAGTATGATTCATTTCAACACTAAAAAAACTAACACTAAAAAACTTTACAGTTTTCACCACTTATTACTAAAATTCGAGAACAACTTGTTCAGAATTTTAAAAAAAAAAAAAAAAAAAAAAAAATCTCCATTAAAACAAGAAAAAAAGTGTGTAAGAGAAAAAGTAAAAAAACGGAGAAATCGAAGGAAAGAAACAGATATAGAGAGAGGATTGCACTCCTACAACTATTTTTGGTTTAGATTTAGTCGAATTTGATGTGGATCTATACTCATCTTCTTTGCTGGAAACTCAACTTATTCGTCGTCGGTGAGGACGAAGCAATGAGTCAGTGGTCGATGGTTGCCTGTGAACCTCAATCGATGGTAATTGTCGGTAACTACATATCAAAAAGAGAAACAGAAGAAGAAAGGCGTAGTCATCGATCGCTAGTTATCAAAAAGAAAAGAGGAAGAGCAGAAGGAAAATGTAGAGAAAGTTAATAAGGAAAACACGGAGAACCTTTGGATCTACCTAAAAGGTTGTAAAATTAAATAGAATACACATCTTTCAAAGAGGATATGTGAATAATTTGCTCAAAAGTTAATTGAGCAATAAAAAATTGATAATAAAATTTAACTTTGAAAATTCAAGACATTTAAAAAAATCATTAAAGATTTTCCAAATCGTTAAATCATATCTAAAAAACATAGTGGCGTTGATACATCATGGATTCCCATCAAATTTAGACCATGACGGGAGTAGTTGATCCATCTATTACACAAATTTAGGGCATATTTGAGAAATTATAATAATAGTCAAAAAGTTAAAAAAATAAATAATTAAAAAATTATATAAAAAATTAAAATTTTTCTTTTCTCTTTAATTCTTGTATTTTTTTTATAAAAAATAAAAAAATATCTCAAATATATTAATTTTTTTACCTTATATTTTAATCAAAAAATTACAAAAATAATTTATTCCCAAATCAACTGCTAATGAAAATGTATATTATGATTATATGGAGTTGACAGGTCATTATAAACAAATCAACGCTTCGAATGAGTCAACAAAAATAAAGAGAAAGACAAATAGATAAATTGTCTAAATTGTCCTTCTCCCTTAGTTATGACTAATAAACACAAATGGATGTTCAGAATTGATATAATTTTAAAAGTTAAGGGTTTAAATTAAAATAATTAAAAATATAGGATTTAATTATTAGTAAGGTCAAATCTTGGTTTTTTTTTTAATTATAAATATTTCCAAAAAATTATGTTAACCATAACAATTGGCAAAAAAAAGGAAATTTTGTATTTTCCTTTAAAATAAAATTTAGATATTACAATAAAATTTTCCTTTTTTCATATACAATAAATTACGTGGCTTCAAAATTATAGGCATGACAAATGTTTTTTTTTTTAAGTTAATTTTTATTCTCTTTTAAGTTTAGCCAAAAAAAGCGGTTAAAAATAAACTTTGCAAAAGAAACCATCCTAGAAATAATGTTATATGATTTTGTAAGATGTTTGTAACCATATTGAAATGTTATTTAATATATGATTATTGGAAAATATTATTATATTTTTTTTTGTACCCATATAAAAATGTTTATTTAAATATGATATTATTACTTTGGCCTACCTATTCATTGAAATAAGAATAATTTTTAAAACATTATATAGAAATGAACTATAATCATGATCACTTTATATATTTTTGTATATAATTTGATTAAAAAAATATATGAAATAGAAACAATGACAAATTAGCTCATTAATGGTTGAATTCTAATAATATTACGATAACAGCATTTATTTATTGTCTCATATGTCATTACTATATTAATATTTAATAATACATATAAGTAGTAAATCTTTTAAACCAACATAATTGTGACATTTGAAATGAAATTATTTATTTATTTATTATCACTGGTTAGAACTTACATTAGCTTATTCTCTAATCTAAGGAAAAAGGAAAAGGGGATCACCCACAAAGCTCTTACAGGAGATTTAAATTCGCAATCTTTACTCTAGGCAACAATACTACATCCATATGATTTTTTTCCCCACAATCTACCAAATGAGGTAGCAAGACATAATGCATATAAAGAGAGTTTTAAGAAAATATTCGAGTGTGGGTCAATTTTTTAAATTTTATTTGTCATGTCATTTAGGAGAATTTGAGTGAAGAAATTATATGAATGGATCATTTTCTAAATAACAAAATTCATTAAACCAATACAATTGTAATGATAATTAAACTATATGATCAACAAATATATTAATCATAACATTATTGAATTAAAACCGAACAATAATGATCAGCACAGTGAAAATTATTTATACCAAAAAAAAAAAAACATATAATATAAATATGAATAATAGATTTTCTTATGTATGGGTCCCTACACGTGTGATTTCTCAATTGATGAGGGTAAAATTGACAATCTACAAAAGGCGAACGATGGCATCGCCGCTTTATTAATGAGTTCAGATCATTTGTCCCAGATGAGTGTCCCACTTCTCTGTACCATTATTCATTTGCAAACACGTGTCCATTAATTACCATAACTTTTAACTCTGTTAAACCCTCTCCAAGTCTCTGTTTGTTTATCCTCTCAACGAGTTAACTCATCATCTTATCTTCCCGTGATTTCATCCAAAAAAAAAAAAAAAAAAAAAAAAAAAAAAACAAAAACAAAACAAAACAAAACAAAACAAAACAAAAGACATATATCTATATATATAAATCACTTAGTTACTTAAGGTTCGTTTTTTCTTTTTAATTTTATCTTTTTATTTTAAATAATTTATTAAAGGTGGCTTATATATTGAGTAAAGGCTTTTTCATAATTAAACATTCTTAGTTAATTATGTAACAGACTTTTTCGTAAGGAAAATGCGTTGGACCCCCAGTGGGGGTACTGGGGTCCTCTCTGATTGGAGGAAAAAATTATTATTATTATTTTTTTTTTTTTTTTTGATTTTCAGCCAATAGGGAGCCGACACCTCACTGGGGGTTGTCAGTAGGGGTAAGCTCACTGGGGGTCGGTAGCACTACTCTTTTCGTAATTACGCAAACATTCTTGATCAATTATAAAATAGATTTTTTTTTTTATAATTATGCAAATATTCTTGATCAATTATGAAACATAAATATTTTATTTTTTAACAAATTACAAATACACTAAGAAGATTTGTTTAAAATAGGATAAATTAAAAATACACCCCCTGAGATTTATTTAAGTACAGATTATCCCCTGTGATTTCGAAAATTATAAATACTCCCTTATCAGAATTTTTTATTTAACATAATTAATTAAAAAAATGAAATTTATAATTGCTCTCTAATACAATAATAAAATTACCTAAATTATTAATTGACATATTTCTAATATCATTAAAAATTATTAATTGATTTTATGATTTATTAATAAAAATGGCAATTTGTTATGAAATTAAAAATCTCAAGGGGTAGAATGTAATTTCCAAAACCACAGGGGTGATTCGTATTTTAATCAAATCTCAGAAGGTATATTTGTAATTTACCCTTTAAAATATGAATTAGTCCTATAATATTAGAAATTATAATTATCATTTGTTATAAATTTTAATTTAACACAATACTCATGAGAAAAAAAATTATTCTCCTTTGTAATAATAAATTATCAAAATTATTTATTAAAAAATATTTCTCATGTCATTAAAAATCGTTAATTGACTTAATAATTTACTTATTAACAAAATGGTTAACTGAAAAATATTTTTCATATCATTAAAAATTGTTAATTTACTTATTAATAAAATTGGTAATTTATTATGCGAGTACGATTTATGTATTAATAAAATTAGTCATTTGTATATATATGTATTTTATTTTGCTTCTTTATTAGTTTAGTGAATTATCTTAGTAATTTTTTTAGATGAGATAATTATCTTAATATTTATTTTATATTCATTTGTTAAGAAAAGTTACACACCGTAATTTTTTTTTTATTTATAAATTTGAAAGGAATAAATTATTAAGTGTATAACAAATCAAAAAATATATATCATATCACATAATTCTATCATATAACTAATTATTTATTCTATTCAATTTTATAGAACAATGTTTCAATTTTTAAAAAATTATCAAAATATAAAATTTAAATATACTGTAATAATAGCTCGTGCCTTGCACTGGCCTTTTCAAATTAGTCTATATATAAGAACCACTTAACTGCTTGAGGTTCGTCTTTTCTTTTCAATTTTGTCCTTTCATTGTGAATAATTTACTAATGGTAGCCTATATGTCGAGTGAAGGTTTTTTTTGTAATTACGCAAACATTCTTGATCAATTATGAACAGGTTTTTTCGTAATTACGCGAACATTCTTAGTCAATCACAAAATAGGTTTTTTCGTAATTAGGCAAACATTCTTGGTCAATTATGAAACATAAATCTTTTATTTTTTAACAAATTATAAATACACCTATAAGGTATGTTTAAAATATGAATTGGTCCTATAATATTAGAAATTACAAAAAAAACATGTTTTATGATGACAAAAAATGTTTGTGTAGTTACGAAAAATCTTATTGTATAATTGACTAAGAATGTTTACATAATTATAAGAAAATTTTCACTCAACATATAAGCCATCATTAATAAATTATTCAAAATGAATAGATAAAATCAAAAAAAAAAAAAAGATAAATCCCAAGCAATTAAATAATTCTTATATATACAGATATAGATACATAACACGGAAAGGGGGAGGAAAGAGGACGGGGAAGAGATTGGTTGGCTGGCGGTTAGTTAGGAATGAGTTAAAAGCGGGAAAGAAAGGGTTGATAGAAAGAAAACTGATTTTCATTGTTATATTTTAATAAAAAAAATTCTCATTTTCACCCTCTGTTTTAGCAAGATGAGTCGCTGCTGTGCTGTGCCAATTAGGCTCACCCATGATTTATTTTGATAATTTAAATCGTTTATCTTATAAAATATATTGAGTAAAAAATTAAGTTGATCGAATATCGATAATTCTTTTATCTAAATACATTTATATTTAATTTTATACACAAAATCACACTAATTATTTGTTTTAAAATATAAATATAATTAAATAAAAAAATTTATTCGACCAAATTAATTTTTTTAAATATGTCGCATCAGTCACCCTATGTTCCTACTTTGATTAATCAAAATCAAGCGGGTTTGTTTTTCTGGGCTTAGGCCCCATCAAAAAAAAAAAAAAAAAAAAAAAAAGGTGTGTCCCACTATTCTTGTCACGTATGATTGACCGACTTGGGGTAGGAAAAATTTAGAAAAATATCAAATCAGTGAGGTTTGAAAAAATAATTATAAATTAATAATTTTTTTATAAATATTAATAATTAAAATAAAAATATTTTAGAGTTATAAAACATGAGCTCTAGAGGAACTTTATGGGTGAATCTCATTCTAGTGATGTGTTATTTTGATTTTATTTTTTGTTTTGAATTTTCATATCACTAGAGATGAATTTAGAACCTTAACTCTAGAGCTTTCTATCATCACTCATAATTAAAACGACAATGATATATACCACTAAAAGTGATGCTCTAAAGCAACACAAGTAAGTTGGCACACACTTAAAAAAAATAAAAAATAAAAATAAAAATAAAAGCACAGCAACACTGTGGCAGTGGGTGGGGCCCACTGCCACATCATTAGTGCTACCACTAATTAGTAACCATTTTCCTAATTAAAATTATAAAAATTTTCGTAAATATATATTTTTTTTCCTTGATTACACTAGGCTACAATTATCCCGAAAAATTTAAGGGCAATTACATTCCAAGAATTTTTTAAATAATTATATATTTATACAAAAATAAAGAATTTAATTTTTAATATTTATAATGTTTATTACTGATTTTTAATTATTTTTTAAAAAATATTATTGATTTGATATTGTTTCAAAAAATTATATGATTTTTTTTGTAGACATTTTCCTTACTCACCAATGTGGCATGTAACATTTGAATTTTAAAATTTGACAAGTACTTGCTAAAATAATAATACGATAAGAATAACTCTTTGGTTGAAAAAACTTACCAAATTTATTTATTTTAATAACACTAATCAATAAAAAAAAAATGCTTAAGAGATCACAATTATCAAATGCCGTAAGTTTTGATGGGAATTTGTGACTATGGTGGATATTTAAAGGGTAAATTATATTAATCTTTATTATTTAAAATAAAAATACTTTTATTTTCTTCAATTATAATCGTATATTTTTATTTTTATTTTTATTTCAATGTAGTCCCTTTGCAAAATTAAATGCACACTACAAAAAATTTAGTTTTTTGCGACGGCACAGTGTCGTCGCTAATACTCTTAATGCTGTCTCAAAAAAGTTTTAACGACGGTAAATGACTTTTAGTGACGGCAAAGGAAGGGTCACAACTGAGAGCACCCTACAAATTAATTATTAAAAATATTAAAATTACCTACAATAAATGAAAAACAATTGAAAAAGAAACCAATAATTACATAATAATATAAAAATTCCTGTATAGAAAAAATAATTTTTCTATAATAAAAATATTCTTGCATTCATAACTACCCATCAACAAAATTACCCCACTACATAATATTCCATAATACATATATAATGTTTAAATACATAATGTTGTTCATAATTCAAAATAACATAAACCAAAATTACAAGTTTTGCTCATTATTCTCCGTGGGTAACAAAAACAAAAGTTAGTCGCATTCTTCACAGACATGCATTCCACAAGAAGCAAGCTCTTACTTGAGAAATATCTGAAAACAAAAAATAAATATAATTAATGACAATATAATTATCTGTTAATATGTTAATTACAAAAAAAATTATAAAAATTTAATTACTATACAATTACAAAAATAATTAAGTAAATAATTTTGCCTAGACCGAAATCCGACTCTAACTCCCAAACCGAGAACCCAATTCGAGTCTCGTCTTCTCCCACAAGTCTCTCGTGCCTAAACTGTCGTGTGTGCCAAGTTTCGTTTTACTTCGACGCCGTTTGGTGATTTTGGGGCGTTAAAGCCTCGAATTCTAAGTTTCTTAAGAAACTAATTTCCCTAGAATGAAATCCGGCCCTAACTCCCAAACCGGAAATCTGATTCGAGTCTCGTCTTCTCCTACAAGTCTCTCATGCTTAAGCGGTACCAAGTTTCGTGCTACTCTGACGCCGTTTGGTGATTTTTGAGCGTTAACACCTCGAATTCTAAGTTTATTTAAGAAACTAGTTTGCCTAGAGGGAAATCCAGTCCTAACTCCTAAACTGAGAACCCGATTCGAGTCCCGTCTTCTCCCACAAGTCTCTCGTGCCTAGGCGGTCGTGTGTACCAAGTTTCGTACTACTCCAACGCCGTTTGGTGATTTTAGAGCGTTAACACCTCAAATTCTAAGTTTCTTAAGAAACTAGTTTACCTAGAGGAAAATCGGGACCTAACTCCCAAACTGGGAACTCGATTCAAGTCCCCTCTTCTCCCACAAGTCTCTCATGCCTAGGTGGTCGTGTGTGCCAAATTTCGTGCTACTCTAATGCTGTTTGGTGATTTTGGGGCATTAACACCTCAAATTCTAAGGCTCCGTTTGGTTAGGGTTTCAAATTATAGTTTCACCTATTGATTTGACTGTATTGCTTGTTTTGAGCTTTCAAATCGTAATTCTACACCCATTTCTCAAAACTCAATTCAAAACATAATCATTACTTTTCAAAACTCATAACCAAACACATAATTCAAAACTCTTTTCAAAACTTAATTCAAGCCAATATTTTAATTTTTTAAATATTTTAAAAATATTTTAATTTTGTTAAGATTTTAAATATTTTAATATTTAAATATGTTACGATTTTTTTAATTTTTTAATTTTTTGAATATTTTTAAATATTTTAATTTCAAAATATTACGATTTTAATTTTTTAAATTTTAAAATATTTTATAAAAATAAATTCAAACTCTATTTTATAAAAATATTTTTAAATATTTTAATTTTTTTGTTTTGTATTTGGTTACAATTCGAGTGTAAAGTTGTGAAAGTAGTATGGAGTTTCGAGTTATGTGCTTGGTTATGAGTTTTAAAAATAATTTCTTAATTGAGTTTTGTTTTATATGTTTGGTTACGATTTGAGTGTTGAATTGTTTTTAAATTTTTAGGTTTTAAATATTTTGAATATTTATTTAAATTTTTTACTTATTAAATTTTTTAGATTATTTAAATTATTTAAATATTTATGATTTAAATTTTTTGAATATTTATTTTGAAAAAAAAAATAATTCCTTTGTAGTATTTTCAATTAAAAAATTGATTAATGTTATTTTCTGTTAATAATAAAATTTTTTAATTGAATTTTAAAAAGAGTTTGGTTATGAGTGTTGATCAGAATTTTCACACTATTGAGTTTTGAAAAGAGTTTTGTTTTGAGTGAAAGTAGTGTGTTTTGTTATGAGTTATAACAATTTGAATTAAGTGAAAGTAGTGTGTTTTGTTATGAATTATAACAATGTGAATTAAGTTTTGAAAACTCTTTCCAAAACTCATAACCAAACAAGTTTTCTTACTTCACATGTCAAATCAAACTTTCAAAACTCAATTCTACACTCAATTCAACACTCTCTTCAAAAACCATAACCAAACAAATTTTCTACACTCAAATCATAATTCCACAACTCACAAACTCAAAATACAACTCATACTCTCAAATCATATTTACAAAACTCTACCAAACGCAACCTAAGTTTCTTAAGAAACTCATTTGTTTCTTAAGAGTGAAATCCGGCTCTAACTCCCAAACAGGGAACCTGATTTGAGTCCCGTCTCCTCTTACAAGTCTCTCGTGCCTAAGCGGTCATGTGTGCCAAGTTTCGTGCTACTTCGACGCCGTTTAGTGATTTTGGGGCATTAACGCCTCAAATTCTAAGTTTCTTAAGAAACTAGTTTGTTTCATAAGAGTGAAATCTGGCTCTAACTCCCAAACCGAGAACCCGATTCGAGTCCCGTCTTCTCTCATAAGTCTCTCGGGCCTAGGCGGTTGTGTGTGCCAAGTTTTGTGCTACTCCGACACTGTTTGGTGATTTTGGTGCGTTAACACCTTGAATTCTAAATTTTTTAAGAAACTAGTTTGTCTACAGTGAAATCCGACTCTAACTCCTAAACTGGAAATCCGATTCGAGTCCTGTCTTCTCCCATAAGTCTCTCGTGCCTAGGCGGTCGCGTGTGTCAAGTTTCGTGCTACTCCGACGCCATTTGGTGATTTTGGTGTGTTAACACCTCAAATTCTAAGTTTCTTAAGAAACTAGTTTGTCTTTTAAGAGTGAAATCCGCCTCTAGTTCCCAAACCGAAAACCCAATTCGAGTCTCGTCTTCTCCCACAAATCTCTCGTGCCTAGGCGGTCGTGCGTGCCAAGTTTCGTACTACTCCAATGCCGTTCGGTGATTTTGATGCGTTAACACCTCGAATTCTAAAGTTTTTATGAAACTAGTTTGTCTAGAGTGAAATCCGGCTCTAACTCCCAAACCGAGAACCCGATTCAAGTCCTGTCTTCTCCCACAAGTCTCTCGTGCCTAGGCGGTCGTGTGTGCCAAGTTTCGTGCTAATCCGACGCCGTTTGTTGATTTTGGGGAGTCAACACCTCGAATTCTAAGTTTTTCTTAAGGAACTAGTTTCTTAACTACTGCCCAAGTACTTGCAAATGATACGAGCAAGTTTTAAGACAATTGATTATGTCTTGAATTGATCCAGCATCAAACTCACATGATAGGAATCCAAGCATCATGACTTGGTAATAATATGAAGGGGAAAAAAAAACATAAAATGAAAACAAATATAGTGCAAACTTCCAGGCAAGGATATGGATTGAGGGCATGCAGGATTAACAGATTCATGGCCATTTTGCTCCAATACTGTAGCATTTATGTCATCTTCCACATTTGCAGATAGAGCAAGGGATGCTTTCTTACTGGAGCATGCAAATGTTGCACATTTGGGAAAAAAATTTCTCAGAAGTTACAGTGGTTGGTTCAGGTTGATCTAGATCTTTGCATTTATCTCCCTTCTCCACATTGAAGTTATCAGTCTTGTCGGCATGTTGAACTAAACTGGAGCCTGATGCCAATTTTTTATCATCTTGAATATGTAGAAATTCAGTCAGACTGTTCCAAAGCTCATTGAGAGAAACATTTTCCAGGACATAACAAGTACATTGTGATGGCTCTGGATAAAGCTTCTTCAAGTCATCAGACCTGTTAACATCTTCAGAAACTAACACACCCACAGGAGAACCAATGTCCATATGAAAATCCCCAGCTGTCAGGCAAAACTTCTTAGTCAAAGGACAAAATGCTCATAAACAAAATCAAATGAATAGATTTCTCCTGTGAAAAGATCACCAAGCTTTTATTATTATTTAAAAAAAGGCTACTTAACGTAAACATGTCACAGAGTGTGCTCGTAGATGAAGTGAGCTGGCTCCAGAAGTGATGGAAAATAATCTGAAGTTTGTGGGTAGGGAGGATGCATCAACAGTTTAAACTAGAAAAATTCAGCCTTCCCATTGAAAATATATTTTGTCCACACAAAAACCACACGCCACAGATACAAATTATAATAGGAAAATTTCCTACATTTATGCTAATTATAACCATGCTTATATCAATATAAACGTGACAAAGCTGCTTCTAAAATGGGTATTGAATCCCGTATAGATTATCAATTTCTTGAAAATCATTACATCTCAAGTTCTAAACAGTGGAAATAAGTTGGAGAGGAAGCGACAGAGAGATTGAAGATGTTAATGATCAAAGGCTATGGTATATAAAGATTCAAGATAACCACTTGTCACATCTTTATGTAGACAACTAGAAAAAAAAATTGGCAATTTTAATGTAAAAAGTAAACAAAATAAGCGTACCAAGTACATGGCAACAATGTTTTATTGATCATGAAGTATTTGGAGTATTTGGAAATGCCAACAATAACTTGAGGCTTCTGATCTCATTTACAACAATTGAAAAAATAAGACTGTCAACAAAGCAGCTGACTACCTTCCACTGGTTCCCTCATACAACCACCTCAAACAAGACTCTTCGTAACTGTACGAGCAAGAAATATTCTTCTTGTATAATCCTGTTGATCAAGTCTGCACTCCTCCGTACGTCGTCGCTTTACTCCCTGAAAACACAAACGTGAGCTAGCCGGCGGGTGTGTGCCGGATACCTCTCTGATGCCTAAGTCAGCAAAATAGACAAATAGACAAAAACTCTATGTATTCAGGAATCAAAGTTGTGTTACCTCTTCTATAGGTTATGTTGTGAGCTTTTATAGGTTCCGCGTGGCACAATCCTAGTAGGACTCTTACCCCTCTATGTAGAGTCCTTCTAGAAATCACATTCTTGAAGGATAATGCCTATCCTTCAACATCCCCCTCACTGCTTAAACCAAGTGAAATGGTTTTACCTCGGTAGCACGGCAAAACGACTGAGATAACACGGCCATACTAAACTGGCAGAATTAACCGAGCTACAAATAGCTCGGCTCTTCCTCTACTGCTTTTACCTCGGTTTCTTCTGTAGAGACCGTTCTATCCCATGGCAAGCTTGGACCGAGCTAATCAATGAGCAAGGTCCTCAGGAAAGCCAAAAATACTTCCGTTCAGCATGGTATGACCGAGCTAACTGTTGCCACTCTGACCGTGGTGACCAAGCTAACTGCAAAGCTCCTTTGGACCGGGCTAACTACAAGGCTTTTCCTACTGTAGCCCACAGAACGGCCCATTACCCAGCTTGGCCCAATTTATATATAAATTACCCTTTCAATTGCCCCTTTATTCCATCTACGCAGCATGATAGGGATTACCTATTACAAGCCGGCTAAAAAACTTTAACATTCTAACCGAGCTAGATTCACACCGTGCTATCAATCTGTCCGGTCAAAATATCTCTTCAGTCTCTGTAACTGAATCGATTTCCATTCCTTGCACACGTGGCAGACTCTTATTGGCCCAATGCAGCTATCACGCCGCCCTCGTACCTCGCGACTTTTGAACAGTCCCGCCAAAAACCAAGGTTTATACAAAAAACCCCATTTCTTCATATCACAATACGCCTGTTCATCTTCTCTTTCTCTCTCTACCCTCTAAGTTTTTATTTTGCTTCAATACTACTTCTGCAAAAGCTCATATTCTTTGCTAAGATTGCTTCCATCTTCAGTCCCCCCCCATCTTGAACTGGTAAATAACTCAAATCTGTTTCCTTTTTGCTGATATCGTCCATGTTTTGTAATACATAGCATGCTTAGTTGTATGTTTTTCAAAACATATGTTCCATTTTTGCTTAGCCTTGTGTTTTCTGGAAAAAAAAACCTTGTAATGTGACCACTGTATATATAAACAATCTGAACTATTTTCCCTTTGATCCAAAATCTCACTTCAATCGAACTAGGATACTGTTTGTGTTAGGTGTAAGTTTAGCGAAACTAAACAACCAAACTACAACTCGAAGTAACAATAATCCTGAGTACCTTTCGCTATACTTTAGCCGGGCTAACGAACTGTCTCAGGTTCGCGCAATACCGCGCTAAAAAGCCTCACCCACTGACCGAGCTACGACTTGGGGCTAAACCAGCTTCCTTAGTCCAAACCGAACTAAGTATGCTGCCCCAAAGGCTCAACCGGGCTAAAGCCCTTTGCTCAAACCAAGCTAAGATTGGATAGCATCCCGCGTAGCCGAGCTGGGACTTCATTTATCTTGCCTTTGTGCTTTTAGCACGGTCCAACGATCAGTGCTTAACACCTTTCTCTTTTACTTTGCAGACTTAGGTTGGCCAGGCACTCCTTTGAGCGCTCAACCGAGCTACTCAGCGTCATTGCTCGACCGAGCTAATACTTAAGCTAATTTATTCATAATTTAATAGTAAATGGGTAAATATAGGTTTTTAGTAAACTCACCAGGGGCCATGGCCGAGTTCCGAAGGGACTATCATATCCCTGATGACGTCCATCTTACCTTAGCCGACCTAGATATCACACCCTGGGGAAACCAAGGCTTCGTTTCCTTCACCCTTCTTTCCATCGTAGAAACCGGACTACGATTCCCTATACAGCCCCTTCTCTGTGAATTCCTCAGACAAACAAACCTTTGCCCTACCCAGCTTTCCACCAATTCTTATCGTATAATAAATGGTATCGCCGAGCTAAACCGCCGGGCTAGCCTTAATCTCGGTTTAGCCGAGCTCTTCCACCAATATTCCATAGGATCAAATGAAGATGGCTAGGTTTACTATCTAAGAATAAGGCACCGGCGTGAAAAGATAATAAAGAATACCCCGGATAAGGATGTAAACGATGATGATTTCTTCTGGGTTTCTGGGAACTTCGAAGACCACGAAGCCCAAATCCCTGGCGACTGAATTAATTGGAATAAAGGAGTCGCCGGTATAACTACCTCGAACCAATTTCATGTTCTTTCTCTTACTTTGGTACTTACTTTTAACCATACTAACTATTATCTCCTTCCTTTATGTAGATTTGAACTTTCTCAAGTCCCAGTACAGCTACCCCAACTTAAACACACTTCGCGTCGCACTCCGATATCCAAACAAGAGCTGGGCCGAGCTACTAAATTTTGAACCGACCTACCGATATAGTAGCCGTAGGAAGACCAGGGTGACCAATTTCCTCTTAGAGCCACCCCCAGAACCGGATCCTTCCCTTCCACACGTCAACTTGATCCCATTGACTGCGGAGCAAGAAATGGCCAAGAAAAGAGCAGTAAGGGCCCTCCTAACCGAAACAAACCAAGTCGAGGTACCACCAGCCGACCAAACTCAAGAGACCGTGGTAGCCCTGCCAACCCATCAGCCTTCAACATCTTGGGCAAGCAAACGTGCTCGGATTTCCACAACCGAGCCACGCCTTGTTGATGAAGAAGACACCATTCTCCTACAATCCACTCCACCAAGCCCACAACCGGAGCGCTCAGACCGAGCTAGCTCCTCCAAGTGGGTGCCAAAGGTCACCTTCAAGAACCGCGCTATTACTAACTCCGATTCAGTGGTTGCGGAAAAAGATCATTTGCTGGCCTTCAATCTGGCCAAGAGCGTCTGCCTTCCAGCCGACATGAATCATCATGATCACCTTACCGAGCTGAAGGCCATTCGCTCAGCTTCAAAGTCAATGGTGTTGGTAAGTTCTCTTTTTCATTCTCCAAATTTCAACATCTTTTAGCTCGGTTCCTACTCAATACTGTCTCCCTCCCCTCGCAGGCCTTACAGAAGAACTACATTGCTCACAAACGCGTGCTGGAACTTCGAAAAACTACAAGGCAGGCCATGGCAGAGGCCAATGAAAAAACGGCCGAACTAAAAGAATCTCAGCAAAAGATGGCCGAGCTACAGGCTGAAGTAGCCCGGCTCACTGGCCTAGTCAATTCAGCCGAAGCCGATAAGAAAAAGGCTGCGGCCGTGGTGAAAGATAAATACTTGCGCGAGCTGGCCAAGCTCGAGGGAAAAAAGAACGCCGAGATAACCGAGCTAGAGAAGAAGGTTGAAGACGCGGAAGACCGCGGTTACAAGGAGGGGGAGGCCACTTACATTAAGCAATGTGAAGCTGCAAAAGATCTTTTCTTCAAGTGTGGATGGACGATGGCTGTGGCGCAGCTCGGTCATAGCCCAGAGACCGAGGTCTTCCTCAACCCTCCTCCGTATTTCATACCGAGCTCTATGGCGGAGTACGCTGCCACCATTCAGCAAAAATTTCTACAAGAGGAAGATGAAGATGCTGCTCCAGAAGACAACACCCAGCCCGGTCACCAGTCTATCTCCCCAACTCCAGTGGTCTCCATCCCACCTTTGCCTGCTGTGTCTGATGCGGTGCCTCCAACCGAGCTAAACCAAGAGGTGCTTGAAACAACTGAGCTACCTTTGGGTGAAGACCGGGTTGTTTTGGACGCCGACCTAGACGACCTTTTCTCATGATTTTTCTTTTTTGTCTAGCAAAAGAATTTATAACCGGGCTAAGGCCTTACCTTTTGTACTTCTGATTTGCGCTTATCAATGAAATCTTCTTTTGTTCCAACTGTTTGTTCGGTTTCTTTCCATACTTGTATTTACCTTCCAAATGTAATCTGAATGTAGTGTAACATTCTCTGGCCGAGATACTTTATCCCGGTCTTAACTTTGCAATCTAACTGGCCATACTTGCCAAACTCCTCAGCCTAGATTCTTATCTCGGCTGAAGAACAATAAGTGTTGGTTTTTCCAGCCAACCACTCTTCAGTCTGGGTCTTTACCTCGGCTGAAGAGTACTAAGTGTTGGTTTTTCCAGCCAACCACTCTTCAGCCTTGATCCTTATCTCGGCTGATGAGTACTAAGTGTTGGTTTTTCCAGCCAACCACTCTTTAGCCTTGATCCTTATCTCGGCTGAGGAGTACTAAGTGTTGGTTTTTCCAGCCAACCTCTTCAGCCTAGATCCTAATCCTAGCTGAAGAGAGCTCGAGGTTGGTTATTCTTGCCAACTTAGAGTAAAGTGTTTGGTTATTCCTTTATTGCTTTTACCTCGGTTTCTTCCGTAGAGACCGTGCTATCCCATGGCAAGCTTGGACCGAGCTAATCAATGAGCAAGGTCCTCAGGAAAGCCAAAAATACCTCGGCTCAGCATGGTATGACCGAGCTAACTGTTGCCACTCTGACCGTGGTGACCGAGCTAACTGCAAGGCTCCTTTGGACCGGGCTAACTACAAGGCTTTTCCTACTGTGGCCCACAGAATGGCCCATTACCCAGCTCGGCCCAATTTATATATAAATTACCCTCTCAGTAACCAATAAAATAAACCATAGTGCAAATTAAGTATGATTAATATTGCAATAAAATTAGTACAAAAGCTGACAACATAATTAAAATATATATTTGATAGTATCAACAACAAGATAAGATCCATCACAATATAATCATAACCCGCGCCAACATAGTCAAAATACGTGTTTGGTTATTCAAAAGCATTCATTTACCGACTTCGCTTCTTTGAACCAAATACCCCATCTTTGGAATTTTCACCTGTCATCTGTGAATGAATAAAAACCATATTTTTTTATTAATGCGTGCACCCAACAGGGAAATTAGTATTAATCCATAATGCATAAGAAAACAATAATATATTAAATGACCAATTACATATAGAAAAACTATCTAAGAAAAGATTTATATAAGAAGTCCCTCAGTTGCACTGACCTTCAAAATCAATCTTTGGTATGTGTGTATGTGTTGGGTTAGTAAACCAATAGGTTTTAAAGGACCTATTAGAAGCCAAACCTTTTTCTTCACCTCCTCTCTAAGCTGCTAAAAAGGCGCCTTCTTCTGCATAACAGAGAATGAAGTCATCTTTCGTCAAATGCTGGAGAAGCAAATCACAGATCCACTTCAATTTAATAGTCATATTCATAAATCTCCAAAAATAGGCATCAAAATTCAAAATTCATATGTTAAATAAAGAAATTAGTGTCATTAACATGATGGTGAATTATGTAATTAGTTCTACATTTGGTAGAATGTGCATTCAGAATAAATACACAATTATCAAGGATGGTGAATTATGTAATTAGTTCTACATTTGGTTGTTCTAGGAATTCTTGGTTCTACCCTTGTTCCTATTGAAGTCTTGGAGTTAGTAATCAATTAGCATGCTACCAACCGAGAGACAAAAAGTGGAAATTCTATGTTAACACAAATGGCCCAACACAATGTGAAATCACAATCTTAAGGTTGATGTAACTGTGTTAACTTAAACGGATAATGGAATACATGAACAATGTGAAGCCTTAGTCATAGGGTTGGGCAATTCTTTTGACAAACTGAGAGAAATTAAGTGTTACTAAAGAAAACAATTGAAACATTCTCACAAAAATCTAAAGTAATTTACCAATTCCAAAAAAACATTATTCATTCCACAAAACATTATACTGGACCATAGAAATTTATTGAAATTATTAAGTCAAATAGAAATTTAACATTTCTATAAACTAAACATAACTTAAACCCTAATTCACTGAAATTATTAAGTCCAATAGAATAGAGAATCTGAGACAACACTTATTATCAATCTGATATGCAATTAATATACAAGCACATACTCCATCAAACAAGCTATATATAGAAGTGGATACATGATGAAAGCACTAGCATCTAAATTATCACCAAAAAAAAAAAGAAGAAGAAAAGTTCAAAAATTGTTGATTTATTCTACATGATTGTAATTGAGATTCATTGTAATCACAAATAAAATAAGGGGGATTTTTTTTCAAATCTTTGAAGGTTGTTCCCCTTTGGTCTTTCTATAGAGATGAGTAAGAAAACTTACAGCTTCAATCCAGTGTTGGAAAGCCAATTTATGTGCTTCGGCATCCTTGGACAAACCCTTACCAACCTGCCCAACACAATTAACATGATAATCTTAAGTCACTTCGTTGAACAAATAATAATATAATACTACTTAATTATTAGATTAATTGGTATTTTAAGAAAATTATTACAGATTCATGAAAAATTTTAAAAAAAGAGTTTGGTTATTAATAATATAAAAGTTTACCACAGATGATTTTGTAATTATTTTTAGAAATTACACTGAATTGGGGGAAAAAATTAGAAGAAGAGAAAGAAGCAGATGACCTTGGAAGCATTCAACCTGACTCGACTCCAGCGAGAAGCTGCGATCTCTGGTTTGGAGAAATTGAAGAATGGAATCGTACTATGATTCAATCGAGCATAATCGATCGCTTGCCACCTTCAAAAGCATATATAAACAAACATCTCTACTGTAATTGATTCGAGCTTATACATGTATACATACATATAATAAATAAAAAAATCAAAGCCCCTAACCAGAAATTATTGAATCAAATGCCCTAATTCAAAACCCCTAACCAGAAATTGTTGAATTGAAATCCAAATAGTTTAATCAAATGCCCTAATTTAAGAAAGGAAAGGTTTCATAATAGAAAAGAAACAAACTCTAGGTTTAGAACCTTACCAAAATTGCAGGTCTTTCCCAAGCCAATGAATTTCGAAGGGTTGTAAGGGAAATGAAAAGCACCCTCTATAGCGAAGAGGTTGGATATCTATTGGGGAAAAGGATCCGAATTTGGAGAAGAGGAAGAGACACAAAGGTTGTGTCGATAAGGTGTTTATCGTTCCCACAGAGAGAGAGAGAGAGAGAGAGAGAGAGCGTGAATCACAAAGGAGAGAAGAGGAAAGTGGGAAAAAATTCATTCCCGCTTAACTTTCCCTCTAAAATTGGTGAAAAAAATTTTTTCTTATCAAAAGATAAAATTATTGGCCACAAAAATAATTTTTTTTCACTAAATGATATTAAAATATTAACAATTAGTAGTGACAAAAATATATTCGTCATTAATAATTTTATAATTGGTGATCAATTTTTTTTCTCATCAAAAGTCTCAAAATTTTGACGCCACCTAAAAAAATTAGCGAGAAAATCTTCGGTGACAAAAAAATGAAAATAATGACAAAAAATAATTTCGTCACCTAATTTTTTTAATTATATATATAGATTGGCGACGAAATTTTATTTTTCTCTCGAAAAATGGTACATTTGGAGATGAAATATTATTTTCTTCATTAAAAGGTACGTCTTTCGTGATAAAATTTATTTTCGTCATTAGTTTTCGTCTCTAAAGACTCTTTTTGTTGTAGTGAGAGAGAGAGAGAGAGAGAAAGAGACAAACAGACAGACAGACAGAGAGAGATGGGGATTTTTGGTTCAAAAGATTAGGGATTTGAGATTTGGGGATTTTTGGTTGAGGGCGAAAAAATGAGAGATGATCAACGAGAGAAAGAAAGAGAGAGATGAACGAGAGATATAGAGAGACAAAAAAAAAAGAGAAGAGAGATGTGCAAGAGAGAGAAAGAGATAAGAGAGATAGAGAAAAGAGCTGAGTGAAAGAGAGAGAGAGAGAGAGAGAGAGAGAAGAGAGATGAGCGAGAGACAAAGAGAAAAAGAGAGACCCATTTCATTTTTTGACTTTTTCCTCTTTCAACAACAATGGGCTTAGAGAAAGAGATGAGTGTGATTGAGAAAAATGAACGATTGAAAGAGAAGAGAGATGAGTAAAAGAGAGAGAGAGAGAGAGAGAGAGAGAGAGAGAGAAAGAAAGAGAAACAAGATGAACGAGAGATAGACAAAGAGAAAGAGAGAGAGAGAGAGAGAGAGAGACAGCAAAAAGAGATGAACAAGATATATATATATAGAGAGAGAGAGAAAGAGAAGAAGAAAAAAGATGAGCAAGAGAGATAGAGAGCGAAGAGAGATGAGAGAGCCAAAGAGAAAAGTGATAAGTGGGAGAGAGAGAAAAAAAAAGAGAAATAAGATGAGCGAGAAATAGACAAAGAGAGAGACAGAAAGACAGCAAAAAAGATGAACAAGATATAGAGAGAGACATAGAAAGAGAGAGAGAGAGAGAGAGAGAGAGAGATAGAGAAAGAAGAGAGATGAGCAAGAGAGATGAGAGAGCCAGAGAGAAGAGTGATGAGTGAGAGAGAGAGAGAAAGAGATGAGAGATAAAGCGAGAGAGAAAGAGAAAAGAGATGAGCGAGAGGCCCATTTCATTTTTTTTACTTTTTTCTCTTTCAACAAGTGATTGAGAGAAATGAGAGATGAACGATTGAAAGAGAAAAGAGAAAAGAGAGAGAGAGAAAAAAAAGAAAGAAAGAAAAGAGATCGATAAATCAAGAGGGAGATCGTAAACCGAGAAGATGGGAGGGAAAGAGTGAGCAACGCGAGCATAGTGTGGAAGAGAGAGACAGAGAGAGAGAAAGCCACAGGCAGACAGACAAAGAGTGATAAGTGAGAGAGAGAGAAAGAGAAGAGAGATGAAAGAGAGAGAGAGAGAGAGAGATAGAGAGACAGGAAGCTGAAAAAATTGGTGAAAAACTACAAATATTTCAGTTTTTTTGCGACGGCAAAATGCCATCGCTAATACTTCTAATGCCGTGTCACGACCCAAACCCGCCCCTAAAAGGTTGGCATCGTAACCGGCCAGTAATCCTAGATTACCACAGGCCTTCCTGAACATAACATAAATAAACGGGGCTCACGGAAGCGAAAGCAAAATACTAATAGTCCAAAGAGCTGTGCATTTATATGAACATACAATTACATGCCAAAAATGTTAATTTACCCATCTACGTAACATAACATGTGATCAAAAATTCATATACATCACATAGGCACAGGCCACAATGCATAACAAAACAAAACAAAGCTCACAAAACGGCCTTCCAGGCCTAGCCCCAGCTCGGAGGCACCAAAACTCTGGTAGGCTTCAAAACGGTGGCTCGAACAAGCTCCGCCTAGGCTTGACTCCCTGAGGGCTCACCTATGAATACATAAATACAAACAATGAGCTAAAGCTCAGCAAGTAACATTAAAGTAAAGGGGTAGTGAACGAATTCCGTTCATTTCATATATCCGTAAAATAATCATTCATACACATAATCATCTCATAAGAACATACATAATGGCATACTCCATAGAACATAACATAACATAACATTTGTCGTCCAACGACTAGAGTAACCGGTCCCGGACACCGATTAAACACATACCGAGATCAAGTAAACTGGTCCACTTAGGACTATCTATGGATGCCATACTAGATTAGCAAACTGGACATTCGTTCACAGAAAACATTTATCATTTCAAAACCATAACATAACATAGCACTTTTTTAAACATAATTCAAAATAACATATCTTTACAGAAATGTTACTCACAGTGGGTTTCCAAAACCGGTTGCACGGTCTTCACCTCTTGACCTGCAATTAACAACATTATAACACATTTCCTTAACATTCATCATCAAATCAAATTCATGCATTCTTTTAATGATGTTACCATCTCATAATCTCATTATCTTAACTTAGTTAAGGCTTAAGAATGCTCAAATTGCAATGTGGATGCCCAAAACATGCATTGAAACATTTCCTGGAATTTCTCAAAAATAGGTCCCCGCTCAAGCGGCCAAACCCCCGCTCGAGCGGACTGCAAACTGTGACAAAATACTGGATGTGCGAAATCCCCGCTCGAGCGTCCAAACCCCCGCTCGAGCGTACTGTGAAAATTCTGAGTGAAAACTGTCACGACCCAAACCCGACCCTATGGGTTTAGCACCGTAACCGGCCAGTAATCCGAGGTTACCGAAGGCCTGCTTAACAGTAATACAGTAAAACATAGTACAGGGCCTGGCGGAAGCCAACACAGTAATAAAATAATGTCCAATGAGCTGTGACAGTCTGTATGCCAAAAAGATTTTTCATACATATTTACAGAACAGTACATATACATACATGTCATTCAGTGAAACAGGGACTTAACCTCACTCAACAGTACAGTAAACATTCAGTCTATACAATCCATTCGGTTATTACAAGGCAGTGAGACAGTGCAAAAAGGGGAAATACTAAAACACCCCTAAGCCTTAGCATGTTAGGCTCGGAACCTCGCAGTGAGGCACGGTGGTTGGCTTGACAAAACTGGAGTTACCCCGACGCTCCTAGCTGCGGTCTGGTGCCTGAACACCTACATATATATATGAGCAGTGAGCTAAAGCCCAGTGAATAACACAATGCGTAAAGAGGTTTAGAATGAATGTCCTTACAATAATGAAAACAGTTCATTTCAATCAGTATATCAGTTGTTCAGTACAGCAAACGGTCATATGTGGTACATCAATTAGCATAACAGTACAGTAAGCATTGGGTCTTAAAGACCGAGCAGTAATGATGGCCATCGATCAGTAAACAGTAGTGGTTCCAACATGGGAACCGAATTGATTAGACAAATCCACCCGTTCATAGACCGTCGGTGGGGCCATCCGTTCACAGACCGTCGATGGCAGAGATTTCTCAAACGGTAACAGTAACAGTAAACAGTAGCTGCTAAGGATGCCACAATACAGTTCAGAATATAGGACATGCACTCATTCAGTAAACAATATCAGTTCAGTAAACAGCTCAGAAGATAATCATTTGAACATATCTTTACACAATTGTTACTCACAGAGAGTTCTGGGCTACAGTAGGCTAGAGCGTCTCCTCGGAATGCCAACCCTATACAGTTAACAGATTGAACACACTCTAAGTTTCACAGTTGGGAAAGATAATCATTAAATCCCTAAGTTTGCCTCGGTGTGTTCTACATCTATATCCTCATTAAGATGTCTTAAACTAGGCCTAGGAATTCCTAGGGTGGAATGAGGATGCAAAGATGTATTCAGAAAACATTTTCAGAAATTTCAGTGAAACAGAGTCCCGCTCGAGCGCAGGTTTCCCCGCTCGAGCGGACAAGCAAACAAAGGTACCCGCTCGAGCGTTAACTTCCCCGCTCGAGCGTGTCACTCAATACTCCGCTCGAGCGTACATTTATCCGCTCGAGCGGACAGATGAACAGTGCAAAGTACTGGATGCTCGATTTTCCCGCTCGAGCGGCAATTCCCCCGCTCGAGCGGACTGGATCACAGTGTAAAGTACTGGGAGCTTGATTTTCCCCCGCTCGAGCGGAACTTCCCCCGCTCGAGCGGACAACCAAAATCTGGAAATTCCAGATTTGTGTTCTAAGTTCAAAACTCAAATTTGATGCTCCCAATTCGATCCTCTTGGGCCCATTTTCTGGAAAACTCTTTTAAACACATAAAATAACATGTTTCAAAACTCAATTTAAGAAATCAAAGCCCAAGGGTGTTTAATTCAAACCCAATCTCAAACCATTTTCAAGAATAAGTTTCAAACATGCCATGCATGAACTTTAAACCAAATCAAAGCTTCAAAGCTTGCTCAAATGAGCTCATTCTTTTCAAAACAAGATGAAAACATGGTCCTAAGCATTAACATGGACATGCATGCAAAAATCCATGAAGAACAACCTCCAAACTTGACAATATGCACATGCATAAAACAATTAATCTCTAATTCAACATTATTGAACCAAAACATGACTTAGCTCTACAATGAAGCATGAACCATGCAAGAATTAGCTCAGACTCACAATTAAAGGGTTGAATTCCTTACCTAGAGCTTCAATTACAAGGTTAGAGGTTCAATCTGCCAATTTACACTTCAATTCCTTCACTTCTACCTAGCAATTCAAGATGAACTCACTCAACCTCTCTATTCTCTCTCTCTAGTCGGCTGACCAAGGAAATGGGCTGATGAAAGTTGTGTTTTGAGTGTATACAAGTCTCCATGTGTCTAGAGTAGTGGCCCACTAAGGGTTATTTTGGTAAATAAGTCCAATACTAGCAATTAAGCTTATTTTAATCTAATTTAGTCATACCTAATCAGTTTTCAGATAATTATACCATAAAATCACATAAATTATGAGGATCATAAAACATTAGTCGGTTCCGAATTCGGCCGCCGATAAGGCCTTCCATTAACAGTTTAAACATATAAACATGAACATATAATTAAACAATCAACAGATAGAAATGCAATTCAAACAAATACGGTCAATCAATCAGTTTCGGATTCCAGTCAGTCAGTTCAGTAATTCAGTCAGTTCATTTACTTTTCATATTCGATCTCAGTTTAGCAGTAATCGGTGATCAATCAGTCATTAGTCGGTAATCAGTATGAGGGTTGTTACAAAAACCAGACCCATTTTCTGTCAAACCGTGGTCTCCATTTCTGCCAAAATCAACTTCTAAATGATGGAAAATGATGACAACCAAGTCCCAAAAATACTTGAAACTAACTTGCTTTAGACATTACAACTTCAAAACTAAACTCATATGCATCAAATACAAGGTCAAACCATGAAGTGAAATAAAGAATCATGGCTATACATATAAAAGCTTCATTCCTTCAAATCCATGGAGGTTCTCCCTCAATGAGCCAAACATGTGTAGAAACCATGATTCTAAACATGAATTCTATAATCTTATGCCATAATCTTGAGTTCCACATGCTTAATACCAAGGATCAACAACCAATTTCATGAAAATCTTACCTTAGATGGTGAATTGGAGAAGTTTAACTTGATTTTTCCCCTTTTTCTTCTTCTTTCCCTTGCTTTCTTCTCTTCCCCGAATTCTTTCTCTCTCTCCCTTCCAGATTTTTCTTCTCTTTTCTTTTTAGTCTTGAGTCAAATGAGTCAAAAGACATCCATCCTTATCTATATATCATATAAACACATTTGTGCCAAAACTCTTAAGCCAAACAAGGCCCTTATACTTGATTATAAACAATTATATCAAAACATTTGAGCCAAACAAGACTTACGAATCAGACGAAATTCAGTCCTCAATTTAATTTCCCAAATAGCTCTAAAAATTCCCGGTATTACATAGGCGTATTCAATTTCATTTTCTGAACCCATTACAGTCGTCAATTTCAGTCCCGAAGTTGTAATTCCAACAGACATTTTTCTAATTCAACCAGATATTCTTCAATTAATTCATATAAATACGTAATTTAATTACTGACAAATGTGACACATATTTTGGGGTCATTACACTCTCCCCACCTTAAGAAGTTTGGTCCTCCAAACTTTGCTTATCCTGGCATAATCTCAATCAGAAATCTTGATCACATATAATTATTCGGCATAATAAAGTAGTACTTGTATCAATCTTATAGCAGGGGAGGCACTATCATAGCTGTCAAACACATAACGAATAAATCTTGCATATAAGACGGAAGTCAACTAATAAGCTCCATAGCGTTCATTGCAAAGGTAGTAATGTAGATAGAATCATTCCGTAAGTAATCAATAGCATATGGAATAGCATAGATAAATTTGGTCCGTCATAGTCACATGTTCAATTTTCCATCGCATAGGTAACATAGCCAACATCTCAATAGATAATAAAATCATACCTGTATTCGCTTTTCCCGTGTTTTGTGTCTTGTCTGAAACTAAGGTAAAAACCCTTCCTTGCCTCAATGTATTCCCCTCGGGAGCAGATGTTGTGCTTGTTCGCGGTGTCATTGTTGAATTAACTCCACTAGTCACGGGTTTCTCATTACTTGGATAAGCTTGTGGACAAGTTCTGGCTAAGTGTCCTTTCTGTCCGCATTTGTAACAAACTCCAGATCCACGGCGACAAATACCCCAATGTTGCTTCCCACACTCCTTACAAGTAGGTATGCCCACCGTTCCACTAATTCCCTTCTTTATATTATCACTAATACTTGAGTTCAAGTTCTCATTCACGGATCCCATGGATTCACTAACTATTTCTACTTTCTGTTTCTTGAATTTCTTACTTTCTGCTTCGGTCATTGCTGTTGACTTGCACATTTTCAAGGTAGCAATATTTGTTTCAGCCATCAAGGCTCTGTCAAGTACATCAACATACTTTTCTAATTTCAAAACATTCACCCAGTCCAGCACCTCAACATGTAACCCACCCTCAAACTTCCTTGTCTTCTTGTATTCTGTATCAACCATATGAGGAGCGTAACGAGCTAATTCGGTAAATTTACTTTCATACTTCGCTACTGACATTGTACCTTGCTTTAACTGTTCAAATTCAGATATTTTCCTATCTCGCATACATTGTGGGAAATATTTTTCATAGAACATCTCTTTGAAGCGGTTCCATGTCAAGTCCCTATGCTCACCTCGTACAAGCATCCACCATCTTCTAGCTTCTTCTGTCAGAGTAAATGTTGCTAACAGAACTTTATACACATCGGTACACGGAAACACTTCAAAAATCTTTGCAGTTTCTAATATCCATGCCTCCGCTTTTAATGGTTCAATTCCCCCTGAGAATTCTAGTGGTTTCAATTTCTTGTACTTCTGTGTCAGAGTAATGATATCATCATTATTAATCGGTTCCATTTGAACAGGTGGCGGAGGAGGAGGCGGAAATGGTTGTCTCTGTTGTTGTTGATTTTGTTCTTGCTGTTGTCTTACCAACCCAGTTAAAGCCTCTACCATTCTTTCTAACCGCTCCAGTCTAGCATTAGAAGATTCTGTCTCATCTACATTCCGTGCATTGGTGGTCTCCATTTGTCTATAGAACCCATCACAGATAGAACATTTCATTCCCAACATAATACTTCCTCTACTGTCTCTTCATTACAGTTCTTGTTCCTCATATTCATAAAACACACACACCCATGCACACATGTTTATGCCATGCTCTATTTCTTTCTAGGACACCCTACAGCTCTTATGGACACGTGTGTGGGTAAATTAACTCGTGCGCTCTGATACCATTCTGTCACGACCTAAACCCGCCCCTAAAAGGTTGGCATCGTAACCGGCTAGTAATCCTAGATTACCACAGGCCTTCCTGAACATAACATAAATAAACGGGCTCACGGAAGCGAAAGCAAAATACTAATAGTCCAAAGAGCTGTGCATTTATATGAACATACAATTACATGCCAAAAATGTTAATTTACCCATCTACGTAACATAACATGTGATCAAAAATTCATATACATCACATAGGCACAGGCCACAATGCATAACAAAACAAAACAAAGCTCACAAAACGGCCTTCCAGGCCTAGCCCCAGCTCGGAGGCACCAAAACTCTGGTAGGCTTCAAAACGGCGGCTCGAACAAGCTCCGCCTAGGCTTGACTCCCTGAGGGCTCACCTATGAATACATAAATACAAACAATGAGCTAAAGCTCAGCAAGTAACATTAAAGTAAAAGGGTAATGAACGAATTCCGTACATTTCATATATCCGTAAAATAATCATTCATACACATAATCATCTCATAAGAACATACATAATGGCATACTCCATAGAACATAACATAACATAACATTTGTCGTCCAACGACTAGAGTAACCGGTCCCGGACACCGATTAAACACATACCGAGATCTCGTAAACTGGTCCACTTAGGACTATCTATGGATGCCATACTAGATTCGCAAACTGGACATTCGTTCACAGAAAACATTTATCATTTCAAAACCATAACATAACATAGCACTTTTTTAAACATAATTCATAATAACATATCTTTACAGAAATGTTACTCACAGTGGGTTTCCAAAACCGGTTGCACGGTCTTCACCTCTTGACCTGCAATTAACAACATTATAACACATTTCCTTAACATTCATCATCAAATCAAATTCATGCATTCTTTTAATGATGTTACCATCTCATAATCTCATTATCTTAACTTAGTTAAGGCTTAAGACTGCTCAAATTGCAATGTGGATGCCCAAAACATGCATTGAAACATTTCCTGGAATTTCTCAAAAATAGGTCCCCGCTCGAGCGGCCAAACCCCCGCTCGAGCGGACTGCAAACTGTGACAAAATACTGGATGTGCGAAATCCCCGCTCGAGCGTCCAAACCCCCGCTCGAGCGGACTATGAAAATTCTGAGTGAAAACCAGACCCATTTTCTGTCAAACCGTGGTCTCCATTTCTGCCAAAATCAACTTCTAAATGATGGAAAATGATGACAACCAAGTCCCAAAAATACTTGAAACTAACTTGCTTTAGACATTACAACTTCAAAACTAAACTCATATGCATCAAATACAAGGTCAAACCATGAAGTGAAATAAAGAATCATGGCTATACATATAAAAGCTTCATTCCTTCAAATCCATGGAGGTTCTCCCTCAATGAGCCAAACATGTGTAGAAACCATGATTCTAAACATGAATTCTATAATCTTATGCCATAATCTTGAGTTCCACATGCTTAATACCAAGGATCAACAACCAATTTCATGAAAATCTTACCTTAGATGGTGAATTGGAGAAGTTTAACTTGATTTTTCCCCTTTTTCTTCTTCTTTCCCTTGCTTCCTTCTCTTCCCCGAATTCTTTCTCTCTCTCCCTTCCAGATTTTTCTTCTCTTTTCTTTTTAGTCTTGAGTCAAATGAGTCAAAAGACATCCATCCTTATCTATATATCATATAAACACATTTGTGCCAAAACTCTTAAGCCAAACAAGGCCCTTATACTTGATTATAAACAATTATATCAAAACATTTGAGCCAAACAAGACTTACGAATCAGACGAAATTCAGTCCTCAATTTAATTTCCCAAATAGCTCTAAAAATTCCCGGTATTACATAGGTGTATTCAATTTCATTTTCTGAACCCATTACAGTCGTCAATTTCAGTCCCGAAGTTGTAATTCCAACAGACATTTTTCTAATTCAACCAGATATTCTTCAATTAATTCATATAAATACGTAATTTAATTACTGACAAATGTGACACATATTTTGGGGTCATTACATGCCATCTCATCAAAACAGTACCTTCTTCTTCTTTTTTAGCGACGACACTTATTACCGTTGCAAAAAACTTTCTTATTTGCGATTGCAGTTCATGCCGTCGCAAAAAAAAAGCTTTATTTGTGACAACAGGGGTTACCGTCGCAAAAAATGCATATTATTTGCGACTGCAATTGTTGCCGTCGCAAAAAATTATTTTTTTGTGACAAGAAGGCGTGCCGTCGTCAAAAACTCATTTATTGGCGACGGCAAGTGATACCGTCGCAAAAAATCACTTTTTGCAACGGTAAGTGATGTCGTCGCAAATACTTTCGTATTATATAGTCCATTTTCTTGTAGTGGCACTAAAATAGAATTCATATGAAGCTAGATGAATTAAGATTTAATTTGAGTAAAATTATAAGATTACCCGTTTAATTTAATTTGGGGGTATAGAACACGTTGCCTGCATGGTTGAAATTACTACAAATAAAAGTGTTTTTTTTATAAAGCTTTAACATGAATTTTTTTCTTAGTCTCTGTCGAATAGAAAAAAAAAAAAAAAAAAAAAAAAAAAAAAAAAAAAAAAAAAGTTTGTAGTTAGACAATTCAACACAACATTGGAAATTGGGACGCAGGTCAATCTCGAAAAGGTTTGTAGTTAGACAATTCAACACATCATTGGAAATTGGGAAGCAGAGTTGCAAAAAGGAATCTGAAAACGAATTAGACAGTACCGCTGTTGATAATCTCAGTAATTCAAATTATTTAATGTATAATACTTGTTAAATATATTATTTATGTAAAAAATCACGTTAATAAGAATTAGGAAGACTTATTTATAAGTTAATTTTTAGATATTTATGGTAGGCTAAATCTTATATAATTTCTTATAGAGTCTCAAGTCCTATTTAGATAGGAATGTATTCCACAAGATCCTACATAAACGTAACATGACGTGACACTTACATAAACGTAACGTAACGTGACACCTATATAAACGTAACGTAAGGTGACACCTACATAAACGTAACGTAACGTGTCAGGTTACGTTTCGCAAACTTAATGAGTTTTTATTTTTTTAAATTGAATGTGAAAATGTTGCTGGTTTATGTTGGTGTCATGTTACGTTGCATAGGAAATTGAATGTTGTCATAGATCATAGGTGTTACATTACGTTTATATAGGTGTCACGTTACATTACGTTTATGTAGATATAATCTATGGCAACATTCAATTCCCTAGGAAATTGCATGTTACCATAGATCATAGGTGTCACGTTACGTTTATGTAGATATCGCATTACGTATATGTAGGTGTTACGTTACATTACGTTTAAATAAATATAATTTATGGTAACATTTAATTTCCTATATATGGTTTTACTATTATTTATGATATTAACAACTAATATTGATGGTAAATGTGTCAACAAACTTCTCACAAGACTTATGGAAACATAAATTTTTTAGTAAGACCATATGTAGCATAAGTCTCCCTAATAGGATTTATAAATAATTTTTCCTTGGAATTAATAGTCATTTGATTAGTTTTGTATTTGTGTCTATAATTTATTTTTAAAATTATAATTACCATTAAAACAAATACAATCTAATCAAATGATCATTAATATCTTATTAACGTAATTTTTTATAAAAATAATATACTCAATAACTTTGACACATTAAAATATTTAAATTATCAAAATAGACATGGAGTCAAACCCATTGGACCTAACAACACCCCCCTTATAACCTTAAAAAAAAGTAGTAGAAAGTAGCCGCGGGCACAAAATTTTCCAAATCAGTCACCGGAAAGCAGTATTCATAAAACAGACAGTAGAGGATAAAAGAGGAGAGGCGGCTCTAATATTTTGACTAATCTTCATTAGAAAAATCCATAAAAAAATGAGAAATTAATCATTACCTCAGGGACAAATTTAGGTGGTGTTCTAATTTAATTATTATTGATTAAAATAGTGAGTCACTACTTGTTTATCTTCTTTAAGAGACAATTGGACACTTATCACATATGAATAAAGCGGAACAATGCTCCTGAGACAATAAATAATTGCGCATAAAAAAATATTCTTTCTCATCAAAAGGTATCAATTCAATTGTCGGTTTAGAATTTTCTTCGTTATTTTTTTAAAAAAAAAATTGTTGTATAAATATGTCATATAATAATAAAATTTTATAAATTGAAACATCGCACACTTCAATAATTTATAGGCTTTACATGAGTAAATAAGATGAATTTGTATCAATAATTTATAGGGGTTACATGAGTAAATAAGATGAATTTGTATAAAAAAAAATTTGGAGAAAAGATTAAGATTTTTTTTTTTTTTGAGAGAGAGAGAATCAATGGCTAGACAACTTACCATAGATCTTGATCCATCCATTACAAATCCGATTCTAAACACTATCAAGAAAATTGATCCACTAATAATACTATATTTATCATATTATGTTTAACATTTTAATTATCGATACAATATTAATGTATTGAGTTTTATTATAAATAAATATTTCTAATACAATATTGACAATTGGATTAATATATCAAAAAATATATATTTTACAGGAAAGTGTCCTGAAAATTTATAATTCTCGCCCCCCACGTAATAACAAATTATAAAATCTAAATCTTATATTAGAGAGTATGAAAATAAAAGGAAAAAGAGAAGTTGTTCGGCTTATATCTTAATCAATAGTCAATATCTCCCATCGAAAGAAGTTATTCTACCTAATTGATCAAAAGAGAGGTTGACAATTAGATTAATATATCAAAAAATATATATTTTACAGGAAAGTGTCCTGAAAATTTATAATTCTCGCCCCCCACGTAATAACAAATTATAAAATCTAAATCTTATATTAGACAGTATGAAAATGAAAGGAAAAAGAGAAGTTGTTCGGCTTATGTCTTAATCAATAGTCAATATCTCCCATCGAAAGAAGTTATTCTACCTAATTGATCAAAAGAGAGGTTTAAGAGTATTTTCATCTAAACCTTCAAATTGTAGAATAGAGACAATTGTTGAAAAGTTTAACTTAAAGAGGGTATAAGGGATGAGATTTAGTGGATATTTTTTTATTAGTGAGAGTTCCAATCTTTGTGAAACAGTTTGGTGAGAAATCATTTTTATTATTTAGGACATTTTGCTTTCAATTTTATCTCTTAATTTTTTAGTTGACTTTTTTTTTTGGTTGACTTTTTTTCACTATATGTTCAAATTTATATCTACCTGTTCAATTTTATGATTTTTTTAGTTTCAAATTTGTTTCTATCTGTTCAAATTTTTACTCTAAATTTTATATGTTGAAATTCTATTTGTTCAATTTATTTTATATCTGTTGAAATATCAAGCCAAACCAAATACTATCTGGCCAAAAAAATTTATATGTTCAAATATTTCTTCTCTCTATCTGTGTCTCTCTCACTCACTCATCTGTTCAAAATCATCATCAACAACAAAAAAGCCTATATGTTCATCAACAACAACATCATCACCAAATCCTATCTATTTATCATCACCATCATCATCATCATCAACAACAACAATAACACACCATACCAAATCTGACGCATATATTCAACAGATCTAACGATCTGTGCTCAAATGTTGAAAAAAATAAAAATATAAATAAAATAAAATAAAAATCTAACACATTCAACAGATTATCATATTCTTCATCTTCATCAACAACATAGTGTAGACTATCTGTTTGTTTTTGTATAGCACTTGCACTTTTGATCTTTGAATGAAAGAATCCCAGAAATGGTTGCAGATCTTAGAAGCTTCACCTGAAAATAAAATACTCCATAAATCAAATACTTTGTAAATCAATACAGAAACTGCTGTATCTGTGTCCAATTTTTTATCTATCCAAAATCCTTGCAGAAACTACTAATTTTGATCTTTAATGGTCAAGCACAACCAAATTCAATATTATTAGCTAAAATTTCATATTAAAAAAAGGTCCAAAAAAAAAAAAAAATCTGCCTTCATTTCTTATACTTCGAAGACAAAGACGAAGAGATCTGGATCAACAACAGCAATATATATACACTTATATATATATATACGGAGAAGCTTGTTCGATGGATTTGACGGCGAAAATGTTGTTAGACAATCTTTACTGTATTTAAAAAATAAATTATGTTGTGTACTTAACAACAAACAGAATATATAAGAAATAAAGGAAATGAGAAAATTTGTTTGATTACAAAAATCAAACCAGAAAAATAAAATAAAATAAATAAAAACATATTTTTATTTTGTTACAAAAACAAACTCAAAAATTTGATTTAAATAAATAAATAAAACAGAAAATAAATAACCGACTTACTTGATTAATTTCTTGAATAATATTATGATCAAGTCCAGTGTTAGACATTGTGTCCTTAAGACAGATTCGTCCTCTTCACGGTGCTTTCAGAATGTGGACGTCTATCTCCCAGGATGAAATGATCAACAGCAAACAATAGCAGCACTACAAATTGTTTGCCCAACAAACACACTAAGTGTTTACACTCTTTCTCACAGGAATTATATGCAGCAAAATGCAGAGAATTTTAGCAGAGGAGAAGTACGAAAATTGATATAAAAAAACAAATGAGGGACTGCTTATTTATATAGGTGAAGTGGTAGCTTGGTGGCTGCTCAGTTTGAATCCAACAGGTAGCAAATCTGTTTTGAACAGATACCGCACCTGTTCGGTTTGAATTTGAATAGATAACCGAATTTGGTTTGAATCTCAAACAAATAAAACAGTTTTGGGTTTGAATCTGGACAGATTCGGATCTGTCTATATAAAATTCTGAAGAGGTGCAACAATTTTGAATTCAACCCAACCTCACACCTGCTCCCAAGCCTAAGCCCAACCCAGCTCGCCCGACTGGACAGATCGACGGCGTACGCGCGCGTGTATGGTGATTTTTGGGTCCAATGAGTCTAACCCATTTTGCCTATAACCTCCCTCTCTACAAAACTTGGGTACCCCTTGGGGCACACCTCAAGTTCCAATCCCATGCCATATAAACCCACTCAAAACTTCTCACCAAATCAATGTGGGACAAGCCATTTTTCAAACCTTTAAGGATTTTCCACTAAAACTTCATTTCCATGGAGCACACTTTGGCTTCAATTTTCTATTCACTCGATAATGGTTTTGAGCAACCAAATATATCACGTGAATCACAACGCGGCAAAGAACACGTTACCACTTAGACCCGCCAATTTTGGCATACGGGTCCCACCTAAATAATAGACCATAGTTAGAAAAATTCTATTTTTTACCTAGATTTTCCAAACCATTTCTAACAAATGTCACCAGAGTCCAACGAGTAGCATCGGTTCGGGCTTCTATATCTCATAGACCGGCGTATTCCCTCCTCTTCGTGCGTCACCAGCAACCTCGACCTGGATCTCATTCGACGCGCAAACATCATTCTCCAGCCTTAAACTGGTGTTGATGAAGATTTGAGCCGATCCAAATTGGCAGTAACTCCGATGGCAGTGAAACGACTTCGGCGAGGATGGTAACTGCGGTGGTGGTGGGAAGGAAAAAAGGGAAGGAGAAAGAGACGAAGGAACGGTGGCTGCCGGGAAAGGTGAAAATAAGGCCGTGGAAGAGAGAGAGTGGTTTTGGTGGCAGTGGTTATGGTCGCGATGGTGAGATGACGGCGTTAGGGTGGGTTTGGCGGTCTAGAGAGAGAGCTATAAACATCAATAGGTTTGCAAGCTGTAGAACATATCACACCATTTAAACAGATAAAACAAAATCAATAGGGTTTGCAAGCTATGGAACATATCACACCATTTAAATAGATAAAACAGAATGAGTAGTTTGGTCTTTTTTCAAAAACGTGTCATTATGGACATAATATTTTTGCGCGTGAATCTTTGGCCCAAAAAAATTCAGATTTAAATTTATTTAAAAGTTTGGGTGATAAATTGACATAGGCCAATTTGGCCCTAAGGAGTGTGTTGTGCCTTGTGGCATAGCACACATGGCTATGACGTCCAATAGGGACTTGTCTCCGACTTATTTTGATGATCCGAATTGTTCATATTATAAAGTTTGTCAAAAATATTATCCACACAAAAAATCAAGTTAATCGAAAATGTGTAATCCCATGTCAAGCCTTAACAATTTTAAAATAAATTATCAAAAATATTCTAACTTCTTTTTTTTTGAAAGCAAATGTGGTTTTGTTTTGAGTTTACTAATATTCAATTAATCTGATTTTTTTATTGAATGATTTATTCGACGAACCCTACAATATGAATGATTCAGATCAACAACATGGGCTTGGGGCAAGGCCCATGAGCCCTCACAGCACGCCCCCTTGTTCCTGCCAATTTGACATGAAAGCTTTCCATTCTATATGTCAAATATATTATTATATTATTTTTAAAATTTAAATTCTTTTGAGGTCATCACCTTGGATGCTTTAATTGAAAAAAAAAAAAAAAAAAAAAAACCCTTGGAGGAGTCTTCATGTCAAAATTGGCATAAAAAAATGATGTCAAAAGTCATCAACTTTCGGCATACTAGGTGGAGTTTGGTAGTTGATATCAAAATATGATTTTTGAGTGTTATATCAAATTTGAAATATGGGGGTGGATGTGCTTTAAGACCATTAATATGGCTGATACATATCAACAAAGACCAAGTCAAACAAAATTATTTAGAGTGTGTTTGTGAATTGTTTGTTTGATTTGGTAACGTATAATGACTTTTTAATTAATTATTCATCTCCAAAGAAGAGAAAATTACAAATTAGTGGTATTTTTACAAAATATTTATAAATTCATGGAAAATTTATAACTTTAATTACTAAAATTGATAAACTTTTCAACTGATTTGTATATATTTTTTTTTAGAAACTTGCACAGTGCAATTTTACCAACCAAAAACAAAAAACTTATCTTTTAAAAAATGATAATTACTCACATTAGTTATGAAAAAATCAGTAAGAAATATCAATAAATCTATGTCTCATTTTTTTAAAGTTATCTCAATCATTTCTTCACTGTCTGTTGGTGTCTTTGGAATAATCGCAACAACTTTATTTTTTCTAACCAATGGCGGGATGTGACAAAAATTGTAGCTTGTGGTATCCAGTGTCTCAAGGGTGACTCTTTGGGTAATTCGCGCTATCTAGGGAAGCATTGAGGATTTATCTGGCTTTGGCCATTATGTGCATACTATTCTCGAGATGCTTTTTGACACTTTCGATCCTCTTCTATCTCTCATGTCTTTAGGGAGGGAAATAATGTAACTCATTGTTTATGTAAATTAACTGTATTTCTCCTTGTATCTGGATGGAGGATGCTCCTCATTCCTTGGTACAGTTGATTGCCTCATAGGGCTCTCTTGTAATTTTCTCCCCTATCTAAAAGAGAGAAAAATAAAAATAAAAATAAAAATCAAGTTCATAGTTTATAATTTATTAGATTGTCTTTTTAAAGTATTTTATTGGTAAATATTATTTATATATTTTAAAATAAAATAAAAAACAATAAACGACATTTACATTTCAATCAATAATATTAAAATGTTATTAAGTAATAGTATGTGAAATACTTAGTACTCGTTCTATATATATTGTAATGGGTCCAGCTTGTCTCATGTTTGAGAACAAGACTAGACTGCCCAGTCTGGCCCATGGGTCCATTTTTGGGCCCCGTTCAATAATTCGAACCGTTCAATATGTAGAACTTGTCGAGTATTATATCCCTGTAAAAAATCATGTTAATCGGATATCGATAGTTATTTGATCAGATCAGATTTGTATAGAAAAAAATAGACGGTGAAAAAATAAATGGTTGACATAAATTTAATCCGATCAAATTGCTATCAATATCCGATCAACGTGATATTTTACAGAGATATAGTACTGGACAAGTTCTACACATTGAACGGTTCGGATTATCAAAACGAGATCCAAAAATGAGCCTATGGGCCAGACTGAACGGTCCAATCTTGATTTCCAACATGACACAAGCTGGACCCTATTGTAATTAAGAATACTTAAGGTCAATAAAATAATTTTCAAAAACATGGCAGGGCCATTTTGCAATTTACATACAATCTAGAAACACCAATAAATTAAAGGGGGTAATAGAATAATTTTGGAAAACATAGGGGGCACGGCCCACTTAGTTCTCCCCTAGTTCTGTCCATGGAACCATGGTATCAGTATAAAACATGAAAGACGAGCATATCATATTATATCTAAAATTCGATACCCAAATTTGGTCATTGCAATATTACTGTTGAGTAAAAGCCAGGACATGAGACCTAAAAATTTGGCTACCCACTCTTCAGTTTGAGCATAAACAATGTGGCAAATGCAGACCCAAATTGGAATCCCTGTCCAGGCCTAAAACTGCATGGATCAATTATTTTTGATCTGATTAAGTACCTTCAAAACCAACCAACCCATAATTGTAGTCCATTTTCAGAAAGTGCATGAATGCAAGAAGCAACCCTTTTGCAGAAATGAAATTTCAAAACATTTTCCTCATACCTTATTGCTTCATCTCTATCTAAAACCAATAAATATCATTTACAAAAAAATAGCATAAAGTTTATTAAAAAAAAAAAGAAAGAAGAGAGGGTGTAATCAGCGTAAATTTACATCATTATGATCAGGAAGAAACTAACTTGATGAAGAATGGTTCCGAACCTCATTCTTACTTGCAGAAGAAACCGAGGAATCAATCCATGGCCCCTCCATTGATATGCTCCTTTGACTGTTCTGAGAGAATGTAGAGATGTGAGTCTGGCTGTCCTGCGGTAGCCTCTCAAAGGCTTTAAACCTCATATCCTCCTTCGGAGAATTGCGCTTGATCAGTGGGGCTTGTATTGGACTCTTGCCTTCGAGCATACTCACAACAGAAGACATGGATGGCCTGAGGGTCGGTGATGGATTGGTGCACAAGAGAGCGATGTTTAACATATCCATTGCCTCTTCTTGAGGGTAGTTTGAACCAAGAATCGGATCCACAAGTTCTAAAAGGCTTCCCTGCTCTTGTAGTACATAAGCCTTCAATCACATGCAGAAATAGAAGACTAACTTTAGCTATCTCTTGTAAAACTAAGAGAGTTAAAGCATTAGCATAGGATATATAACTTTTAATTACCAATTTATTACGCTAATTCGAGATATATAGGTTGCAACTTCAGTGTTTCCATTGAATTTAGTTTTGAGGTTGGATTTATTTCCATGAAAGTGGCAGTAACATTTCATTTCCAATTTTTTTGTGGACTCAAAGTTATACATAACTACGAGGAACAAAATGCAACCTCTGTACGTGTAAACGCAAAGATTGTCAAGCAAAGACAATTGAGAAAAGCATAATTTACCCAATCAAGAAGGTAAACAAACTCATCCTTTGGCCTGTAATTTGTGTTGCTTTTCCCACTGACAATCTCTAGCGCAACAATCCCAAAACTGTAAACATCTGCTTTATCTGTTAAGTAACCTCTCATTGCATATTCAGGAGCCATATATCCTCTGAAAAAATAGAAAAAAATTAAAAAAACAAAAAACAAAAAATAAGAAAATGCAGAAACAACCACCATTAAGGTCATCAAACTCAACTCAACTGAACAAAGCCTTAATGCTAACTAGTAAGGGTAGAAAGTTCCCAGACTAATACTTAATGTATCTACATGCATCCTTAAAATAATATCATCACTCAAAAAATCAGTCCATAAACATTTATTTCCTTCCTTTATTTTTATAGCAATTGATTGATCAACCCTACGATCTCTTGAACTTCCACCATTTTGGATAGTCCATTTTTTCATATTGCACAGGTGGAAAGGAGTTCAGTTCACCACAAGTTTCATGTCTGATTACGTAGAGGAGGTTCCCAAATTGTAGTTTGAAAGCAAAACTGTTAAAAACTTCTTATCTACCACCCAGTAGCAACTAAGAAGCCAATGCAGAATTACACATATACTGGTGGTGTGTCGGATGTAAAACAATTTTCAAGTAAGAAAACCACTCATCATTCCAAAGAGAAATAATTTATATGTTGCTACTTGCATCACTGGGAAAAGGCTAGTGATGGTTAACTAAGTTATATATTACTTGATTTCAACTAACATTCATATGACTATTAATCTAAATTATACTCAGATGAAATGAAGGTATGCAGACCGGTAACGTTTAAAGGGGTGTATGGAAGTGGGAAAAGGGTGCAAACAAACTCACATTGTTCCAGCAATTCGCGTGCTAATATGGGTGTTCTCCTCTTCATTAAGCTTGGCCAAACCAAAGTCAGATATCTTAGCATTCAGGTCCTTATCAAGCAACACATTCGTGGCCTTAATGTCTCTATGAACAATTTTCAACCTTGATTCCTCGTGAAGATAAGCTAAGCCCCTTGCTATCCCTAAGAATATCCTTTTTCTTGTCGGCCAGTCCAATTTTAGTTGATGTTCCTCATGACCTAAAAATGAAGGAGACACTTACTTCAGTATAGTAATGCATAAATACATAGAATGGTGTAGAAAGATGATAGTGAAGCACTTACCAAAGAGTGCACGGGCAAGACTATTGTTTTCCAAGTATTCATATATTAGCAGCAACTGGTTTCCTTCAATACAACAGCCATAGAGTCTGACAAGATTTGGGTGCTGTAAGGCAGATATCATGCCTATCTCATTGACAAATTCACGATTTCCTTGCTTTGATTTGGCTGAGAGCTGCTTAACAGCAATTAAAGAACCATCCGATAGCACTCCCTGAGATCAAGCAGCAACAGTGTCAGAATCATTATTAAAATATGATATAAAAATACTATTTTCTTCTTCATTGCTGCATTTAGCATGTATACATAAAAAGGGTAGATGCCCTAAATGTTGCATCGGCATGACTTTGCTGGCAGGTTGGCACCCTAGGCAAAAAATCAATAACTTGCACAAAAAATTACCTTGTAAACGGGCCCAAATCCTCCTTCACCAATTTTGTTTGCAGTGTCAAAGTTACCGGTTGCTGCTTTAATCTGTCTCAAGGTGAAATAACCTGTTTGCAGATCGAGTGCTCGAAGCTCTATAACAAGGATGGGAAATAGAAATTCCCAGAAAATGAACAATATTAGAAAACAACAGCAAAATACAAAACAGATAAAGAAGAGTAATTCATCTTTCTTAACCAATCTTAAGGTTGTAAATGTAATGCTATATGAACTGCGACATGACTAATTTTAGAGCCTTGAGATCCCACCATTCCATTTCTATCAGAAGATGTCTACCTCATTTAAGTTTATTTTTTTCTTTATCAGATACCTCATATAAGTTCAATTACAGAGATTTATTCAGTTGTCTTTCAATCACAATCTACATAGACAAAACTGTACATGCCAATGAATTTGTTATTGACAGAATATTCCTACTGATTAAAGCATTTACATTGTAAGTCTTGCCATCAACCTCCCAATGGAGGTTCTTTAAGGATCAAATAATATCAAAAAAATGTTAGAACTCCAATACACATTTCACATATTCCCATAAAATTTAGTATATTTCTATAAATTTTTTACATATTTCAATACACCTTTTATTATTGCTAGTCAACATGAAACGCCTATATGCCAATTAATTGTAAACAATTATGAGCTGTAACCAAAGTTTTGAGATGCTCATATATAGACCTAGGTTGCTTGTTTGGTCTAGTTTTAAAAAATTTCATTTTCATTTTTTGTTTTTTCGTAAACAAAAACAATGAAAAGTTTGGGAACACTATTTTTCTCATTTTCATGTGACAATATTTTTGAGAATTGAGAAAACAGTTTAAAATCATTTCCTCAAAATAGGGTGTTTTGAAAAAGAAAAGAAAAAAAACTGTCATAGAAACAGTTTGCAGTTTCTGGAAACAGTCTGCCAAGCAAATATTTGTATTTTTTTCCCCTGTGAACAGAAAACAGTTTCTGAAAACAAAAACCAAATGTGCAAATGTGAAGATGCCAAAAGAGAGGACCAATTTTTCAGCTATTCTTCTCATCAATGTGAAGTCTAGGTTATGTACTGTACAAGATGCCTAGCCTCTGATTTTTCCGAAGATATTTTCCCAATGTCAAGTCCCACAAAAAAGTCATAATCTATCCCATTTCAAATTGGTGAGCCCAAAATGCATTAGCAATCAGATAGTAACAAAGAGATGTATTTCACCTTTATCTTCGAGGTCTTTCCCACCAAGGTAACCTTTCATTCGGAGTACAACTAGGATCACCATAACAACGACACATGAAGCAACCACGATGCCAGCAATAGCTCCAGCAGATAGTCCAGTATGAGGATCAAAGTCTACAAGAAAGACATGGATTAGTCTCATGACAAGGCAGGAACAAAAAATGATAAACCCAGAACAGAAGACTCACTTACTTGGTGTCACTGAAATAGCAGATACAAGAGGTCCATATACACCTCTGTCTGGAATTGCAGTAGTCCCTTTCCCTGACCAGTATAGGTGGATCTCTAGAGTGCTACCATTAACAAGAACTTCATCAAAATTCACAGTGATAGCCTTGCCAACGCCTTTAGCTTCCTCCATAATATTGAAATCCTTCAGAACTACTTTCCCCTGAGGAACGAGTGAAATTAACACGTAAGCACGTAAAGAATCTGATGTTCATATGAAGTCACTATGCATGAAGTCTACTGGCACACTGGCATCTTACTCACTTGGATTGATACATCAAAGATACGCTTCCCAAGGCTGCTAAATGTCTGATCATCGGAGTACATTATTTCAGCAAAATGGAGGCGAACTTTATAACTGCCCTTACGCAAGCAAAGCCCGTAATACTTCAGTGAATTAGGGGCAAGGCGGGCTGTTTTGTACAAATCGCCACCAGTCAAATTCAAAGAGAATGTGTTGTCTGCTCTATAAATTGCACCCTCCTTGCCCATGAAAACCCCAGTGCTGCTATAAGCCCATTTTTCTGAAGAAGAGTAAAAGTATGAAGCACCCTCTGTGGCTAAGTCCTGTTCATATTCATTCCCCTCAAAGGTTGCATCGCCGCCTCCACAGTTGACAAACAAGGAATAGTCTGTGCATAACACATAAATCATGATACACGATTCTTTGACAAAGATCTTTAGATAGTAATGATTTAAAAGTTCACCACCACATCATAACTACAAAGCTTGGCAGGCATAATACTTACATTTGGGTGTGCTTGAGCAAGGGAGGTCCTTCTTCAAGCACCATGCAACTCTACAAAAACAAATTTGGGTTCGGTAACCATGAAATTTCAATCTATTGGTGTTTAAATAAGTAAAAAAGAATACACACACGAGCATATAAGGAACTTACGAGTTGCTCTCTGGTGAATGGCTGGAAACTAAATTCCTGTTGACAGATAAAAAAAGTGGTGATTTGTAGGTGATATGAAATATTGGAATGTAGAACTTGTAACGGAAAAATGCTTACACAAGTGACGCCTGGCAACCAAATGAAGAGGACTCTGTAAAGTTGTTATATGATAAATCGCTGCAATAGGAATTGGCATGGCAATTTTGATTAATTTATTAATGATCAAGCTAAATCTCACTATGCTTTGAGAATCAAAGTGCGGTTAATGAATGTGTTGTTTGTGGCCAAACAAAAATAAATAATATGTTGGAAAAATACTAACATTCTACTGTTGCTGTTTATTATCCAATTCGGTACTGCTCCACTTAGTGAGTTGTTACTCAGAAACCTACACCCATCGTCAATATTATGTCTCACATTGAATAGAAATCAATTATTATGATACTAACAAATGAGAAATAAGTAGCTAAGAGGTATAAAGTATGTAGAGGCTTGGACATGCAAATATTCCAAAAATTAGTTACTTACATGTAATCTATATTCAAACTCTGAAATGTTCCTGGAATTTGACCAGTCAACATGTTAAAGCTCAGGTCTCTGCAAGTAAGCACATGTCAGCCAAGTGGTATAAAATTACCTCCTAGAAAGGGGAAAAAGACTAAGGGAGATGACTTTATTGTGATTTAATCTACTCCACCTCATTCCCCTGGACAATTGCAAAACATAAACCTATCCAAGGTAGCAACTCTTAAAAGAATAAAGTAATGCAAACAAAACATACCGACTAACCAAATTAAATAATTTCATAAATTCCTATGAATGACTTCTATATGCCAGGCTGGGAAAAAAGAATAATAGTAGACCTTCAACTGAAATGAATCCTAAAAAGTTTAATTTAGCTGAATTATTAGTAAATGCCCGGCCGATCTATTTAAATATCAAGTTTTCTAGAGACCATAGAGGTCCAAGTGCCTATAAAATTATTTATTTTTTATTATTTGAAGAAGAAACAAGACATCACATCATTTTACAGATTCTTTGGCTTTGCTGTTGTAACTATTTATCCTTCACTGCAATGATCACATTATCACATATAATGTAACATGCCAAGTGAAATATCTTGTCCAACCACTTCATTCCAGATTACAAGCATAAATTTGGCATTTCTCTGTTTAGTCTGTTTAGAGATATCAAATCAGCATTCGATTAAAAAAAATATAAACCATGCATCCCAGTAAGAATACTGATTAGAATAACTTACAATGTTTTAAGTGCAGCCAATTCACCAATGTAATCTGGGATTGGACCAGTAATTAGGCAATTTCTGAGCACCCTATGCAACAATAATAAAAGAAATAACTTGGTAAGGTGACCGTACCACAAATTGATGACAAAAGATTGCATTCTTTCCATACATTATATTCATATTCAACTTACAGAATTTGTAAATTTTTCATCTCCTGCAGATCAGGGAACTCCATACTTGATCCATTCAAATCTGATATTCTCCTAAAAATTAAGATACATCAATCAGATCAAATTTCTTCATCTTTCCACATCCTCAAATCCATAAGCATCATAAATCCAGTAACTTCTTTTTGGTTGAAATGAATTTACTAAATATGATAAAAGTAGTTACAAATGTAAATAAGTCCTCACAACTCAGTTATGTTTTTCAGCTGGGATATTGTAGAAGGAATGGGGCCATCCATGGATGTGCCTTGCATGTGCCTGAAACAGATTATTAAACAATTATTTGAGATTAGGTAAAATTAAAATTTAAGAGAAAGCTTGTTAGAATTCCATAGGCAGGGAAAAGATTGCTGATGAATGGAACTACTAATGACACTCACAGTGTTTGAATTTTTGTCCAGTTCCCAATCAGATCAGGTATCTTCCCAGATAGTACACTCCCATCTATCCTACTGCAATTAGTAGAAGAAGTTTTAGATTTACTAAAATTCAAGACTAATAAATGTCAAAATAATTACCACTTACAAATCTGTCAAGTTCTTCAATTTGCTGAATGTGTCTGGAATTGTTCCCGTAAAATTGTTGGCAGAAAGAAGGCTGCAGAAAACTATCCGTTATAAATTCCCTCGAAACAACATGAGAAAGATAGCACCAGTAGTGGCAATGTTAACATCATTTTGTCGCACTCAACTCAACATACAAAGATACCCAAAAGACAATGTTCAATGAATGTAAGAGATGTTTGACACTGCAATCTCAGATAAAGACTACCATATATATTGGGACAATTATAAACATACATAAAATTCATACAAAAAACTTGATAAGAATGAAATGGCAATGCCATTATTGTAAATAAATCCATCTTCAGTGGTGTTTTGTTTTGAAGTGAAAGGTCTACAATGAGTCACATCATTATAAATGAATTTTATGTTTGTATAGCATTACTCTATATATTGATAGACACAATGATTGAATGTTGGACAAGGCAAGAAATGCATCAACAATAATCACGATGCTTTTAAATTCAAAATAGCCATGCTCTCCTTCAATGTAGCTTAAAAAGATCACAAAATTTTTTATTAAAAAATAAAAATAAAAATAAAAAATCCCTTATGGAAACTGCACTGGGAAGTTAAAAAAGCAAGTTCTCATGGCACTTCTCATCCAATATTTGAAGGTCACAGCTGGACAGGATCATGCATATGAAACCCTTCCTGATCACACAGCTGTTTTTCAACACATTAATACTCTATCTCCAACCAGAAAAGCATTTTAGATAAGAAGCTTTGGCAATGATAGCACCACCATGTAATTCAGTATATTCAAGTGTATACTTTAGAAGAAAGTATATAACAGTTTAAAACAAATAGAAAGAATTTTCTTACAGCCTCCTCATGCGGCTCAAATTTCCAAGGTTTTGATGGAGAGGTCCTCCAAGCTGATTATCTTCCAAGACCCTGTATAAGATAGTTCACGTTAAAATCAAGGTCAGGCTTCATTTATTAGTCCAGTAAACAGAACAGTATCCATGTCTTACAGCTCCTCAAGAGTAGCAATGTCTCCGATTTCCTTTGGAATTGAACCATTAATGCGGTTTCCTAAAAGGGACCTGTAGTATGGCAACAGTTAAAAGTCTATCCAGCCAGTCTAACTGACTGCTAATACAGATCCAAAAGCATACAACTAGAAACTTACAGAGTGGTTAGAAAGAGGAGCTGAGAAAAATTCGTCGGAATTGGACCACTGATGTAGTTGCGAGAGAGATCGCTGTGTTGATAAAGAAGTCTTTATTAATTTCCACCAATTCCAAAATGATCGTTGCAAAAAAAAAAGAGGTGCCAATATTCCATATTGGTTGGTTTCTACTAGGATTGTAAAGGGACCATGTAACTGGTACTAGTAGAAAGATGACAAAAAGTTTGAAGACGATTGTATTATATTTAAAGATTTATGGAAGATAAGAGTATCTTTCCACATAATTGACTTGGTTTATCAGCTCAGTGTCAAATAAATTTTCAAGCTGGTTTGAATTATGGATGTAGAGCTTGTTGGATGTGTTATGGAAATTGTAGCAACCAATTCTGCCTTAAACGAACTAACACTCAAGTTATCAGTATGACAACAACAATTCAATCACTGTAATAATCCCAACATACCCCAAGTTTCATAGCTTCTAAGAAAACAAGATAGACTTGTATGGATGTATTGAAGAACATAATAAACTTCGTTCTAGCCGTGAAGTAGAATTGTACTTTCATTTCCTTAGGACATCCGACAGCCCATTAGGGTTTAGACCGATGTTTGTTTCACGGCTTGAGTGGTCAGATTGGACTATCATGGCTGTGGGTCCCACCTCACATGTTACAAATTGGACTATCATAACTGTGGGTCCCACCTCACATGTTAGGTAGTGAAATGAGATGGTAAATTGATAGTCCAGGGCTTAGTAATTCCCCTCAGTAGTGTTAGAATGTCTCACATCGCCTCCCATCTGTTGTACTACTTGTAAGGTTCCAGCTTTCCTCTCCTTAATACTTCAGTTTTAAGGAGTGTGGGCTGGGCTTTTCAATTAGTAAAGGATTAGCTTGGCTGAGTTTTGGGTGAGACTACGAAAATAATGAAGGGATTGAGTCTATTTTATATAAAAAATTTATTTTTTTTACTAAGTGCACCTGTTTGTTTTAATATTTGTTTTATTTTTTTAATATAAAAATAAATTATTTATTTATTTTATATAAAATAATTTAACAATCCCATCACTAACCATCTCCCATATTATCATCAAAAGAAACACACTTTTACATAATCCCCTTACTAACAATCCCTACATTAACAATCTCTTCACTAACCATCCTCTCACTAGCAATCTCATTCAACCTAATCCGCCAAACAAACATAATGTTCTAGAAAATTCATTTACATATAAACAATTTAAAGAATGGCCACAATGAAACAATGAGGCTACTTCATAGTTATGCAAATTGACTCTTGAATGTAGCTGAGATGGGTTACTTACATTTCTTGTAGAAAACTAAGATTTGCAAATTCTTCTGGTAGAATTCCTGTATAATTTTGTCCCTTAAATTGGCTGCAATCCACGGAAATCAGAGAAAGTAGCATAGAATTAATAAACAGGGGAAAAAATACCGGGATTGTAGTAATTCATACACGTGAAGCCCCAAACATTAATATGGTCAGAGATAATCATTAGGTTTACATAAATAGTATAATTACTCTCTGAAACTTGTGGTATAAAGTTTAAAATCAAAGATAAACAACGCAAATTTTGTTCTTAATATTTCAACATGAGAAGCACTAGGCAGTTAGTGAATAATATTTGCAGCAATTACCTTTCATTGCAGGTAAAGTAAATAATATTTCATACATTTAATACCACTTTATCAGCATTTGCCAGGAACAGATACTATCATTTTCTCATTCTTTATTTGCATGCCTTGCATATCAAACAAATCCACTATGGGTTAAGTTTAATAGGAAAACTAGAGCAAGCATACATGTTTGTGACATGGCAAACAGTCTCATTGCAATTGCAAGTAACATTGGTAACAATCTTGGTAGCAACAGTCACATTCAGAAATCCACCGCTGCTGCAGAAACTTCTGCTAATGTTCAAATTTTTTATCTGCAGTTTTGCCGATATCGTTTCAAGAGTTTGCACTGTTACACACAAGAAGATGCAAAATTGGTTAGGATCAATGTGAAGCAGAGAATTACAACAATACCAAAACAATAACCTGATTAATTTCAATTCGTGTCTGACTATATTATAAATTCACAACTATGGATTAATAATAGTTCCCTGCTAATTCTCTATCCGCATGCCTCGCAGGCATGTGTCACACCTCCTCTCCAAATGATAGGAGTCCATTTCTTGACTGTCCCTGACAATATCAGCTGTTCTAAGTTCTACACTCATCTCATTTTCATGTTAGAATTGCCAAATGTATTTGGTATGAGATTTGTGAGTTGTGTGGTCAATGCCATCTACATTAATCCAATCATTAATTCGTCTTTGACATTTTAAAAATGGTAGACAGAAGTGGATCAATGACCAGTCCTACCACACCATAATGTGATTAATGCCATGCATGTTCATATTCCAAATGGTACACAACTCTCCCAAGGAAGAGTAAACTGTAAGATTTCTGTATTTCTATATATTTAATTGTATTTATGATTACAATCAGACCTTAGATTATATAGCCCTAAATCCTAAATCATAAATCAAAAGGGAAATACAATTATGCCTCTAATAGGACTCTAACACAATCACGCCTCTAATTAGGAAAAATAGAAAATACATACAACATATATTCTAACACCCCCGCTCAAACTCAAGATATTTTAGCAGAAAACACTGAGAGTTTGCTAAGAAGAAACTGAAACCGGACTGTAGTGTGAGTCTTGGTGAAGAAGTCCTCAAGTTGCAAAGCCGAAGGGGTGAAAGGAAGTGAGATAGAAGCAGACTGCAGATGCTGGCGAGCAAAGTGACAATCAATCTCAATATGTTTCGTCCGCTCATAAAAGACAGCATTCTTGGTAATCTGAACAGCACTGCGGTTGTCACAATAGAGAGCAGTCGAGGAGAATTGAGAGACACCCAAATCAGACAAGAGACAATGAAGCCAAACAATGGCTGCTAGGATTTCGAAACTTGGCTTTGATACCATGTAAGATTTTTATATATTCAATTGTGTATATGATTACAATCAGACCTTAGATTATATAGCCCTAAATCCTAAACCAAAAGGAAAATACAATTATGCCTCTAATAGGACTCTTAACACAATCACGCGTCTAATTTGGAAAAATAGAAAATACATACAACATATATTCTAACACAATTATGCACAAGATATGCTTGACATAATATCAATTAAGCTTTACCATGCAGTGACTATAAGAACCAAATTCTGTTTAGACTGAATCAAAGCTAAATGACAGTAGACCAGGACCCATTGAGAACTTGATGACCATCCTTGCTAATAATTTTATGCATATATGTCTTTATGTATCAGGACAATGGGACCATACTAGCTATAAGATGACAAAATTGAAACAATTATATAAGGAAACAGAACACAGGAAAATATCAAAACCAAATGAAAAATAAAATAAAAAGATTTTAAATTACTTTTCAGGATTACTAATAGCATCATTGAGTCCCTAAACTCATGGCCATCAGACAAAAAATTTGACCATTTCAATGCCAAAATGACCATATTATCCATGATCTAACAAAAATGGACAAAAATGTCAGGGACAAAGGCAAGTTTCCAAACACATGTAGTACAGTATTTTAATATAATCTAAGATTTCACTCAACTAAATTTAATAATTTCTTTTTCCAACTGCTCAGTTGAATTTAAAATGAGAGAGAGAGAGAGACTTGTGATGTCTCAGATTAACTACCTTGTGGGCTCACATGGATTGGATGCCTATGAAACTAGCTTATGATACTGTCATTCTTTGTTTAAACCTCTACTTCATGCTACTCTTATTTGCAATTAGAGTTAGTGGAATAAGATACAGGCATAAGAAAATTACGAAGTACAAATCAGCCCTATTATTCTCCCATAAAAGTAAGCAAAATCGAGCAATATCACCATTTCAACAAATTTCCAGGTACAACCTCACTTGTGACTACCCAAATTTTGAATTGATTATAATTGGGTGTGGTTCACTGTACCAAAAAACCATATAAAATAATAACAAATCATAACCAAATCACATATAATCGGAACAAAACCTAATCACATTAGTACATAATTATTAAGGATCGGACCATAAAACTGACAGAAAAATTATTAGGTGCTCTTTGTACCATTTTATCAATTCAGACCAATAACTCTCAAATTGGAGCACCACAAATTTACTCCAAAATAATTTCTCAAAAAGTGACCCACTATAAGGAAAAATTATTGGGTGTTCATGGACCGCCACATGTTCACTCTTTATTAATCATTACACATTATGCCCTCTCATGTTACCCAATCACCTAACATAAAATTATGAGTTTCGCCTTATCTACCAATCACAACACCTGGAGCAACAAGTGGCCGCATTCTAAGAGCACCCAATAATTACTCAATACTTACTCAGATATTCATAAACATAAGATTATAATTTAATCATAATCATCATTACAAAAAGGGTTAATTATGCTAATACCCATCAACTATTAGGATAATTTGTACTGATCTATACTTTATATATAACCAAATGTAGTTGTTTTGTCAAAAGCCTCCAAATATTTATTCCTAAATTCTCATAATTTTAAAACACTCTCTTTCCTACTTGGCAACCTTCTTTGATTGCCTATCACGTTTTCTATTTTTCTTCATTTTTTATTTGCTTGATTAATTAAAATTAAAATTAATTTCATTACTTATGGATAAAGATTTGAATTTCAAAATTCCTCCATAGAGATAAACATATAAAAACTGAAAATTAATTTTATAATCTACTGATAAAGATAAAAAAATAAACAATTAATTTAAAAAAATTAATTTCATAACTTATAGATAATTTAAAATTTCTTCCCATAAATAAACAAATAAAAGTTGATAAATAACTTATAAAAATTAATTTCATGACCTACAAATAAAGATAAAGATTAAATAATTGATTTTTTTTTTTAAAAAAAACAAAATTACTCTCTCTTTTTTTTCCCCCTCATTTCGTACTTTAATTAATTTCATTATGGATAAATATATAAAAATTCATAAATAATTTATGAAAATTTATTTCATGACCTATAGATAAAGATAAAAATTTTAAAAATTATTTAAAAATAATAATTTCATGACTTATAGATAAATAAACATATAAAAATTGATAAATAATTTATAAAGATTAATTTCGTGGCCTACAGATAAAGATAAAGATTAAATAATTGATTTTCAAAAAATTAAAATAATAAAATTTAGATAAAGATATGATTTGTTAATCTATATATCTATCAAAAGCATATATATCTAAATCTTTATTTTGATTTACTCATTTTTTTTTTCTCCTATCACATATTATCTTTTTTTATTTTAATTTTTTATGTTATGAAATGCTCTTATTTATAACTTCTTATCTCCTATTAAATTCTTAATCTTCTCTTGATAATTTTTATTATTCGTTATTATCTACCAAATGATAAAGATTAAAAAAAAAAAAAAAATTTATCGCTCTGAATGAGAATAGTATTAATAATGAAATAATAAAGGCTACATGGGAGAAGGTAGCACAAAAATCTCACAAAATTAATTTTCTTCACTATATTTATAAAAGGTAATAATTTGAGATTCTTTCTATTAGTTATTAAAAATAATTTGCATTAGATCATTGTTATGTTTTTTTTTTTTTAATTTTTTTATGAGACTGTCATTCGTTATAGTATTTCTTCAATCCTATCTCTAAATTATCTCTTTGAAATTTTTGTTTTTTCAATAATTAAGTTTAGAATCAATTTCTTATCAAATTTGTTTTCTTGATTTTTATTTTATTGAAGGATCGAGACGAATAAAACTTTCATATAATATATGAAATTAAAGAATATAATACAAAGATGATAGAGAAGTACTACATATTTGTCAATATCTCTATGTTATTATTAGTTGATTTGCTAGATTATACTATCAATTTAGAGCCCATATGATTTAATTCAATGTTCATGACTCTATTTGTATTTGACCATTTTTTCGTTGAGTAACCGATATAAATTTTTTTTTGGATATCTAATGATTAAAGCTATCATTTGTTATATTTTTTTCAAGTACAATTCAAATAATTTTTTATCATTTTTTTATAAATAAAATGGATTAAAACTATTCTCTTATATAATTTTTATAATACTATGACATTCTTATCTTGATTAATTTTTTTAAAATGACGTAGGAACTATGCAAGTATTATTCAAACTATGGAGAATGATTTATACTTTGATATGATATGAGTGTGTTATTGATAGAGGAAATCAAAGATAGAGAGTTGCTAATATAATCAATTAATGATTTGTTTGAGAAATTCTTTTTATAAGAAAGGCAACAAATTTAGATTAAATTTTTTTTAAAATTACTTATAAATTATAATTAAAAGTTGATATTTATTCATAATTTGATCCCACAATAATAATATACACCACTGATTTAAAAGTCCAAGTAAATTTATGATAATTTTTCTGAACTTATAGAATTTCTTTCTTTTAATGTTTTGTTTAGTTTGATACAAGTTATTTATGTTATCAAGTGATTGTGATACTATTATTCTCAACAATTTTTATAATTAATAATTTCTTATGCATATCAAATTTTATTGTAAAATTTTGTGGGTTAATTATTGTTAACATCTACCTAGATGGCTTAATATTATGGCTTGTCACTATTAAGATATAATTTAAGATTAAGATGATTTATTTATCACACAAAATATATATAGTCTATTTTTCCGTGCATCGCACGGGTTACCGCTAGTTGATAAATGACAGTAAAGTGATACAGGTTAATAGTTTACGGGTATTGATGTAATTAAACCCTACAAAAATGAACTAATCACAGGGTGTTTGGGAAATTGGGTTTAGTCGCTTTTTACGTATAAGTCTTAATGGGTGGGCTTATTGTCTAATAGGTTCTGTGATAATTAATGATATTTTTCATCAAACACTATTAAAAAAGTCACTAATTATTAATTTTTAGCCACAGTTTGAAAAATTTATCACAAAAAAATGTCAGTAATTATAAATTTTAGCGACAGTTTAAAAAAATCGTCACAAAAAAAGTTCACTGATTTTTAATTTTCAGAGACAATTTGAAAATTGTTAAAGAAAAAAGTCACTAATTGTCAGTTTTATATAAAAAAAAATCACTAATTCTGAATTTTTAGCGATATATGTAAAAAAATAGTCAAATAAATTATTTTTAACAACAATTTTATTATGACTTATTTTCAATAAAATTTTATGAGAATTAAATCTAACTATTATGACCTATTGATAGTTTATCCTAAAGATAAAATAAATTAAAATAACTAATAAAATAAAATGTCACATTTAAATTATAATCATCTCACTTTTTCTCTTACAACCATCAAATCAATTATAAAAAAAATAATACTAATAATTATCATTTCAAACATAACTAAAAAGCCAAAAAAACTATAGCCAAGGCTCGTATATCAACTATATATTTTAATCAAAAAAAAAAAAAAAACTAAAAAAATTGTTACATCACTTTCTCTATCTATTTTTCTATACGTCCTTTTATAAATAAATAAAAAGATCAGAAAATTACTAAAATAGCCGGCTCTAAAGAGGCCAGTTGCCGAACGAGCCAGAGAGTATCAAAAAACACAGGGAGAAGAAATAATAACAATTACTCAGATCAATCGAACACAAAAACATGGAATAATACAGATCAAAAGATAAACACAAAACACAGAACGTTTTGGACAAAAAAACGGAGCAACGGTCATTAAAATTCGATCAAACCTTCGTCTTGGGGCAGAAGTTGAGCATCAGATCGGAACTCAGTGAAGCAATTCAAAACCAGAGATAGAATGAGAACAAAGTGCAACATCTTGGACGGTTTGCCGAGCGACTATGGCGAAGCGGCCTTGTACATACAAACTGTATATATTACATGTATAGATAGATATAGAATATAGAGATACAGAGAAAAGGAAGATAAATTAATTTGGAAATAGAGAGATTATACAAAGTGAAGATGCTATGTGTATATATATATATAAGGATGGAATGTATAAAGTGGGTCGAAAGAGGAAAGATTTGGAGGCGGTGGAGAAAGAGAACTGGTTGGTGGTTACAAGGGGCAGGGGCTGACTGAGGCGGGAAATTATATAGTAAATTATGAAAGTACTTCTTTTTTTAAAAAATAAGAATAATAATAATTCCAAATGAATGGTACTTTTACAAATTTATAACTTTAATTATTAATAAAATTAGTAAAATTTATCATGGATTTAAATTTATTTTTAAAACATGCACTTAATTGTAATTTTTATTTTTAATAGGAAAATAACAATTTAGTGTAATTTTTTTTTAAAATTAACAAATGATAAGATTTATAAATTTTAATTATTTTGGAAAGATATCACTTCATTGTAATTTCTCATTTTTTAAAATGTGTTGAGTTGACACATTTTTTAGTAATTTTTTGAATTAAGTAAATTTTTATTCTTATTTTCTAGTGGACTAGAAGTCTATAAATTTTATTTATTTATCAAACTAAGATGAAGGCCACTAAAAAAATTTGTCTTTTAATTTTGCAAAACTTTTATTTATTCTACCTCTTTTAGGAAAAAATTAAAAATTATTTTGTATAAAAATTTTTTTTTTTTTTTAAATACAAAAATCGACACCCAAATAGTGATTTACCTTTATATAAAATAGAATAGATGATAAACTGTCATTATGATTGATCCACCTAATATATCCTGAATGCTACACATCATTATCTATTTCTGTTATTTAGAAAGTTTTCTTGGTCAAACAATTACAAAGAAGATTACAAGTGTGAATCAAACAATAGATATTGAATAATCAAATTTGGTCAAATGAGAAAAGCTTTTGACCTTTGATTAACATGTGCTATTAGTATGATTTATCAAAATTTGATGTCAAATTGTGACTTTTGTTCATTTAATTAGAAAAATTATCAATCAGCGAGAGGTTGAGAAAATATTCATCAAAATATGATTATATTTTTCCTGTGTAACTTTTGTTGTATTTTTTTACACATGAAAGAATTGCATCTCATATTTTTAATTAAATAAGTTGATTTGTAATTTTTCCTGTTTAAATTGAATAATTATTTACTAATATTGTAACACATTACATCGTGTTTGTAACGTTTCAAACCAATCGGGTCAAATTACATATGCCCCCTTCAAGGTTTAGCAAAATTACAGATACCTCTTGACGTTTGAGAAATTACAGATATAGCGATCCCGGTTTTCCCTTCTTTGTTTAACAGTATTCCGGACTTAGGTTCCGTGGAGTTGGTTGTTGTATATATCTTGTTGTCATCCTTTAATTCCTTATATTTGAGTTTTAGAATGTGTTGGGCAGGTTTGTTACAGGTTGGTTGAGCCTAAGTCTCCATTCTTGCTTCCCAAAGTTCTGGTGATCCGCTCGAGCGGAGTTTGCACACTTTCAGCATTTTGTACCTCTGCAAAACTTCTGCAGATGTGTTTTTCACGCTCGAGCGTATTTCTTCACGCTCGAGCGGGTATCTTGGCGCTCAAGCGGGTGTTCATTGTCTGTAAAAGTACTGAAAGATGAAAATCTACGGTCGAGCGGGCTTTCCTTTGCGCTCGAACGGGTGTACTTTGTTTTTGTGTCTTGGCGCTGGAGCGGGTCTTTTTGCGCTGGAGCGGGTCCAATTTTTGTGCTTGACGCTCGAGCGGACTAGTCGTATATCATATGGCAGCTGGGTGATTTTGAATCACTTTTCACATTTCCTTTCTCTCTCTTACTTTTCTAAACCCTCTTTTGAGAGCTCCTCTCTCTAGGATATACCTTCTTTCTAGGGATTGATCTAGCTTGAGTGATCTACTCCCTAAGTGTCTTTGCAAAGAGTGTAGAGCTTGGTTTGGGCTTCCTATCAATCCGAAAATCTTTGGTTTTGGAGCATTTCGAGATTTCTTCATCATCTCCTTTAAGTTTCATCTCTTGAGGTAGGGATTCCTACTCATCTTTATGAGCTTTAACATAAATGTTGAGCTTTTTGTATAAATAATTTGATTTGGGAAATTAGGGTTTGAGATGTGTTATATTGAAAAGAGAGGTTTTGTCATTTTAACTCACATATGTACAAATTGGGTCTTAAAAAGAAATTAATGATGTTATTGATAATATTTGAGCCTTTGGGTCAATATTGAAAAAAATGGGAAAAATGTCATGTTTTGGTATATTTGGGTCATTAGTGTAATTAATGACATTTATCATGGAATTATGAAATTGAGTTGGAAATAATGAAATTGGCATAATATAAGATGGAATGGTGGAGTTGGATCTATTAATCACTCATCGTTGAAAATTGTTGATAAATTATCTGTAGATGTAATTATTTTCTGTTTAGAAATAATTGATTGGGTTATCGGTAGAGGATAGTCATGATTGTTGTAGACAATGCATGATGATTAGGCGAACTAAAACCAATCAATTGAATATGTCATCGAATATGACGGTTGGAATAATACATCAAATTTATATATTGATTGATTATGTATATGATATGTGTTTATATACATTGTATTGTGTAGGAGGAGATAGGGGATGTACTCCACAATTTAGGGAAAGATAAGGGATGGACTCCTAAACCGGATATTGTTTGGGAGGAGAAAGGGGATGGACTCCATCGATACAGCAAATATGTGTATCTATTGAAGTATTGATACAGCAAATCTGTGTATCATATATGAAATACGGAAGTGTTTTATTTGAGATTGATACAGTAATTATGTGTATCTAATGTGAAGTATGAAGTGTTTAATTTGAGTTGTTATCTCAATTGAAATTGAAGTACTGTGGATATGAGATGTTTGGCCAGGTTCTAAGCCATGGTTATGAATTGAGTAATTGGATAAAAAGTGGAAAATGGAATGAAACATGGACACATTTGTCATGTAATTGAAATGGGTTATGAATTGATTTATGTGAATTAAACATTTATCAAATGCTGATGTTTTAGTTATTGTTCATACTATGTTTAGCATATCTCTACTGGGCGTTGGCTCACCCTATATGGAACATCATTTTCAAGTGCAGGTAGCATGTCACCTCCAAAGACGTAGCTTGCGAGGCTTAGTGGCGGGGTCACCTTTTGTGATTACACTTTTGTATTACATGTATATCAAGCCAAGGGCTTATTATCTGTTTTGAGTTAGTACTCATTTTTTTTTGTAACCAAGTGTTGGTTTGGAAAGTTGTAAACCCGTAGGGCATTTACTTTTGTTGCCAACATGTAATACATTTTGTAATGAATACTCTGATGAAATGTAATTATGCTTTATTTTCTTATGTCTGAGCATGTCAAGAATGTATGATTGATGGGTTTATTTTGATGGCGTTACAACAGATACCCTCCTCAAGGTTATATTTGCATAACAAATTAGGGGGTAAATTGTTATGAAAATATAAATCTCAGGGACAATTTGTTATTAAAATATAAACCTCAGAGGGGGTATCTGTAATTTCCAAAATCTCAGGGGATATCTGTAATTTGGCTAAATCTCGAGGAAGGTATATGTAATTTGCCCAACCAAAATCGCATAGTAAATAAAATTTATTGGTGAGATATGTTGTCACATGAATAATATTATGTAATATTTAAAAAATATTTAATAATTTTTTTAAAATTTATTAGAAGGAGAAAAGTGTTTAATATTTGATTGTGGTCCAAGGTTGAATTTTCAAATAAAAGGGTTGATGATTCATTAATTATGATGAAGCCTAACATCAAATTTTGCACCATCTAAAAAAAAAAAAAAAAATTTCAAATCTTGCGGCCATTTAAGGCTTTTTTTAAAAAATTTAATTTAATTTAAATTTTTTACTTTTTTATGAAAGTGGGCCATTTAGGGTTAATAATCCGTTCGGTTTAGTTTTGAATTTGAAAGATAATTTTTTAAAATAGTTTGTAAAATTTAAAAACTTATTTGGTTATATATTTTGAAAATAATTTTAGGATAATTCGTATTTTTTTGTAGTTGAAGGATCCCCACCAGTTTATCTAAATGTTACCCTAAAATATTATTAAAAAATTCATTCCCTATTTTAGGAATCACTTTTTCATTTACTTTCCCCCAACAGATTTCCTATTCTTTCTCTATTCTATTAACAAACTCCATATTTTTTTCTTTATTTTATTAAAATATAATTTTTAATTATAAATTTTAAAAAAATAAAAATCATAAATATGTACTGCAGTCCCTAAACAAAACAAAGTAAAGCACAAATATATATATATATATATATATAAGGGAGCTACAGTGACTCCCTACAAATAAGGAGTCACTGTAGCAAATTTAATAAATTATTTAGGAGAACTGATGCAGGGGTATATGAAGCCATTTACTCTTTAAAATAGGTAAGGAGGAGGTTTAAGAGAGCTAGTGTGGATGTTCCTAAGTAGATAAGTATGAGAAAGATTTGATTGATTGAGGTATAGAATGTGAGAAAATAATAGAGAATAGAGAAAAAGTGATTGATTAATGTAAAAAAAAGGAAAGAAATAAAATAATTTTAACAGATTATAAATCAAATATATTTTAAGAAATTTTAATTCAAAAATTAATTTAACAAAGTAAACCAAACACGAGTTCAATAATTCAAAACACAGACCAAAGTGGGGTACGGACATAAAAGAAGCCGCCACTTGTACAATATATTACGTGTTGCCGTTTGCCTTGAGTAATTATTAGATTTAAAGTTTCGTTTGACTATTCCAGTTGAGATTAAAAAAAACATAAATAAATTAATGAGGTTAAATGTTATATTAAAATTATAATTTTTTTTTCTCACAAAAATTTGTAAAATCAAAAAAATTTTGCTAAACAAACTTTTTAGTTCCAAGATAAAAAAAAAAAGTGTCAATTCTAAAAAGTCGACTAAATGATAATTAAGGTCTCGTTTAAGAATATATTATTTTAATAATTTTTTGACTTTTTATGAAAAGATATATATAAAAAAATAGAAAGAATGATGTGACAATTTATAATGATTTTTTAATTTTTAACTAAAATACTTTAGTTTCCAAATGAGGCCTAAGTACGATTACGTAGTGTTTTAGGGATGTTACAATTAGTAGAGAATGTAAATTTCATAATTTTATGTTTTAAGTGATTAAAACACAAAAAAAAAACCATAAAGTATAATACTTTCTCCGTCTCAAAATTCTACTTTCTTATTTTTCACATTTTTTTATTTTTATTGATTTTTTAAAATATTTTAAGCAATTTTTTTTTAATTTTTAAACACATCTAACATAAATACGCATAAAAGTATAATTTTTGTGAAAAAAATCTTTTAAAAATTCACTAAATACCAAAAATATATAAATAAAAAAATAATAATTCAATATATTTTTCGTATTTTTATGTATTTATTAATTTTTTTAAAAAAATTAAATTTTTTTTTTTACTTTTTAGATATATCTAAGTAAGGCGCATCTAAAAAAATAAAAATAAAAATTTTAAATTTTAAAAATATTCACTAAAAAAAAGTAAGAAAAATAAAAAACTCAGTTTTTAAAAAATTTAATCAAAAAAACTCAAATCAAACACACATTAATTTTTTTAAGTCACCCTTTGATAATACATTTTTTTAGGAATATTAATTGCTATAATTATACTTTTCATATTTTTAATGAATTTGAAAGAAGGGTAAAATAATAAATTTAATGAATTTGAAAGAAGGGTAAAATAATAAATTTATATTATTTTATTTTTTATTTTTGGAAAAAAATTAATATTTTAAAACAATAAAAACTAAAATAAAGAATTAATATTTTAAAGCGGAAGGAGTAATTAATAGAGAACATGAACACGTCCAATGCACCCAATAATTTTTCCATGCCCTTTCGAAGCTGGTTTCAGGCGGTTCGATGGGCGGCTTTGATAACTGGAAAACAAACAATAATTGAGACCTCCTTTGACAAGTGGCTGTGTTAATTAAAAAGTTAAAAAATCACTAAAAAAATAAAAAATCTAACAATCTATATTAAAAAGTCAAAGATTTTCTTTTCTCTCTACTTTTTACACATTTTTTCGTAAAAAGTCAAAAAGTCATCTCAAACATACTATTTTTTTACATCACATTTTAGTTAAAAAGTCAAAAAATTACTAAAAAAATCTGTTCCCAAACGAGACCTGAGTAAGTATTTCATACAATGAGCTGTTTTGGCAGCATGCCAAAAAATCAAAACTCAGGTTATATGAACAGTAAAAAAAATTTAAAAATTAATTTTTAATTATCTTTTCAAAACACTCTAATATTGTCAATTGTCATGCATGGTGAAGTAATATTATTGAGGGTGAATTCTGAATACACCATCTGAAATCTATTTAAAATATAAATTGTCTTTTTTATAATTGAACAAATTATAAATATCTTTTTATTAAAAAATTTTATTTAGTAGAATTAAATAAAAAAGTAAAATTTATAACTACTATTCCATATAATGATAAAATCATCAAAATTATTAATTAAAATAAATTTATGATGTTATTAAAAACTGTTAATTAATTTGATAATCTATTAATAAAATGAGTTTTTTGTTATGAAATTAGAAATTTCAAAGGCCGAGATATAATTTTTAAAATCATAAGAGATAAATCGTATTTTAAACAAATCTCAGAAAATGTATTTATAATTTATCATTATTTAATATTTTTGGACCATGTTTATCTAATGTTTTCAAATCAATTATATAGTAAAAAAAATTTATAGGTAAGGCTTTTATTAGATAGTTAGGGAGTGTTTGGAAAGTGATTATTTTAATTGACTTTTTTAATTTTTTGACTTTTTACGAAAAAAATATATAAAAAAATAGAAAGAATAATATGATTAGGTGATGTGACTTTTTGATTATTTTAGCTAAAAAATTAACATGCCAAACAGGGTCTTAGTAGAAGATATTGAATACTATTTTTTATTTATTTTTATCAATTGATAGAATAGTATTTATAAATGTGAGTGGAAAGTCCAATTGTCAATACCCACTATTTACTTGCCCAAACTACAACTCCCGCATTAGGAGAGTATTAAATTCATAAATATGAGGAATAAACTACTATAGTTGAACGTGCAGCCCTAGACCATAAAGTGATAACACATAATTATTAGGCTAAAAGCCCTAGATAGATAAAGAATAAGGGTAAACTACCAATAGGTCCTATTTTGGAGACTTATTACCCAATAGGTCCTATTTTGGAGACTTAATACCCATTAAGTCCTATTTGATAAATTTATTAAGTGATAAAGATAAATTTATCAGTCTTTTTTTTTTATGAATAAATTTATAGTGATAAATTTATCAGTCACTTATTTTTATGAATAAATTTTTAGTGATAAATTTATCACTCTCTTATTTTTATAGTGTTAAATTTATTAGTTAGGACCTGTAGGTAAATAAGTCTAATGAATAGAACTAATTGGTAAGTACCCCAAAGAATAATTCACTTGGTATATGATGCAATTCATTATTAGTCGAAACGAAAGTATTACATAAACAATACTTGAAGAATATTTAATAATTTTCCAACCAAGAAGCTTGCCAAAGAAAAAAAATAATTAGAGCTCACAAAAAGTTCCATCTAATGGTGAGTTAATCTCATTGCCAAAAAAATGACAAGGTTATATTTTGTGTGAGATTTTAGCTCAAAGTTTGCAAAGTCATCTTGGCCATAACAGATTTTTTGCTAACAACTTTAAGTTTTTTATTTTTTGGTTCTTTATTAGAGTTCACTATTTTCACAACCCAAAATGAACAACTAGACATTTTAGACTATAGGGGGAAAAAAAATTGTATCAATTACAAAAACTTAAAAATACAAAAAATTATAATTATAGAAGCTAAGTTAACTCAATAATCTCAATTTATTCATCTTTAAAAAAAAAAATCAGAAAACTTGAAACTCATCTAAATTAGTGAGAGATAAAAGATTAAATTGATCTAAAATTTAGCATTCATAAATTAATTGAATAATAGTGATATGGAATTTGATTGTCCTAAAAATAGAAAAGTCAATATTTGAATCATATTTATATAAATATATTTAGGTTAGGTTTGGCTTTTTATTTTTTTATCTTTTTTCCATCACATCACCTCTCTATTTTTTTACGCATCTTTTTATAAAAAGACAAAAAATACACTTTTTTACGATGGTTGGTTGAAAATTGAAAGTCGGATTCCACGTGCCACATAAATATTAAAGAAATCGAGTCGGCCGATTTTGTTGAAACGTGGTTCCAAAAGAGTTGTCGACGTTTCCAAGTAGTAAGCTAGTACTAGCTCAGGGACAAAATTTCAATTAACTGTTTTTTTTTTTTTTTTTTTTTTTTTTTTTTTTTTGGGGGTCCTTTTTTGGTCCAAAGTTGGCTATGCATTTCAGACCCATCGTTATCTTAAGATCTTTTTGGGAGAAATTTGTAAAGAATAAATTAAAAAAATATGAAAATGAAAAAATTACATATATATAATTTATTCACAATTCACTTCTCTCTCTCTATAAATTTAAAATCTAAATACTAAGTGAGAGGGTAATTTATACTTAAATTGGGCCGAGCTGGGTAAATGGGCTGTAGTATGAAAGGATGAGCAGATGGGCTTTGAAGTTAGTCCGGTTCGAGAAACCGCAGCGCGTAGTCCGGCCCTAGAAGCCATGGTTAGTCCGGTCCAAGGTCGATGTTGTTATCTCGGTTCAAAGGAAGCTACGGTTAGCCCGGTTGAGTCTTCTGACCGAAGTATGAGACATCTTTATGACTGTTCTGTGGTAGTTCGGCAACTGTCTTCTATGGATAGCTCGGCCTTTGTATGTGGAGCCGAGATAGGAGCCAGTATGGAAGAGCCGAACTGGGATCAACGTCAGTTAAGCTTTTAGCTCGGTGTTGCAGTGTTACTTCGGTCGAAGCGTGTGGAAAACCGAGGTAAGCCATGGTGCTGAGTGTAGTTCGGCTTAACTCCCTTATGGATAGCTCGGTCTTAGTATGGGAAAGCCGAGGTAGGGGAGAGTATAGCGAGAGCCGAACTAGCAGTCGCTCCGGTCATCTTGGAGCCCGACCATGGAAAACCATCTCACTTGGTTTAAGCAGTGAGGAGGGTGTTGAAGGATAAGCATTATCCTTTAGGAATGTGAGTCCTAGGAGGACTTTACATGGAAGAGTTAGAGTCCTACTAGGACTGTGCCACACGAAACCTATATAAGCTCACCAATATCACTTAAGAAGAGGTAATGCAACTTTTGCTCCCTGACTACATTGAGCTTTTGCCTATTTCTTGCTTACTGACTTAGGCATCGGAGAGGTTTCCGGCATACACACGCCGGCCAGCTCACTTTGTGTTTTCAGGTGTTAGAACGACGACGTGCAGAGGAATATAGGCTTGATCAACAGGATCATACGTGAAGGTGAATCTCTTTCCCGTACACTAAGTTAAGATATATTTAAAAGATGAAAAATAAAACTTATAGGTGTTAATTTTTGACCACACAATCAAACGGAAAATTTAGCGGAAGAGTACCAGCAGCAGAGTGGAGTTAGAAAATTAAATCAGGAGGGACACTCATTAATTATAATTTTATTTTATTTTTTTATAACCAACAATAAGAAGATAATAATAATTTTTGAATTAATATTAAGTACAAAAAATTAAATAAATTGTTACAAAAGTATTTTACATAAAATTTTACAATTAACTTTGAGTAAAATCAAAAAGAAAGTATTGTGTGTAACTAGTGTATCATGAACAATGTAAAAAAATCATATATTTAAGTCGTAAAATAAATTATATAATGGTAAGATGAATCAAATTTTTACAAAATTTGAACAAAAATTTCATATAATAGAGATATCATATCATTATTGACATATGATATCACAAACCGATAATAAAACAACATATGAAAGGTTTACATACAAATATAACTAACACTCTAGTAATTTTTACATATATATAGTGAGATTAATTATATTTGCATATCAATGATGATGGATATTACCTTTATATTGAGATTTTTTCACAAAATTTTCATACATAAAAATATAATTCATTGTAGTCACTTTATTTTCAATAAAACAATCACTATTGTTTTCATTAATTTAAAAATGCCATTGATATTTTATTCTAAATATTATTTTTGTTTAAAATTTTATTTATATACATAAAAAAAAAATGAAAAATCCAGGGGGGGCACGTGACCTCCTTAGTCCCTATGTGGCTCCGCCACTGACTGGTAGAATGGATTAAGCCCAATAACCTACACAAGAAGATGAAAATCCGGTGGTGGTTCATCCACCCGGGAGCACTCCGACGATCAAGTCAGTAATTAATATCTCTCACAGATAGCAAATAGTGCTTAAACTCACAAGAAAGAACTTACCTCAGACCCACAAGGGTGCCTTACTTTTATAATCAGCAGTGACCTGATCTCTTTAGAAGCCTCGCTTCGATGGACTCAAGCTCAATGCTCATCCTAGAGCCTTATCTAGATAGAGACAAACTCTTCTTGAGCCTTATTTTTATCCAGACTAAGATCTTCTCCTGTTTTAGGACTCTTGTCCCTTATCTGCTTATCTCGGATCTTGGCATCTCCGCAGATAACCTCGGCCTAGCCGAGATAATCTCAGCCGCGTGACCAGGCCATGCGGCATCTCGGCTAACACTTCGGCATTACCTTAGCCACATGCTGTCATTCATAAAATACTCCTCCACAACTGCCCCCTAGGTTCTATTACCTCGACAATTTGAGGTGATGGAACCTACATCGTTCGTCCACACTTCATGTCGGCTAAAAATTCATTTTTCTCTTTGACCGAGATCATGACTCGTTGGCTTCATATAACCAGGACTCAGTTGTCCACTTTCCTAAGGATCAGGAACCAAGAATCCAATTCTTTAAGCATCTCAACTGAGATCGATCCTCTAGCCAAGGTTATCTTCTCACTACTCCAAGAATTTCAAGAGTTCTAACTGGGCATGAGCTATCTCACACAGCCTTTTCAACCGTTTCATCCATGTGTCCCTTCCTTGTTGGTTTGTACTTGACACGCGCTATCAAGTTGCGCCGTTTCTGTCCATGTCGCCTGACAAGCATGTCATCCAAGGCATCTCATTATGTTTTCGTATTTTTGACAAAACTCTTTCTTTCTCTCTCTTCGTCTCTTCACTTTTGCAAATTTGATTTCCTCATTTGTCCCATATTTTCTCCCTTTAAAATTGCAAACCTCCATTGTTGCGTTTGCGAGCTCTCTGTACCCGTTCCGTTCACCACTTTCGGTGACCCTTTTGACTGTTTTGTTCTGACCAAGGGCAACGTCTAACTCCGGCGAGCACTATTCCGGCGTTGTTTCCTTGGTTTCAATCGGTAAGTTACTAATTTCTTTTAAATTTCAGTTTTACTGTTTCTTCAATACATTTCCTGCAAGTATTCCCGTATTGCCCTTGAATCTGTACTCACTCTTGTGTTCTGTTTATCCTCATTTCTCATGTTCTGGACATTGCAAACCTGTTCTGTTTTTTTAATATGTTTATGTACTGTTGATGGTTCTTGTACACAGCTTTGCACATACATTCTTTCACGAATTTTTGTTGTTTGGTGTGGACATATCTGTCTTCTTGTTCTCTACCTCATTCTTGATTTATGAATTACGTTTTTTCTAGTCTTCTTGCTTGGTTTCCAGATTTTGCATTTGATTCTTGATTCTGCATAGACTTAGGTTTGGGATTTGACTTAGAACCCCATTCTTTAGGAAAACTAAAACAAATTCCCCCTTGATCTCCAAAAACCTTCACCTTAGTGCTCTGTAGGTTTTAGCTGAGGTTCTCATAACCCATATCAACCTGTTTTATCTGAAATTTTCCACCAATCACCTTAAGCCGAGATCATGGGGATGTTCAGGTAGAGGGTAGACACCCCTACTAAGTTAGAATGTTTTAGGCAAGAGTTTTCCATACTAATCGATGTTCAGATCCAGTTGGCTGGAGATGATGACTCTATTATGCCTGGGAATGATTACATGCCCTTTCCAGTAGTCTCTATTATTGAGGGTGGAATCAGGTTTCCCCTTAACATCCTCTTTAGGGAAGTTCTCCATTACTACAAACTCAATCCCATGCAGCTGGCCGTTAACTCCTTTAGGATCATCAATGGCATTGCTGAGCTCTCACGTCGGCAGAATACCAGAATAACCTTATCTAATATCCAATACTGCTATACTATGTGTAGCCTCAAGACCAACACTGGCTACACATATTACCTCAAGCCGAGATCTACACAATTCAAGTTGATAGTCGTCATTCCAGAGTTCGCGCCAGACAATGAGCTCTACCTTTTTCTATTGCGCCATGAAGTTTTTAGGGATGACAGGGGTAAAGGCTTAGTCCCCCCCTCCCAAAAGTCCCTTCCCTACTACCTTATTTAACAATCTTTCTGTTAATCTATTCTAATGCTCTTTTTTTTGTCTTTACAACCCTTCTTCAACCAGAGAAGAACTTTTGATAGACATACGTGCCAAGCAAGGACTTGGTTCGCCTTCTCGACTTACTAATTGAAGTTCGCAAAACTCCAATCCTTCTCAATTACATCCTGACGTACCAAAGCCCCCTGCCCGATGTTCCTCGCAAAAATCAAGTCTCCTCCATTTGCCACAACTCCGCCAGCCACTTCATCACTAAGGCCAGACCAGGCCTCCATATCCAATCCAGCAAAGCAGCCATCTACTTTTGTCTCCCAATTGATTCCTCCATATCAATGCCAGCGTCGACGCCGAGCTCCTCCTAACGCTCCACCCGGAAGAACTCGCAGCCGCAAATGCTAAAGTTCAATCTCCTCTGCCATAGATCCCTCTAACCCTCTTATTGCCCTGCCAACAATTCATTTCGGTTCCAGAGTCACCACTGCTGCTACTACTGACGAAATGGGTTGTACAAAAATTGTTCCCGAGGACCTTCTCGCTAACATCCCTAACGTGGTGTCAGTCTATTCTTCTTAAACCCAACCCAAGCCACTGCTACAGAAGTTGAGTTAGAGGACACGGTGCCAATTTCTAAGTTGGCTGAAATCGAAAAACAATCATCTAGAGCCGAGAAAAGGCCTGCCGATGAGGAATCTTCTGGGGCACCTTCATCAAAAAGGCTAAGGTCAGAGGGCGAAGCTCAACCTGGCATTTTTTGCACGCAACGAGCCCTGGGCTCCAACAGTCATGGTCGAAGACCAACCTCTACTAGCCGAGGACAATGCGCTCAATGATGTAGAAGTCGGAGCCGCCCTCTCTAACACCATACTCTTGCCGGCCGACATCAACCAAATGGCCGAGCTAACCGAATATGAAAACTATGAGTTGATGATGCAGCACTGCGTTTTGGTAAGTTTGTACACTTTGTTTTTTTGTTCAGTTTTAATTATGAGTTTTGTACTTAACGAATTTTCTGTTTTCTTTCTCTTCTTGCAGGCCATTCAGCAGGGTCACTCCTTCGCAATCAAGGCCGAGGTGTTCAAAAAGGAGTTGACTAGCAAGACAAAGGAGGTTGCTAAGCTCCTCTCTTCGTTAAAGGTCGAGGCTCGCATCCAAGGTCTGTTAGATCAAGCTAAGGCTGCCCAGGTGGCCCAAAACAAAGCTGAGGACTCATCGAAGCCGCAAAAAATGTTACCGAGGTCACTAAGGCCGAAGCAAAAGAAGCAATTGAGAAGATGGCCCAAGCCCAAAATGAGCTTCAAACTGCACTTGCCACCAAAGAGGCCAAACTCAAGGTTGCCGACAAGAAGGCCTATGCCAAAGGGGCAGTCGACGTCCGTGATGCCTACAAGAAACAAGTCAATCTAGCGTGCAACAGAGGGTTCACCCTTGGCTGGATGGTTGCTTTGAAGGAGTTGGCCATCCCCAACGACTCACTCTTTTGCGACGACAGCCAACTTACTTTGCCATTCCCTTCTACTTGAAGCCCATCAGACGACGAGGCTGAGGGGGAAGAAGACACTGAAGCCGACAAGTTTGAAGATGCAATCGCCGGGGTTGATGCCGAAGAAACTGAAGTTGTTGGAGCCAAATCCCCAACTCTAAATGATTAAGTTCTAGACTTGACTTAGAATGAGGAGGATGATGAGGTCTCCAAAGATATCTCTACAAAAAAGGCTCCCCAAGAGGCCAAGATCCAATTTGTCGAGAAAAGTCTTAACCAAACCCTACTCGAGATCGACGCCGAAATTGAAATCGAAAAATCTGCCCAGCCGACTGCTGATGTTGAAATAACTTCGATTGCCGAGGCAAGGTAATCTGAGGAAAATATTTAGAGACTCATGTACTTAGGATTTTTTCCTTTTTTTTTGAACTTATTCTCTTTTCAGTACTTGTAATCTTTTTGCTTGTGAACGATGCTTGCTTTTGTTTGGCCGATGTGCCTTCTTTTGTATCTGAACAAGTTGTTTTCTTTGCCAGGCCAAAGTGTCTTTTTGTAATAAAACAAGTCCTCTTTGAATGCATGCCATAGAACAAGTTTTGAATGCTTATGCTTGTCTTCACTGCTTTTTATGCTTCTATATTTAGAATTTTTTTTCGTATTTCTCCTAAGTATAACTTACTTGTATAATCACTTCGGGTTGGAGCATCTCAGACAATTATTACCTCGGATCCATATTATCTCGGGTGAATCTATTGCTGCTATCTCGGCTAATTGGTACTTCATAAAAATTCTTTAAACAATTTTCAACAAATGTTATTTCTTTACGTGTGCTTGTTGTCTTTCATCAATACTTCACTCTTTCAACCCTTCGAAGCTTGACAAACTGTTTGGTTATCTCGGGTAGCAAATACCTCAGGTATCCCCTTATCTGGTTATCTCGGCTGACTCCAACCTGTAAATTTTTCAAAAATTTCAACAAGTATCAAGCCTATTCTCCATTCCTGCTTCCTGCCCCCTAATGTGAACCTAAGTAACACTTATGTTCACATTAAGCTTGCATCTTTGTTTTTGCCGAAATCTAATTCAAACAAATTTTAGCCGAGGTTTACTACCTCAGTGTCTCTGTTAATTTTACTAGATCAAACTTAGTTCAATTCTACCATCGTGGCAAGTCTAAGTTAGTTGTCATGTTTCATTCGGAAACATTGCCTACTTAGTTTAATTATATCATATGGCAAGGTTAATTCAACTCTACTATATGATAAGTCCAAGTTATTCATCATGTTTCATTCGGAAACATCGTCAACTTAGTTTAACTCTATCATATGGCAAGGTTAATTCAACTCTACCATATGATAAGTCTAAGTTATTTGTCATGTTCACCATAGGAACATCGTCGTAAGACTATTTTAGTCCTATCGCACAAGTTTTTCAACAATAATTACAAAAACAAAATCGAGCTAGCATTTAATTAAAACCCCGGCTAATAAATCATTACATAAGTCTTAAAAAATAAAAACTAGTGGTAGAAAAACTTCAAATTTCAAGTGTTCTAAGGTCTTGGCAACTCCTTGCCATTACTGTTTTCCAGCCGATATGTCCCATTGCAAGCAACCGAGATGATGCGATATGGTCCTTCCCAGTTTAGGCCAAGCTTACCTTCTCTAGGATCTTTCTTATTGCTGACGAATTTTCTAAGGATGAGGTCCCCAATCTTGAACACCCTTGGGTTGACCTTTTCATTATAAGCCCTAGCAAGTTGCTGCTGGTATGCCCCCTAGCTGAATTGATGCTCTCTCCCTTCTTTCTTCCAACAGATCTAGATCTCGGGCAAGAAATGCCTCATTGGTCCCATTTTTCACTCCTTAGGTTCTGATTCCAAGGATGCCAACCTCCAGTGGGATGACTGGTTCAGTGCCATATGCTATGGCAAAAAGAGATTCCCAAGTTGATATTTTTAGTGTAGTCTGATATGTCCACAGCACATTGAGTAATTCTTTTACCCACTTTCGTTTGGCTACTTCCAACCTCTTCTTGATCCCATCCAGGATGGTCTTGTTGGATGCTTCTGCCTGACCATTACTTTGGAGGAAACTAGGAGTAGAGTAATAGTTCTTAATCTTGTACTTTGCACAAAAGCCTTTGATCAATTTACTATCAAACTGGGTACCATTATCTGCTATAATGGCTCTTGGGATCCTAAACCTGGTGATTATGTTCTTCCAGATGAAGTTCTTAACATCAATATCTCGAATCTTTGCAAAAGGTTCAGCCTTTACCCACTTTGTAAAGTAGTTTGTAGCTACTAGCAAGAACTTTCTCTGTCCAGTTACCTAGGACAGTTGTCCCACTAAGTCCACACCTCACTGGGCAAACGGCCAAGAACTGCACACTGTGTTTAGATCTGCTACTAGTTGATGTATCCAAGGTGCAAACCTTTGACACTTCTCATATTTTCTCACATAGGCTTCGGCATCCTTTTGCATGTATAGTCACCAGTATCCTTGGGATATGGCTCTGTGGGCAAGAGACCTGCCCCTTGCATGGCTTCCACAAACTCCTTCATGGATCTCATATAAAAAGTCATCTACCTGAGAGAGGTGTACACACCCAAATAAAGGTCCAGTGAAGGATCTTCTATATAGATGGCATTCTGTTGATAGGCAGAACCTGGCTGACTTCAATCTGATTTTGTGTGTTTCTTTTTTGTCTGTTGGCAGCCTACCATCTCTGAGAAACACAACTAAAGTGTCCATCTAGCTGGGACCCATTTCCACGCACATTGCTTCGTACTTCGTTATCAGAGGCTCTACACTTGGTCTTGTCAAATAGTCAACTATATTGTCCTTGGTTCCCTTGACTTTATTGCACTAGCTAGGTTTGCTAGCGCATCAACATGACTGTTATCATCTCGACTAACTTGGTGCAGCTGGCAGTTTTCAAACAGTGTTAGCAGCCTGACAACCTCCTTAACATAGGCTATCATTCTCTCATCTCTGGCTGCATACTCGCATGTTACTTGATTTATGATGAACTGGGAGTTGCAGAAGACTACCACCTTATCAGCCTTCATAGCTACTACTAGTTTTAAACCTGCAATCAGTGCCTCATACTCTGCTTCTTGAACCCCAAATGAATAGACTACTCAATGATTCGCCCATCTAGCGATACTGTAGATCGCCCGAGAACACTCCGAGCTCCGCGCGCGAAGGGCGCGAATTCGTTTGTTCTTAGCTACTACAAGTTCGGACTCATGTCACGGTTCTAAATCTAATCTCGCAAAGTGCAATGCAAGACCGATAAATCACCAAAGAGTCTAAATACGGCAAATCGTTTTGGAAAACTGATTTTAATAAAGAAGTGTCAAACATAGACTGCTCTGCCAGATACAGAGTCACCACCTAAATGTTTTATTTTTGAAAAATTTAGGAAACCCTGACTCGTGCCTAAGGCCACGTGTCCGTCATCACCAAAGTTGCCTCGGCTCGGGAACTTGGGTATAAGAGGAGAAGGTCATGCAATGAGCACCCCCGCTCTCCCAACCAAAGATCGGCCTTTACTAACATGATATTTTATTTTTGAAAACACATGTGTTCTTATTCCGGTTATCAACCTAGAATTACTATGTGATACGCACAACATACAAGTATAGACTAGATCGCCTAAGTTGGAACAAAACATTGCATATTCGTTTGTTTGAAAATAGTTTGAAGTTTGTTACTTGCAAGTAGGCTAAGATAGGGATTCGATGAATTGTTCCAATTCAAGCAATCCAATCTTCACTCACAAGCATTCAGGCAGTTATATCAAATAAGCAGTTGGCCTCATGGCAAGCATGCTATACATGGCAATCAATAACACACATGCAATATGCTAAAGCGTAAACACTCACAGTGTACTCCAAGCCAAAACAAAGAACTCGTTAGAAATCATGCATGATCCTAGTTCATGTTGAGATGGCTAATGCAACACATGCAAAAATGCAACTAAGATAGGCTCGGCTATCCTAAGATGTCATGTGAAATGCAACTTGATAACATGCTGTTGAACACGTATTCAAGTAAATGTATTGAAATACAATGCGATTAGTATGATGCGCCGAGCCCAGTGCATGCAATATAGAGGAATGGATGCGCGCATGCGAGCATAAGGTATGCTAAACAAAATATGCCCTAAAACTAACCATCGTAAGCGGTTAAGTAAAAGGGAGAAAGAAATGGGGATTGGAAGACATGCATCACACACACGTACGCTTATTGCAACAGTAGGCCCTCTCGACGGAGGGTCCGAATAAAAAAAGCTAACTAGCTACTCTAGGCTAATTAAACTAATTATTACAAGCCAACTAATTAACTAACAAGCTAACTAATTTAAGCTATTACAACACAAATTGAATAGTTAAGCGCATTAACTACTTAGGTATAAAACCAAAGCATAAACTAGCTAAGCAAATTAGCTAAGTAAAACAGTAAAGCAAGGTCCTCAGAGAGAGAAGAGTGCATGCATGCCTGGTCGCCTCGTTTGGAAATCCGTCGCGATGCCCCAACTTGCCTTTGTTTTCAATTGTTCTCAAAACACTGCACAAGGCTCCACAAAGCTTCAACTTCACCATGGGAACCTATAGGAACTTGGCCGACCACCTAGGGGTGTCACCAGCCACTGACCGACCACCTATCTTTGTTGCATACCAGAAAAAGTGGTCGACCAGCTAGTTTTTCTAGCTGGCCGACCAGTTGTTGCTGCATTTCTCCAGTTTGCTGCAACAGAGAGCAAGAAAGGGCATGGCAATGTATTTGCAAGCTATGTGTGCACAACCACCCTCCCTATCATTTCATGATCTCAAGGGAGTGTGGTTCTCGACCCTTGGGCCACCAATCACGCATTTCAATGCATGATGGCCAAGAGGCCAAATTGCACAATTCAATATGAAATGAATGCACAAATAAACACATAAAGCCTTTAACTCTATCATGTGTGATCAAGAGTGTCGACGACCGAGAATTGAGGCACGTTTTATCACTTCAAGTATGAAACGTCCCTCGTTTCTCGTGCTCAGATTAACACTTAATCCAAACAAATGCAATGCAACTCAAGCATGCAAACATATAATGTAGCTTAAACATGCAAACATGCAATGCAAGGCATGCAAAACACAATGCAACTACATGGCATACACAATGCAAAGAATAACATAGCATACACAATGCAATGTAATAACATAGCATACTCAATGCAATGAACATGATCAACTTAACAAAGCTAATGACATGCAAACAATGCTAATGCATGCATACACAATGCAAGGCAACATAAGCATGCAATAACATGATACATTGTAAGCATGCAAATAACATGAAAACAAACATGGTCAATGGACTTAAACAAAAAAGGACAGACCTCAATCATGCCCAAATCAGTGGCCATAACACCTAAACAAAGGCACAAAATACAAGGCATGCATACACATGCATTGGCCTATTAACTAGGCCCAAGAGCACAACTCTCAAGAGTTCTTAAGAAGTGATAAACATGGAAATGTAACAACACTATATGCTCTGAAAATAAGGTATGAAATGATGCCAAATCACTCAATCAACACAAGCATGGCATGCTAGGGTCCTTAAAGCATAAAGCTAGCAAAGAGGATTACAAAAGAGACATGCAATACTAAGCTTTAACCATTAAACCAGCTCTGGACAGAGCTTAACCATGCCAAGTTAAGGGTCAAGAACATGCTAAAATGGAGCTCAAGAGCTTAGGCAAACATGCATGCACACTAGGCCATAAACAAGGTAACAATGCATAACACTCAAAGGCACTTAAAGAGTGAATGAAGTGAGAATATGGAAATGCTACATGCCCTGAAATGACATGTGAAATGATGCCAAATCTGCTATGGTACCCAAAGCTTGAAGCTAGCATATGCATTTGTACTACAACTATGCAAAACATGAAGCATATGGCCAAGGCAACCCAAAACATTCCTAGATCATGTCAAAATGAGTCTAAAACATGCAAGGACCAAAGCTAAAATAAGCTAGCATGAAAGGCATAAGGCATGATGCATACAAGGCCAAAAGGAAGGATTACATTACACCTACCAAGACCAAGCATGAGATGGCTTCACCAACAAAAATCAGAGTTATATCATGGCAAAATAACCCCAAAAACACATTGAAATGATAGCTCACAAGCTTAGGCATGAAGGCATACACAATGACCCATGTTTAAGGCATAAAGGGCAAACCCTCCAACGTATTGAATAAGTGAAAGACGCGAGTGTATGCCCATGAAACATGCACTGAAATCTCATAACAAATGATGCCAAATCATTCAAATAGGCCAAGTAATGCATGCTAGTGGACTTAATACACAAAGCTAACAAACTAGAATGCATTATAGCTATACAAAGCATGGTATGCATGACCAAAACAACACAAATCAGAGCTAGAGCATGCTAAAATATGGACAAAAGCTTCTTAGAGTTAAGCCAAAATCATGCTAGAATGACATGTTAAAGCATGATGCACATTAGGCTAATTCATGAAATTGCACTACAAGTGCATGGAGCATGCAAGGGGCCATCAAACCAAACCTTAACAGAGGTATATCATGGAAAAACAACACCAAGAACATGCTGAGATGGTCTCAAAACAAACTAGAAAGACATGCTACTTCATGAAGCATACAAGATTAGTTTGCAAGATTTACACTACAAGTGTATAAGGCATGCATGAGGTGACAAAACCAAGTAAAAACAGTGGTATGCCATGCTGAAATAAGGCCTAAAATAGGCCAAGATATGGCCAACACAAGCTTAACAAACATGCTCAAACATAAGGCATAGGAAGCAAGCATTCAAAACACAAGGAGAGAGAATGACCCTCTCCTATTTGGGACCTCAAAACACCATTTCCACCACTGAAATTCCTCTGAGTTTCAGTAATGAGAAGGCTAAAACAAGGTGGTCCCAATAGCTTAAAAAGAAGGTACAAAAACAAGGCCAAACAAGGCCTAAGAGGGGGTGGACCACCCCCAACACAAAAGTGACCTTAAACAAACATTTTAAGGACTGAAAAATAGAACTTTTTTCAGCAGGAAGTTAAGCTTGAATCGGCATGCAAATAGGTCAAAAAGCTTAAACCAAAACAAGGGTTTTAAGGGTTAAAAGCTCACCCTTGAAGAACACCTTCAAAACCACAACTCCAGCAGCTTTTTTGAGCTCAAACCAAACCAAAAACTCTAAAACCAGCTCCTAAGTACCTCAGCAACAAAAGGATGGTGTTTGAGTGTGTGTTTGTTTGCAATAGTATGGAAAAATTACACTTTAAGGCACAAATATAAGACCAAAAGGGATATATAGAGATATATGTGTATGTGTATCTCAAGCAAGAAAATTTGAACCTGGAGGAGGGAGGGAGAGCCTCCCTCTTATAGAAAAATAAGGGTCAAGCTTCTTGAGGAAGCTAAGGGCTTAAAGCCATCCCTCCATACACGTGTATGGAGGATGGCTTCTGTGCCCTCCAGCTATTACAATTGTAAAGAAAATATCTCCAGGAATGAGCTGGAAAGTGGCTAACCAGTTGAAGTGGTCGACCAGCTACTTCTACTGGTCGGCCGACCAATGAAAGTGGTCGGCCAAGGTAAAAAGTGGTCGGCCACAGGGCAGAGGTGGTCTACACACTAAAAACAAGGTGGTGTTGTGGTGGCCGACTAGAAAAGGTGGTCCAAAAACCAAGAAAACCAGTTATCCGACCAGAAAACTGGCTGGCAGGAAGAAAAGTGGTCTCCAAGGGAAAAAACTGGTCTCCCAACCTCGTACCACCTTCCAAACAAGGAAAGCAAGGTTTATACCAAAAACAAACCAAAAAGGATGCAAGACGAGAGATTGGGAGGCAAGGCGCGCAGCCGGGAGCCTCGAAAACTGGTCTACGGGTATCAAAAGTGGTCTCCCAGACCACAGTGTCCCTCTAGGCAGAGGCAACAAGGCATGGTTCAAAAACCAAGCCAAATGGAGAATATTAAGCGGTCTTGAGACAAGGCGCGCGGCCGAAGACTCCGAAAATCGGAAACTAGTCTCCAAACGAGAAAAGTGGTCTACGACCACAAAAAGGTGGTCTACAGACCATTCCCTCCCTCCAGGGAAGAGAAACAAGGCTTGGTTCACAAACCGAGCCAAAGCACAAAGAGTTCAGAGGCCCGGAGGCAAGACACTCAGCCGAAAACTCCGAAACCTCAGAACGAGCACAACATGCACTATCACCGAGCGCTCAATCGATAACGTCTGAGTCTTAAGGTCGGTCAAAAATAGGATGTCTACAGATACCAATACTACTCCTACCCCCAATCCCTGCAAGTTGGGGCTGTCGTCAACAAAAAATCGAAAGGAGTCTCTGATGTAGATATCACAGGCCTTTGGTTTTTATTTCTCCTTTTGTGCTGTTGGATTAGGGTTCTTTGGCCCCCAGCTGGGTCTCTTCCTGCTCCCTTGGGTATCCTAAGTCGCAACTCACCGGAGCCTGCCTCGAGATTGCACCAAGAGTGAACTCAGCCACGAAGTTGACCAACACATGGCCCTTGATTGCTATTCTAGGCCTGAACTCCTAATCGTATTGGTCCAACACCACTGTCCATCTGGCTATTCTGCCTATCAGATCTCCATGCTGCAATAGGGATTTTAGCGGATGCTCTGTCAGTACCACAACCTTGTGGGCTTGGAAATAGTGATTCAACTTTTTGGAAGACCATCACCAGGGCTAGTGTCAACTTCTCCAAGGGCAGGTACCTGGTTTCTGCACTTGCCAGTGTCTTGCTCGGGTAGTATACTGTCTTCTGTTCTCCTTCTTCCTCGCAGATTATCACCGCGCTTACGCCGTGGTCTGAAACAGCCAGGTATAAGAATAGTTCTTATTTTGGCACTGGAGTTGACAAAACTGGAGCTATTGTCAAGTATCTTTTCAAGTCGGTTAAAGCGACTTCGCATTCATCTGTCCAACAGAAAATCTGTGGCCTTTTTTAGCAAACTAAAAAATGGTTTGCACTTGTCTGAACTTCAACTAATGAACCTGTTCAAGGCCACTGTTTTCCCAGTCAACATTTGTACTTGCTTGGCTGATATCGGGTTTTTTAAGTCAAGGATGACCTTGATCTAATCTGGGCTTTCTTCAACGCCCCTCCTTATGACTAAGTATGCTAGGAACTTACCGGATCCAACTCTAAATGTGCATTTCGAAGCATTAAGTCGGAGCCGATATGTTTTCAGGACATCAAAAACTGCCTTTAAGTCGGCCAAATGATTCCCAGGTTCTTTGGTCTTCACGACCATGTCATCGATGTTGACATCTACTGTCCTTCCAATCAAATGCTTGAACATCTTGACCACTAACCTCTAGTAGGTTACTCTTGCATTTTTCAACCCGAAAGGCATCACTCTGTAAGAATAGAGTCCTTTCGGGGTGATGAATGTCGTATTCTTCTCATTTGGGACATATATTGCTATCTAGTGGTAGCCTCTGTATGTATCCAAGAAACTCATCCTCTCATGCCCTGAAGTGGCATCCACCAGCTGATCTATCTTAGGCAAAGGGAAGCTATCTTTGGGACAAGCCTTATTTAGACTGGTGCAGTCCATGCAGACCATCCACTTGCCTTTTTTTTTTTTCACCACCACTGTGTTGGACAACCAGGTAAGGTAGTTCATTTCCCAAATGGCCTGGGCTTCCAGCAGCTTATCCACTTCCTCCTCGACTGCCTCTATATGTAACAAGGTCAACTTTCTTGCTCGCTGGATGACAGGCTTAGTCGACCTATCTACATTGAGCCTATGGCAAGTGACCTCGGGGTCAATGTCAGGCATCTTATAGGGCGTCCAGGCAAACACTTCAATGTTGGCTCACAGGAAAGCCTCTAACTCCTTTTTCTCCTCATTGGCTAAGCTTGAGCCGAGAAGGAACAAGCTTTCTTCATCACCTTCTTTGACCAGAATCTTCTTCAAACCTTCCTCACTCTTGTCGGCTGGTTCTTTGCTGATATCATCTAGGACCTCCCTGTCCTCGTCTTTAATTTCTATTGTCTCTACTTCTCGCACGTTGCAAGTTGACTTCATTGCTGCTATGGAGCAATTTTTTGCCTGCACCTGATCCCCTTTGACTTTCTCAATCCCCTGTTCGGTTGGGAATCGCAACAGCTAGTGCAGCGTTGATGAAACATCTCTCATTACGTGCAGCCATTGTCTTCCCAAAATAACATTGTAAAAGGAAGGGGTGTCAATCACTGTAAACTCTGTGCTTACCTTCTTGGTGACTGCCTGAACCTCTAATTTTGTGGCTCCGAGAGGCCATGTTAGCGTCCCGTTGAATCCAACTATCGGGCTGCCGGATTGTTCTAGATCATCTGGGTGAAGGCCAAACTTCTGGTAACATCTAACACACATGATGTCATAGGAATTGCATTGATCAACCAATATGCACCTCACTTGGCATTCTCTAATCTTCAGTGTTATCACCAGGGCATCATTGTGTGGATGTTGCACCATATCTAGGTCTACCTCGGTAAAATAAACCATTGGTCCTTAGTACTCATTTGTCCTAGGCTTCTTTTTCTGAACCTGATACACATGTTGCAGGTGCCTTACTCTCTGGGTCTTCCCTCGTACATTATGCTCATTAACATTCGAGTGAATAACATTGATCGCCCGAGGTCCATTTGCTTGCTGCGGTGGCGATGGCGGTGGCAGAGGTGGTGCTACCGGTGCCTGGGGTAGCCTTGCATGCTCTTCCCTCGTCCTTGCCTCATCTACTAGGTCTCTCAAATGACCTGTCTGACCAGATCCTCTAAGTGCATCTTCAAAGCCCTATACTCCTGAGTCAAGTGTCCATCCTCATTATGGTAAGCACAATGCTTCCCAAGGCTCCTTCTCATAAACTCGTCAGGGATCTTTTCCGACACTTTGTAATACGGCTGGTTCCTGATCCTTTCTAGAACTTTGTAAACCGGGATCCTGAATACAGTGTTGACTGTCTGTGCAGCCTTCAATCCTGTCTCTTGCCTGTTTGCACCGAAATTACCTCGGCCTCGCTTCGGCAAGCCATTTTTTTTCTCTTGCTTTGGTCTTCGTTCCTTGCGTGTCCTCTTCTACCCTGGCATATTTCTCAATCCGTGACATGAGCTCCTCCATACTTTTTTGTAGGGTTTTTTATAGTGATTTCTGAATTCATCATCTAGGCCGTTCTTAAAAGTCGTGACTGCCAACTCTTGGTTGCAAGTAGGAATTTGGTTGAATACATCGCAATATCTCTTGGCGTAAGCCCTTAGGCTTTCACCATCGCTAATGTTTAGAGCTAGCAGGGAATCTACCCTTAGTGGCTGCAACTTGTTTATAACAAACCTGGCCATAAACATCTCGGCCAGACTTTCCCAACTCTTCACAGTTCCTCTCAGCAACTTATGAAACTAATCAGATGCTATTTCACCAAAGGATGAGGGGAACACCTTGCACAGCAGCTGTTCATTCTCGTTCCACAAAGCCATTGAATTTAAATACGAGACAACATGAAAGTTTGGATCAGACTTACCATTATAAATTTGGAACCTCGGTATGTGGAACCTCTTTGGGGCCTCAAACGCATCCAACTCCACCGAGAACGGCGTCCTCGACTTGACAGGGGATATAATCTCGGTGTTGTGCCGTTTTATCTGAAGGTAGTCCTTCAGATCCTCCTTTGTTTTGCTAGGAGCTCAGCTATCAACAGATTTCAGTCTCTTTGGCGTACTACTCCCTGTGTAATTATGCGTCCATTTGGACATCTCCTCGTCCACTACATCAAAACAAAGGCCTTTCCCCTTGATATGCAGAGGTTCTTTGACATTGGTCCCCTTGGTTTGTGGTGTTTTATGCGACTCACCTCTCACTGACTTTGTTCGCCTGACATCCCGTGACGGCCAATGTGAATGTTCATTTTCCTTGCTATGCTGTGGGACTACTGGGATTGTTTTCTGCTCCCATTTCTGGGCGTCAATCTTGGTCGCTGGTACCGGTATATCTGCAACGAGAATGGTGGTTGCATCACGTTATTCTGCATCATGAAGTTGACAAGTTTTTGCAGGTTTGCCAATTTATTTGCCATCATTTTCATCTTGTCGTTCCTCATCAGGCATCTATCCTTCCACACTTGGAGGTCGCTTTCGTTGTAATACTTATCTCGGCCAGCTTTCTTCGAGGCATTACCCTCCTTGTCGACGTCTTTCTCCCCAGGATCCGGATCCTGTGCTCCGTTATTACGCTTTTCCCCTTCGACGTTGAGATCTGCATGTTCACAACTCTCACTGTGGATGTCGTCCCCAATCTTCTCTTCCTGCCCATTTTTGACCATCTATTCTCTTTAAGTTTCCATAGACGGCGCCAAATTGTGGACGTTGATTTTTGACCACACAACCAAACAGGGAACTCAGCTAAAGAACACCGGCAGAATAGATTAAACCCAACAACCTGCACAAGAAGATGAGAATCTGGTCCACTTGAGGGCACTCCGACAATCAAGTTAGTAATCAATATCTCTCACAGATAGCAAACAGTGCTTAAACTCACAAAAAAGAACTTACCTCAGACCCACGAGGGTGCCTTACTTTTATAATCAACAGTGACCTGATCTCTTTAAAAGCCTCACTTCGACGGACTCAGGCTCAATACTCATCCTGGATCATTATCTAGATAGAGACAAATTCTTCTTGAGTCTTATCTTTATCCAGACTGAGATACTCCCTTGTGCTAGGACTCTTGTCCCTTATCTGCTTATCTCAGATTCCGATATCTCCGCAGATAAACTCGGTCTAGCTGAGATAATCTCAGCCGCATGCCTAGGCCACGTGGCATCTCAGTTGACACTTTGGCGTCACCTTAGCCACGTCTTGTCATTCATAAAATACTCCCCCACAAAACTTATAAAAAATTCACCTTGTTTGGCTTGATTTTCAAAACAAAATTGATGACTTGGTATTTTTTAGTTTCTTTTTATATAGATTTTTTTTCATGTATATATATATTTTTAAGTGCATTTAGAATATGTGCGTCTAAAAATAAAAAATAAAAAATCACTAAATACAATAAAATATGTAAAAGAAGATACCAAAAAATATTTATAAAAAAAAAAAAAAAAAAAACATGCAAAACAAATATAGTTGTTTTACTTTGGTCTCATCCTAATGAACCGATCTATATGTACTTTAGTTGAATAGCCATTTGCTTCTAATGTTTTCGTTAATTCACAATTCTGTGTTTGTCAACTTCCAATGTGGTTTCTCTAATGATTTTAACAACTAAAAACCAACTCCTGGCTAACTTTTGTCACAGAAGTTATGAATCAATTATTATTATTATCAAATATAAATATTGATGATTATTTTTTTCCATTACAATAAATTATTATTGTAATGTTGTTTGAAATTAACTTTTTTAGTATTTTTTTTTTTTGTTAATTTTTTCATTTGAGGTTAATTTGGACGGAATGTGTGACAATACCTTTTGTCCACAAATCAAGGGAGCATATATTTATTTCCAAATGATGAGGAGATAAAATGCACTGTAAAATAAAGTTGGTCTTTTTCTTTGAACCTTTTTGGGCTTGAGATGAATTAAGGTCAACAAGCGATACAAGTGTATATCGGTCAGATTGCTTTAAAATTGGGTAGTCCAGTTTGGGAGGGCTAAATGGACAAAAAATTCTGATCCAGGGGTCCAACCAGACCTTCTAAAACACGTTTTTCTTAAAAAAAAAATGTGTAATAATCTAAATAAGTGCACTTTTTAACTTTTTACGAAAAGATGTGTAGAAAAGTAGAGAAGTGATGTGATGAAAAAAAGATGAAAAGATAAAAAGTATGTACTTATTAGTACACCCCAAACAAGGCCTTAATTCCCCAGCCAAAAAACATAAAATTGATATTTGTTTGATGAATTGCACTTCTTTATTTAATTTAATTTTAATTTAATTTTTTATTTTCTACCTTATCTACACAACAAATGATATGTGTGTACATCAATACCATTATATTTAGAAAATAATGGTCCTACGGTGACGCATGAATTCGTTGTTTAAATAATAAATGTAATAAGGATCATATTTCTACTGCTTACTCTTAATTTGGAAAACATACCTTAACTATGAGGGAACTCTTCGCTTATATTTGAATAATAGAGAGTTTCGAAGTAAAATTATATAAACAAAAAAGTGAATTTACCTTAAAAAAAATACATTAATGTTAGGATGACTATATTTTTTTCATATTTTATTTGTCATCTCTTTTTAGCACAATCAAAATTTTAAAACAATGAATCTCATACGAATACGTTAATCTCTAACTATTGTGATTATACCATATTAGGTGGCATATACTTTGATAAATAAAAAAAAATACAAAAAATATATTATATAACACTAATGATTATAATCACTAAATTATTGTGATTATAATTTAATATTTTTAACTCAAATTATTAAATTATATATTTTAAAAACGTGTTATGTAGTGATAAAAAAACATAACAAATTTATTTCAGAAAAATCATGAGAAACCAATTTCGATCAGTGGGCTACAACTCAAGTAGATTGTTAGTTTGGTAAATGTTATTTTTTTGCTTTTTGGATTAAAATTCACAAAAAAATAAAATGGGTTAAAATAATCAATAAGATAAAATTAGTCTAAGATCCCTCTTCTATTTTTGGTAATAGAAGAGATTCACAATATTTTTTTATGATATTTAAGGTCTCTCCCCATATATCACAGAGAAATTTAACTCTCTCAAATCAAACTCATTTCTCTCTCTTTACCTTTCCTATTTCATCTCTCTCTCTCTAAATCCAAACCTCACTTCACTCCCTCATAGTCCGGCACCTCACCAAGGAAGACAGAGTCTACGGCCTCCCTTACCGCCGGCTCACCGATTACTCTTACTTCGTTGAAGATGTCGTCCTCACTTCCGATGGCCAATTCACTCTCTTCGACAGTCGGGACTCTGAGGTACTGTTTGGGATTGGAAGAAGAGCAGAGAAAAGCTTGAGTCTCTGACGCAGTGAGGGAGTCGCCAAGGAGGGAGAAGACGAGGAAGAAGAAAAGGAGCACGGCGGCAAAGAAGGCGGCGGAGACTAGATCTAGGAGGTGCCACTGCCTAGGGTTGCATTTTGATAAGGAGAGATTAGGTGCCCCGCCATCTCTAGTTTTGAACGAATTCTCAATATTTGATGTTGATGATCATATAGATATAGATGGGTTGGGTGGTCTCAACCAAGCTTTATTGCTTCAGAGTTTTGGAAATAATGGGTCTTTCTCTGGAGAGAAAGAAAATTTCTCTCGGTTTTTATGAATTTTTGTGAATTTCTCTGGGTTGGAAGGAAATTTTCTCTAAGTTTTTGTGAATTTCTCTGAGTTTGAAAGGAATTTTCTATGGATTTTTGTGAATTTCTTTGGAGTTGAAATGAATTTTTCTAGACTGAAAGAATTTCTGTGGGTTGAAGTGAGTCCAGAGAAATTCTGGTAAGATTTTCTCCATGAAGTCGAATTTTTCCTAGATCGATTTAAGAGATCTTAGATATTATTAAAATATTAAATCTTTTTTATACTATAAAGTCTTAATATCAGGGATCCTTAAAACAAAATCTTTTTATTTTTTCTCTCACAAATATCACATCTAACTATAACAAAATTTAACCACCTTTCTAAATATAAATATTTTAATCTATTAAAATAACTAAAATTTAAAATAACTTATTAAAATAACTAACTTTCTCAACGAGACTATAAAAATACTGTTTTTTCGTTTTTTTTAAAACAAATTATAGAGGCACTGTTTGGGAAGTGGGCATTGGGGGTGACAATAGCCTGGACGGTAAAAAAAAGAAAAAAAAAACAAAACAAATACAAACAAAATGAATCACCCAGTTAAAAAAAAAAAAAAAAGCAAAAACAGAAGCAAAAAAAAAAAAATCAAAATGAATCACGTGCCTGGCCAGTTCAGTGTGGATGGATCAGGCAGTGAAAAGTCGGTTTTGCCCCTATGTGCCGAGAGTTAGCTGTCGCTTACATCTCTTTTGAATGGTCAAAGCACGTGACCAAATTATGCTTGGAACAGGCGTTTGTTTGTTTTTGGAGATAGGATTGAGTGTATTTATAATAAGTGGATTAATAGTGAAGAAATTAAATAAAATTATATTTATTTTGATAATAGTTATTAATGTAGAGATTGTTAAATTATTTTTATATAAAATAAATGTAAAATAATAAAATAAATAAAAAAATAGAAAAATATTAAACATTAATGTTTTAAAAAAATGCCAAACATGTAAAAAAATAAAATTAAAAATTTCAGAAAAAAATAAAACAAATAAAATAATAATTTTACTTAACAAAAAATACAAAAAATTAAACATTAATATTCAAAAAAAAATGCCCAACATGTAAAAAATAAAATAAAAATAAAAAAATTATAATCCCGCAGACTATTTTTCTAATACCAAGTCTTGAAGTCCCATTCGAATCCCCTCCCCACACTACTAGAAATAAGACTTTTTGCGTCAATTTTTTTGTGACTGATTATTTAACCGTCGCAAAAAATCATTTTTTACACCAAATTGTCATTTTATTTAAACCGCCAAATCGTGTTCTTAACTTAAACAACAAAAAGAAAAAAAAATTGATTTCGATTCTCTTTCAATTTCCCAAATCGATCCCTTATTTCCCTACAAACGATTGATCTAAGGGCCGACCTCCAGCGGTATCTATCCCGTATTTCCCAAATCGATTTCCCAAATCGATCCCTTATCTCTTTCAGCCCTATCTATCCTTTATTTCCCAAATCGATTTCACTCTCTTCATTGAAGACCGACCTCTAACGGTATGAACTCTCTCTCTCTCTCTCTCTCTCTCTCTCTCCACTCATCACTCTTCATTCTCTCTCGTTCGACTCTCTCTTTGGACTCTCCATCACAATTTTATTGTTCATTTGAAGATTTTGATCAATTGTTGATGAAGATTTGAAGGTTTTGATCGATTGTTGATGAAGATTTGAAGATTTCGATTGATTCATAATCGGTAAGCCTAATTTCTATGAATGAATCCAACTTTCTCTCTCTATTATATCTATTAGATGTGTTTAATGATTTCAATATTCTGCGATTTGGAGGTTTTGGGGAGGTTTTAGTTCTCTCCTCTGCATTATTCTGTTGAATTTCAATATTCTATTGATTTCAATATTCTGTTAAATTTAATTCGTTTTTGAAAACAATAGAGGTGTTTGAACCTCTTAGAACAATCTCTATCTGCTCTTACTGTTTTTACTGTGATTTCATATGTGTTGTGTTGATCCAGAATTGTTGATCCAATTGCTTGCACACAGCCATGTTAGGTACTAATAGCATGAGTACAAATAAAGCTTTGAGTATGTTGTTGGTTCTATAAGCATTTTATTTATTGTTCATTTTATATCATCGCAAAAGTCAAAGATGAAAAATCCTTCTGTAGTTTGTCAATATTTATTTAAGGAGTGCTTTTCTCTACAAAAGTTTTTTTTTTTTGGAAAATCCCACGAAGCCTTCACTCTCTCAATCTCCTCCTTTCCTCTTCATCTTTCAATCCCAACAAGGTATTTCAATTTCTCTCTCTCTCTCTCTCTCTCTCTCTCTCTCTCACTTCAGTTTTTTTTTCCGAAACCCTAACTTTCTCTCACTAGAGATTCTTTTTTTTTTTTGTTGTCATAGATTTCTTACTGCTCAAATTCTCGGCGCCCTAGCTGTATGGCCGTCAAATCCCAAACGACGATGTCGGAGAAATCGATATCAGAAAATAGAATGCTGGTGAGTGTACCATCCTTTCGGTTGCTGAGAAAGTGCTGGAAAATTGAAGGGAATGAGGGAAATTTCTGATTTCTGTTTGGCATTGGAATTCATGCATTTTCTCAGTAACCAAAGAGAGCATTTAATTCGATCAGGTTCTCATATATAATTGTGTTGGTTTTCAGGTGTTTGTTCCTTCACATCCACTAGTCAAGCACTGGGTTGCTGTTCTTAGAAATGAGCAGACTCCTTGCCCCATCTTTAGTGAGTGACCCTTCAATTCAAGTTACTGCATCTCTCTCTCTCTCTCTCTCTCTGCTATTTTATTTTGTACTACTGTTTGGTTGATTAGATAAAATTAGCTGCAAATTTTAGTAACGAATCAATAACGAAGTCAGGGTCCTTTTAACATTTTCAAATCTTGATGTGGCTGCAAATTTAGTTTGCATATCCTTGCTGTGAGCGTTGTCCTTGTGATGGGAATCATGATTCTTTACATTTGAATTCTTAGTTCTAATTTAAAATCACACCAATTTAAAATTCCAGTTTGATAGTTTAGATAAGGTACAATCAAAAGAAACATAATTTATGTAGAGTATGTTGCTGTAACAGATACTAATTTTTTAAATTCGAATTCTTAGTTCTACGTAAAACATTAGTGTTTTGATTGAGTGGGGGGGAAATGAAGGATTTGAAAGGAAATTAATTTTGACCTTGTTTAGATTGTTTTTAAGGGAAAATCATTGAATAGTCTGGGAGTACCTTGTGGTATTGTCTATGTGGTGTGCCCGAAAAATGAGAAATTACAACCCACACTAAGTGGACCATCACTTGTCTCCCAACTACCTAACAAGTATGATTCACCATGTCCCACCAATACGATTTCCCACTACGCTATTGGTTTGGACCACCACATAGACAATGCCACGTGGTGCTATGAGAGTACCCAATGATTTCCCATTTTTAAGTAGGGGAAAGGAAGAGCATGGAGGGGTTGTGAGGGGAGACAGGGCCCACATTTTGAGCATTTATCTTGCCCCCAAAATTGGGCGGAAACAGAGGGGAAATGAAGTGCTTGTTGGTAATATTTTTTTTAATCCCTACTTCTCAATTATACCTTTAAAAAAGGTTTTAATACTTTGTTACAATAATGACCACATGTAGTTGCATCAATAGTCTTGCAACAGAAAATGCCATTGAATTGGAAGTCCGATGAAAAGTGGCACCAATTGAAGATAAGATGATGAACAATTGTTTGAGATGGTTTGGTCACGTGCATCATAGACTAATTAACACAACTGTAAGGATGATTGATTTGATCCTACTTTGGTCACGAGCATCATAGACTAGATAACGTGCATGTAAGGAGAAGTGATTTGATCCACGTGACTAGTTAACATGCATGTAAGAAATAGAGGAATGCTAAGAAGAACTTGAGTTGATGTGATAAGAAAGGACATGAATATCTTAAATTTAAGTAATGATATGACCAAAAAAGAACCAAATTGGAGTAAATAGATCCATGTAACCGATCTCAAGTTATTGGGACGAAAGCTAGTTGAGTTGAGTAGAGGATTTAGACAAACCATTTGAAGAAGTACAACCTTATGTCCTTCTTTAGATTCAGTTTCCAAAATATTTCATGTTCATGTGTTCGTTATGGTTTTTGTTGCTCAAAAATGTTGTATTTGTTTTCCCATTACTTCAAAATTTTAATTTTTTTTTTCTTTATTGATACATTAATGTAATGTATGATTATAATCATTACAGAAAATGCCATGGCTGAGTTAGGGAGGCTGCTTATGTATGAAGCATCAAGGGATTGGCTGGTGAGCTAATATTCGATGCCTGTTATTTATTTTCAAACAATATTCATGCTATGGATACTTTAAAAAATAGTATATTATGTGGGTCTAATACAGAACTTAGAAAATTGGACAATCATTGATTTATAGGGGATAATAACATTATGTGAACAACTCTTTCTTTGAAGTCAATTGCAACCTGTTTATCAGTGGTAACAAGGCCCATAATAGAATTGTTGGACTGTGGTTGTTAACATTTGATTGTCTTTTTCTCTGCTGAGTCTGCTTCTATTATTTACTATCAAACAGTGTTGCAAGAAATACATGAACAATTAATATTATGACCACAAGAACTCATGCGTCCAAGGTACTTGACAATGCCCTCTCTCTCTCCCTCTCTCTCTCTCTCTCTTTACATTTCTTCTTTCTTCCACAATCTTGAGAGGATTTGTTTTCTAAGGCGATTGCGAGAAGGTTTTGAGGAGGTAGGCTATGAGTAATTTTGGGAGTCTGACACATTTGGAGTCTGTTTTTTATAGGAGGTGGTTAAAAAAGAGTTGTGTTGGAAGCTTTTTTGGTTTCTTACCTTTTTTCTTTTGTGGAGGATGGGTTTGAGTGGGTGGCTTTGGTTTTCTAAAGGCCATGATTTTTTTGTTCACTTGAGCTTGGGTAGAGTTGGAATGGTGAACTATGGAGGTTTCCTCAGTATATTGATGGTGACTTCAATGTTTGATTGGAATTTCTTACTGAATTGTTGGTGGTTGGTTAGAGAGGGCTATGGGATTGTTTGATAAAATGTCAGTTTCTGTGTTAGATAGAACTTTGAGAACGCTGAAGGAGAACTTGAAAAGTTGGAACAAGGAGGCCTTTTGTGGCTCATAGAGCGTGCTTGAAAAATAAAAGAGTTGGATTGCAAAAGGGCGTGGAGGCCTTTGTGCAGAAAAGAAGAGAGGAAGATGTAAAGAAAGTAATTTGGCATTTGTATAGGAATAGTATTGCATCCGTGGTTTTGGTGGGCTTTTTAAAACTGGGAATTCCAATCTCTGGAGGCATTCTTTGATCCAAGGGAACCGGTTGCGGTTAGTATATCAATCTCGTTTTTAAAATTTTATTCTTGTCTCTCCTTTCTATGTAATGGATAATCTGAATTTATTTCTTATCTTCTTGTTGTGTATTTAGTATAGGAAGTTCCCCACAATACATTTGTTGCAAGCTAGTTGGGGTTCCCTTTTTTAAGATTTGATGATAACAATGTTACAAATTTATGAATGTGACCTGCTTTAGAAATTATTTAATCTTGGAAGAGTATAGCTTTTCGGTAGCCATCATCTGATGCACTATTTATTTAGCTTTGCAGACTGTTCCTATCTTGAGAGCCGGTCTTGCTCTAGCAGAACATGCATCATCAACTGATATGGTAAACTAGGATCACTGGTGGAAGACATTGTTGTGGAGTATGTAACTGATATGGTAATCTGGGATTACTTGTGTCTACTTCATGAGTTGCTGGCAATTCATAGTAAAGGATTTCAAACTCCGTATCTCCTCCTCTTTCCCCACTAATGCTTGGTTGGTAGCAGAGTTAAGCAAAGTCCTTCTCTAATTCTATTGGTGTTCCAAATTATTCTTTCATGTGATATGGAGTTTTCAAGATAGTATTAATGCAAAACCCTCTTTTTGTTCCCTTTGGGTGTCATGTAGGCATTGCCTAGAGTACACTTTTGAGAGGGTTCATTTACCACTGTCTGTTAACCCCTTTGACTACCTCATATCAAATTTCTTTCTCACACAATGAGATGAGTTTCTGTCATGTCTTGATAATGGAATGGCTTTCCAATTCAATCTTTTACTGTTTTGTTTATGCACGGTAGAAAGTTGCATTATGTAGGCCTTTGTTACATGCTATTTTTGTGATTTTGTTGATTGTTCATCACTTGCAAGTGTTGGTATTTGGTTCATTCACCGAAGATGAAATCAAGTCCTTCCAGAGGCAGCCACCAGAGATTGATATAGAAATTAAGTTTGGTTCTTTGGATGCTGAAACTTTAAGATCCTTGGGCATTTTCAACAGTAAACTGACAGAATATGACTTTTCTACAGGTGCATAAAGCTCAAGATACTGCATCAAAAAGGGGAAAGCTTCTAATTGATGACTTTACGTTCTTAATAAGGAAGGTACCTTTCTTCCTTGCTCGCTCTCTCTCTTTTTTTACTCTTGTTTTTTTCACATGTAAACCAGTGAAGCTTAGTATATCAGAGATCAAAATTGCCGGATTAAGTGATCCCATAGTTAAGCCTGAAGTTGCTCTCAAGGTAATTGAAACTCTTGTTGCAAATCACTGATCTGCTATAGAGAGAGGTCACTATGACATAGTTTTATTTTGATTATTTCAAGCTAAACTAACACATTGAAGTGCATTAAATTTTCCGGTCAAATTTGATATATGTTTTTGCAAATTTTGTTGAGAGAATAGTTGATATGATCGAGCCGTTGATGTTGGGAGCCAAATATTATGTTGTTTTTTTTTTTTTTTTTTTTTGAAGACTTGAATTTTTTAGTACAGTGTATTTAAGGATGGTTAATGGATAATGTCTATTATAAATTTAATTAATTTGTCAATTTTGTTATTTTTCATTTACAAAAAAATTGTTTGGTGCTTATAATTGATTTTTTTTGTTGTAGCAAACTCACATATGATTTTTTTTTTAATAAATAATTATTTGCGACAGTAAAACAATGGTCGCTAAAAGTGTTTTTTATGTTTTAATTTTTTTTTACGACGGCAAAATAGCTGTCGCAAAAAGTAGTTTAGGCGGTCGCAAATTATTTGCGACTGTTGTTTTGCCGTCGCAAAAAGTATTTGTCACCCCCACATTTGCGTCCCCCATTTGCGGTCGCATAGGCCGTCGCAAAAAGTCTTTTGCGACTGTATTTTTATTATTTGCGACGACATGTGACGGTCGCAAAAAGTGTTTTTTTTAGTAGTGCCAAGGGGATTCATAATTCGGAACTCACTATCAATCCCCTCCCCATCTCTCAAAACAAACATAATGTTAATAGATATCAGCTCACTACCAATCCCAATCCTCTCTCTAACTCTCTAAACAAACGGACCCAAGGGGGTGTGTTGTAGGGAGAACTTGAAAAATACTAAGGATACCTTTTTTTGGGATTTAAATAATCTCTTTTGAATCTCAAGTATTGATGTATGTGTGAAAACACACATACATTAATGATTGGGATTAAAAAAGAGTTGTGAGGATTTTCAAAAAATGAAGTTTCAATCGTTATTAGGAGAAATTATTGGTTGATTCTGACGTACCATCACGTCGTGCCTTACATTTATTTTTGATTAATGAAGAGAGTATGGTTTATGATTTTGTATTAAGTAATTAGGGAACATGATAAGATATGAAGATTTATGATTGATTAGGAATATGACCACGTGATATTTCTGAACCAACCACTAATTTTTCATGTTGTAGGGACAATTTTTTCTTTTGATTCAACAAAAAAAAGTCAACCTATCTTCGGAAGCAGAAAAATTAAAATAATTTACTAAAATAATCAAATAATAAAAAAAATATTTTATTTTCAAACGTAGCCAAACTTAAATTTGGTTTTTTAATGAGTTGAGAGTAGAAGCAAAACCGATTCATGTCTTCGTTTTTTGATAATAATTTTATTTTTTTAATTATTCAAATTATTTTTATTTATAAATTATAAACAAAAATTATATCAAACAGATTAATACAAAATTTTAAAATAAAAATACTTTATAAAAGCATTTGAATCAAAAAAAAAAAAAAAGGGGGAGGAACTAAAGACTTCGGTAACCAGCTGGATTAAATTTAAAAAGTGTCTTATATCACTGTCTTACAATTTCAATTATCACTGTTGTTTTTTATTATTTATTATAGGGCAAATTACACTAATAGTCCCTATAGTTTGGGGGTCGTGTCACTTTGGTCCCTGACTTTTCAATTATGACACTAACAGTCCCTATAGTTTGGGGCTCGTGTCACTTTGGTCCCTGACTTTTCAATTATGACACTAACAGTCCCTATAGTTTGGGGCTCGTGTCACTTTGATCCCTGACTTTTCAATTGTGACACTAACAGTCCCTGAATTTTGAATTTTGTTCCAAATAAGGACAATTGAAGATACCATTACTCAATTTTAAGAATAAAGTCATCAATTTGATAAAATATAAACTAATTTGACAAAAATAAATGTCAAAAAAAATATTTTTGAATTTTTAAGCATTATTTCTACCCACTAGAGATAAAATTATACAAAATTAATAAATCTTTTAAGCATTTATTTATTTACCAAATTAATTCTTATTATGTCTTTGGTGGGTAGAAATAATGCTTAAAAATTCAAAAATATTTTTTTTGACATTTATTTTTGTCAAATTAGTTTATATTTTATCAAATTGATGACTTTATCCTTAAAATTGAGTAATGGTATCTTCAATTGTCCTTATTTGGAACAAAATTCAAAATTCAGGGACTGTTAGCGTCACAATTGAAAAGTCAGGGACCAAAGTGACACGAGTCCCAAACTATAGGGACTATTAGTGTCACAATTGAAAAGTCAAGGACCAAAGTGACACGACCCCCAAACTATAGGGACTATTAGTGTAATTCGCCCTTTATTATATATACATTAACAATCTTTAACATAAAATATACTTCTTGAAAAAATAATCTAAAAATATTAATATAATTATATATAGTAATAAAAACAAAAAATAAAATAGAATAAGAATAACAATTCCTTTCATATATTTCTAAAAGTTACTAGCTAGACCCTCACGCGCTACGCTCATGGGGGTCGTATTGCTATTAGCTTTTTTAAACTATCTTCATATGTGAAAACACACAGTTGCATTCTTAATTATATAGTTGTTGATATTATTCTGCCTATCAAGGTGCTCAAAGCATTGAATTTGTCAATTAATCATGTTTATATATATATATCAACTATTAAAGGTATTGTTCCTCTTAAAAAATAATCTAATCTTTTCATATGATTCATTATGTTAATTATATAGTATTCTTATTTCATCTATTTTATATCTTCTTTTAAAATTTTAGTTTCTAAAAATATAGTTAAACGATGTAATATGATTAAAAATGTCATATTGGGACAATTTTTTTTTTTAAATATCATGTAATAATTTAAATTTTCAAAATTCAATTAGAGGATATTCTAATATGTTCAAAAGTAGTAATAATAATCATTTGTACTTTGGAAGATCATAGTATATGGACCATTTTTATTTTCAATTAAAAAGCAAGTATGAAAATGAAGAAAAATCATATAACTTTCATTAAACATGAAATATGCAATCAAATATTGGATAATGTTATCAATAATGTTACTTCTAAATGCGGATATAACATGAGTGAAAAAAGTTATCACAAACCGCATAGAACGCATATTTAAAAATATCAAGTAAACAAAACTAATAAGAAAATATTATCATAAGGGAAAAGTGGAAAAAATATATTAAAGAATAAAAATTTAGTGGGATCCAGCTCCTAAGTAGTTTTTAGTTCAATAAAATACAATTGAAATAAAATGATCATTCTATTCTCAAGTTTAATTTATCATTACTACTCCCTAAATAAATCTACATATATTATAAATAAAATTATCATTTACTATTATAAATGAATGTTATTTCATAAAGGAATGAATATTTATTAAAGTTCACACAAATGATTGTTATTTCATACAAAAGCTAAGGAGTAAATATTTATTAAAGCACACATAGCATTAGAGGTTTTCTACAATAACTTACTTTGCCTTGTTCGGAAATAGTAAATGTGTTTTTTGGATAATTTTCTCACATAGCTGACACACTATATCCTTGATTTATCAAAAGCAAGAAGAGTTAAACACTGCAAAAACGAAAAAAAACAAAATACATTAGCTTATATTCAAATCGGAATACATAAAATCAAATAGAAAGCAATTTAAAATTTTTAGCAAAGTAAAAGCTCACCCGAAATTCTTTTTGTTGAGTAAGAAGTGGATTTGTAACTTCCAAAAAATGTTGCCTCCATTATTCTCCTATGAAATGGTGGTCCAAATAATGGTAGCATCCCGTACAAATACATGTTGGCTTTTGGTTAGTTGAGCCAACAGTAGTGTCTCATGTCAACCAATTAGAGGGACTATGGGAAGACACATTAGGCACTCCCAAACAGAGCAAACGAGAAACAACCACATAACTGTTACAATAAAGGGTCAATAAGAGCTATGTTTGGGAAGTTTAATTTGATGTAAATAGTTAATCTTGTAAGACTTGTTGAGTATATCATTAATAAAAAAAAATTCAATTAATTGAGCATTCATATAGTCACATGATCCGATGATATTTGTTTTTTAAAAATTAAATAATCAGTATAAATTTGATAATAGACTCTCTTTTTTTCACATAAATACTACTCAATTATATAATTATCAATATCCAATTAATTGAATTTTTTTAATGATTTTATTGATGAATTCTACAAGTTTTTTGACAATCACAACAAAAAATAATAACTTCCACCACATCATGAATTGTGAGCTGCAACCTCTTTTTCTAGCACATGTATGTATTTATCTAAACTTTCTTCAAATAGTGTGCAAGAAACGGTGCAATGGAGATTGTTTGGTTCAAATGAAATTGTATTAGCACAATAAAGATAAATTAGATAATTACATAGCGTTAGATTCATTTCACTTGCTAACTTACATTCTTTTGTACAATAGTTATAGAATTAATACAATCAAAGTATGTGTATAAGAAATATTGAATTAATTTGAGTACATTAATAATTGAATATAATTTCTTTTTATAAACGTTGTGAAAAAATTGTTTTACGGGAATAATAAATTAATCTACTAAATATTTTTGACTTTTTCAAAAAAATACATAATATCTAATTTTTCAAATTAAAAAAAAAAATGACACGTACCTCTTGTATTAATAAAATACTTAAAAAAATTGACAGTATTGACTAAAATATGAAATAATTGGAAGAGTTGTGCTACATCTCCCTAATTTTGCCCTCCTAATTCCACCCTCAATGACATGGCCCACACCCTTCTCTCTCTTATATTTAGCATCCTTAATTCCACGTCATTGAGAGTGAAATTGGATGAGCAAAATTAGGGGATTACTATAATTAGGAATCATCTTATCCATGGTGAAGTACTCATAAAAGCAAAAGTTAATAAATTAACTTTTATAAAATTAATGATAAAAAAAGAATGGCAAAACCAGACAGAAAACTGAAATTGGATAGTCACAGCAATAAGAGATTCAATTATTTGGTCATTAATGAGCACAAAGGAAAAAGATAGATACATGACGGATCCTATTTTGATAATCAAAATTATTTAATGTGTAGAATTTATCAAGTATTTCATTCTTACAAAAAATCATGTTGATTGGATATCGATAGTTATTTGATCGAATCAGATTTCTGTCAATAATTTATTTTGAAAATCATATTTATCGTTGATAGAAATACGATTGAATCAAGTAGTTATTAATATCCGATTAACGTAATTTTTCACAAAATACACATTAAAGATTCAAATAATCAAAACAAAACGCGTCATGAGCTCTTAAAGCATCCACACCAAACTCTTTAAATTTTTAGTCAAATTAAAGCTATTTCATTATTTTAGCTAGTCACATTTTAACACTTGCTGTATCAAACTCTTTATTTTAATTTATTCTTATTAAATATTATTTTTTTATTGTATTTGATATTCTTTCTTTTTTTAATTGATAACTTATCAACCAAATAAATTTTTAAAAAAAAAAAAAATTGCCGTTGACCGGTTGACCGGCCGGACTTCTGGGCGGACATCCGATAACACACAAGTAGCGATGAACAGTGCCTAGCTTGTTATAACGAGTTACTGTAGCCATCGTAAATTTTGACGAGCTACAAGCGAGTTTGATAGAGTTGGTTTTTTAAAAATTTTAGCTAAAAAATAAATTTGAACAGTTTGATGGGGATGAGCTTATAGACTTAAGATCGGATTATATCAATTTTAAGCGATTACATCAAGTTTTTAATTGTTAAATTAAAAATTAATAATTTATCTATCAAATTTATTTATCGGACTAAACAAATTTAGAAATTTGGAGGTAGCGGTACGGTTTAGTGTTTAGGATAGTTTGGGAAGACTAAATAAGTACACTTTTTATCTTTTTTGACTAAAAAATTGAGGTTGAAAATATGGATGTTTGGGTTAACTTTTTGATTTTTTATGAAAAAATATGTAATAAAAAATTGTGAAAATTGGTTTTTAGAGGAAAATTTGAATTAGGAGTTGTGCAGCCGTAATTGTTGACTTTTGGTGAATAGTGTTAACTTTTTAACTTTTTGAATAACTTTTTAGCTTTTTGAATTATTTGAGAGTACCCAAACAAGGCCTTATTGTCCCTCTTCCGAACACACGCCACATGTCCTCTGCTCTGCACATGCATCTGCGGAGCGTCTTCTTGTCTTTGTCTTTCATGAAGACTCTCTCTCTCTCTCTCTCGGCACACAATCACTTAGATTATTCAGCGTAAATTCTGCTGAATGGAGACTGTTTCTAGCGATTCTGAATATGGTTTTGTAGAGATGTTTTGAATGGGTGATTGTGCAGTAAAAATTAAATTTGTGGAATATGAGATTTATATATAGAATAAAAATGAATAATAAGAGAATAATTTTAAGTAATTTTTGAATTCATAGTATTATTATTAATTTAAATCATATATGTTTATTTGCTAAATCTTAAATTTTTTTAATGTTAAATAATGTTTGCTTATGTTATGTTTTTGTTTAACTATTGAATATTATAAGAGTAGTTTGTGCGATGGACATATTATTATTATTTTTGAAATTTATGATAAGTTAAATTTTTTTGATAATGTTATATTATTTTTTTTAAGAACAGATTATGTGAAAACATAATTTCAATAATTTTTATGATTTAGTTTGATTATAATTTTGGGAGATTTATTTATAAGTCCTTTTTCAGAACCTTATGCTAGGCTAAGTCCTGTGTAATATCTTATAGAGTCTCAAGTCTTATTTTTATAAGAATGTATTCCACGAGATCCTAATATTTTTACCCTTCATTTTTTTCCACCAACACAGACTCCAATGTTGCTGCTGGATTCGGATCTGCATTCCGATCTCTTCAAGCTCGCTGTACCGCACCGCATGGAGTCGATGATCATCTTCCGGAATGAAGCGCCGGAAAAAGCTGTCCACAGGCGGTAGTTCCCGGCGGCCTCCAAGTCCACCGATCCAGCATCGTCCAGGTCCACCAAACGAACGAGGAAGTGAAGTTTTGTATTGTAATTATTATGCATGTGCTGGTGCAGGTGGCAGAGTGATTCCATTCGGATAGGAGAGAGAACGAGGAAGTGAAGTTTTGTACGTTTCCACCCCAATTTTTTTATAAGAAGTCCTATTTAGAAGTCCTATCAGTTAACATGACCCCTTATCTTATAAAAAAAAATCCTATTTAAATGGAATTGTTACGATTGATTATGCTTTGTGATCATATATATATATTTTTTGATGTTCTTCACATATATTATTGATAATTTTTTAAATTTTATAATTAATAATACAAAATAAAAATATATTAAGATTATATATCTATTTCAAAACAAACAAATTAAAAAAATAAAAACTTATTAAGTTTGCGAAACGTAACGTGACACATTACGTTACGTTTATATAAATGTCACATTACGTTTATATAGTGTCACGTTACGTTACGTTTATGTAGGTGTCACGTTGCGTTCATATTGGTGTCACGTTACATTTATATAGGTGTCACGTTACGTTACGTTTACGTAGATATGTCACGTTACGTTTATATAGGTGTCACGTTACGTTTATGTAGGTGTCACGTTACGTTACGTTTATGTAGATATGTCACGTTACGTTTATATAGGTGTCACGTTACGTTTATGTAGGTGTCACGTTACGTTACGTTTATATCAATTTCCTATATATGGTTTTATTACTTATTTATGATATTAACAACTAATATTGAGGGTAAATATGTCAAGAAACTTCCCATAGGACTTATGGGAACATAAGTTTTTTTGTGGGACCAAATGTAGCACAAGTCTCTCTAATAGGACTTCTAAATAATTTTCCCTATAATTTTTTTAAACCGTAGACAATAAATTGATTTTGATTTTATCCAAAACAAATCCGAGGGGGGATCATGCTTATTTCTGGTGGTGAGCTTCTGTCAACTCTCGTTCACTGTTTGACTGAACAATATGATGATAAATTATTCAAGTCAAGATGAGCAACTGACAATAGGACATGTAATAGCATCCGTATTAGACTCTCTATAATAATTTTGAAGCTATTGTAGAGAGCATAGCATCAAATCCTTCCTCCATCAATCTCTCCAAATTTTTTGTAAATTAAATTTTTTTGTTAAATTTGCTACAGTACCTCAACAAAAATAAAGAGGCACTGTTCATTAGTTACATTATTTTTTATTATATTTTTTGGAGCAAAATTGGGCAAGAATCTTTAAACCGGTCGTCCACCCGGATGTACTACCGGATATCCTACCGGATGTCCCGTGAGTGCTTGTAGTAAAAGAAGAAAATGTCCAAAATTAGCATAACCGGTCGATCGGCCGGTCCACCGGTTGGTCGACCGGTCAAAGGCAAATATATATATATATTTTGTATTTTTTAAGAATTGTTTGGGTGGCACCTCATCAATTCAATAAAAAAAAATAAAATAACAAGTACAATAAGAAATTAATATTTTAATAAAAATGAGTTAGAATAGAGAGTTTGATGCAGTGAATACTAAAAAGGTAACTTGTTAAAGTAGAAAAAGTGGGTTAAATTTGACTAAAAATTTGAAGAGGCTGGTGCGGATGCTCTAAATACCTCGAAAGAGTAATAAACTAACAAAATGGAGGGTAATTTTGCGCAATTGGACATTAACAATGTGTTTGGATTGAGTGATTTGGAGAGAAAAGAAAAGAAAATAAATAGAGAGAAATGTATTTCTCTTCATTGTTTGGTTATCTTAAGTGGAGAGAAATGGGGAGAAATAGAGAGAAACTCATTTCTCTCATAACCCTTATTTTCAATCTTCCCAAAAGTGGAGAGATTGGGAGAGAAAATAAACCCACAAATATTTATATTTTCATAATACCAATTTTACCCCTATAAAAATAAAAGAAATAAAATGATTGAAAATATAAAAAAGTTGTTTTGGTAATATAATATAAAATAATTTCTTTTCTTTTCTCTTAATGAAATCTAACCAAACAAGAAGGAAAGAAATCACAATCATTTCTTTTCTTTTATTTCTTACTTATCCAACCAAAAAGGAGAGAAATTACAATCATTTCTTTTCTTTTCTTTTCTCTTATTACTTAAGTAATCATTTCTTTTCTTTTCTCCCCTAAGTTACCAAACATAGCGTAAGGGGTTGTTTGGAATATTCTAAATAAGTGTACTTTTTGACTTTTTATAAAATATAAATTGGGTTTGAAGTGATATAATAAAGAGGTGATGTGACTTAAATAAAATAATGTGATTAAAATAAGATAATAAGTTTTTAATTTTTTAACTTTTTTTAAGGGATGCTAAATCCAACTTAAATACAAATCACGGTTTGACGTTTTGTGTTAGATTCAACTTTCATTCTTTTATGTATGTTATAAATTATAAATTATAGATTATAGATTATAGACAAATGTATCTATAAGTTGAACTTTTCTTAGGTGTGCAACCCTCAAGGTTGCACACCATGTGCCACTTACACAAAAAGTGTAAGTGGAAGGTAAAAACAAAAGCAGGACTGCAAATAGAAAATGCGTAAGTGTAAGGCGTAAGTTGCACATCATAACAGAACCCTATAAGTTTTATATATGCACAGCTGGCAACAAAGACGGTTGACTCTATCTTCTTTCATACTTTTACCTGTCAATATTTTTTGATTTTCTATTTTACACACTATGTTAATATGTTGTAATAAAAAAATTACAATTCATTTAAACTTAAGTAAAAATTTCAATGGCAAAACCATGAAACAATAATAAGGTGAAATGTTATGCCTACAATGGGGTATTTTAGAAAGATGGTTAAAAGTTATTTTTTTACTTTTAATCTATTTTAAGTTATATCGGTCTTGTTTGGTTTGTTTTTGAGAAATAAATTTTAGAGAAAATTTTTTAAAATTTTGTTTGGTTTAGTAATTTTGGAAAAAAAAAATTCAAAATTACTTTTTATCTCCTACCTATCAATCAGTCACTTTTTCTCTCTCATCTCTCATTCTTAATCACTTTTTCTCTCACACACATTTACTCAACTACAATAAAATATCAAATTATCTTAAACTCTCACGCTCCACAACTATTTCCAAAATATATAACCAAACAAATCAAAAAAATTCTAAATTCTTTCCTCAAGATTTTTTTTTGAAAATTTATCTCTTAAAACTAAGCCAAACACACCCATCATCTCTCACATTTTTATACATTTCTTTTAAAAAAAATCAAAAAAAATTAAAAAATCACCTTTTAACTATCTTTCTAAAATAAGCCAATATAGTGTAACTTGGGACGTGGCTCATCCTAAAACACTCCAATCATAATCATGACACTAATCTCCGATGGTGATGGTTGTTTCTAAAGAAAAACAAGGGATTGGTTGGTTTAGTTTTAAAATTATGATTTGAATATGAAATTGTATTTTGAATTTTGAATTTTTGAATCATGATTTATAAATAATTTAAAAAAAAATTTGTTTGGTTATGAATTTTGAAAATAGTTTTCAAATAATTTGTAATTTTTTTATTTTTTATTTTTTGATTGATTGATATATAGAATGTGAGAGGAAAGAGAAGAGATGAGAAAGAAAACGTGATTAATTGATTGATTAATAGGCCTTGTTTGGGAAGTGACTGCTTTTTTTACTTTTTGACTTTTTAGCTATTTGGCTATTTTAGTTTTTATATTTGGGAAGTTGGGTTGAATTTTTTGGTATATTAAAAAATGTGTTTGAAATGATTTGAGACTGAAATGACAAATTTGTCCATAACCTCAATTTTTTTCAAATTGGTATAAAGGGGCAAAATTGTCATTTACTATCTATGTGACTAGGCTGTCACTGCACTGTCAACGTGACAGTGTAGGCTGCCCCACTGCTGAACTTTTTTTTTTTTTTTTTAAATATAAATCATTGGTTTAGGATACTATTTGAGGTTATTTGATTTTTTTTAGTGTTTGAGACTATTTTAGCCTCAAAATTGGGTTCACAAACAAGGCCATAATAATAAATAAAAAAAAGATGAGATGAGTTTTGAAAGTAATTTTAAGTTTTATTTTAAATATTTGTTTGGTTATAAGTTTTGATTCAAATCATAATTTAGGGCTGGTTTGGCAACCTAAGAAAAAGCCAAAAAGTTATCACTATTCACAAAAAAAATATTAAAAAATTAATATACAAATATTAATACAAATCAACTTTTTGGCCCAATCTAAGTACTGACGTGATGAACTAGTCAGTGAAAGGAAAAAAAATAAAAAATTCCAGGTGTATATTCACTAAATTGGATGGTAAAGTTGGGCTCGTGGGGGCCTACCATGGGTCCCGTTTTAATAATTTGAACCGTTCAATGTATAGAACTCATCTAGTACTATATGCCTGTAAAAAATCACATCTATCGGATATCGCTAACTACATGATCAAATCAGTTTTGTATAAAAATGGATGGTGTTATAGTTAACAGTTAACAAAAAAAAATTAGCACGATCAAATATCTATCGATATCCAATCAAGGTAATTTTTACAAATATATAGTACTCGACGAGTTCTACACATTGAATGGTTCCGATTAGAAAAACGGGATCCGTGGTGGGCTCCCACGGGCCAAACAACACCATCCAATCAAAGCCGGAGAAGGAGACAATATTTTTTCATCTACTCAACTAGCCGACCCCACTACCAATCCGTACAGCCTCCTACCCTATCTTCTCCTACACACTTATTTATATAATTTTTTAATACACATTTTTTCATAAAAAGTCAAAAAGTTAACCAAAACATCTATATTTTTTTTCACAACTTTTTAGTCTAAAAAGACAAAAAAAACACTTATTTAAGACACCCCAAACAACCCCTTAAAAACAGAATTGAGTGGAGAGTTGTAAACCAAACGCTATCAAGTGCTTTATTTAGAAATGTCATCAAATAGTATGTAATCATTCGGAAAATTATAGATTATTTTCAAAATATCATGTGTCCGTATTCTTAATCAATTATAATTTATTCTGTCTTCTCATGTTCTTTAATCATCAAACACAATACTTTACTTGCTTACCTTTTTCTACCAATCACAATATTATAAAATACTATATATTTATACTTCAGAATTATTGAATAATTATCCGTAATCATTCTGTATATTTGAGTACGTATTTATCACATTAGAAAAAGATTACTAAAAAACAAAAAATTTGCAAAGCATTTCAAAAATATTTAAAATAAACATTTAAAGATAAACTTTACAGTATAATAAAGGAGACTTTAAAATCATTTGTAGATTATAATTTTCCATTATACCAAGTGTTAAAAAGTGGAATAATACTATATGTATCAATTAGTGTATTAACTAATATACTAATTGATGATGTGGTATAATTTAAGAAGTTTTTGGTATTTGTAACGTGATTAATGAGTGGGGTCAATAATAATGTCATAACTAGTATTGGTACAATAATTAGTATACTAATTTGTGCATGTAGCACTACCGCAAAAAGTGTGACCGAAACAAACTGACCATTAATATATTTTTAATTGCAAATAAAAAAAAAATTGAGACATAATTATATACAATTTGAGAACCAAGTAGACAATAATTTAGAACAGAATATCTCCTAATCAGCCCTCAGATTTTAAATTTTTACACTTGTTAACTTGCAATGAATGCAAAGTGGGTATGAACTCAGAAGATAATTTGGGCACACAATTACACTTCTGCTAGCTGTTATTATTATTACTAGTTCTCATAATGGGAATTGGTGCTGAGTGAGTAACAAGAATTCAAAGTCCATTCAAAATGCATTAGAGAACACACTCAGCAATATAATAATGGTACAACCAAGTACCAACTTATCATTTATTATTCATGGTCAAATAGATTTATTAAGAAATAAATAAATAAAAATCAGCAATGCTAGGTATCATGAAAAGTCTTTCATGAAAATGATCATGAAAGATTTGTGACCTTTGGATTACACTTAGAATAAAGCACTACACACTAATCAAAGTAATCCAAGGGTCACAAATCTTTCATGATTATTTTCATGATAAAATTTTCATGATCCCTAACATTTCCCAATAAAAATTGAAGCGAGGTGTTAGTTTGGAGGAATTGGAAGGGAAGATTGGATTTCATATCTATCTATGGAGGAATTTATTGTTTAGGAGGAATTGGAAGGGAAGATTGGATTTCATATCTATCTATGGAGGAATTTATTGTTTAGTTAAAAATTCGTAGTTCAATTCCAAATAAACTCTATATCATTCATATGTGATATTATTGTGTCTTGGAAGAGGTGGAATACAAATGGTGAAATAACAATTTCATGTTATTAACTTGTAAAAAGTTACTTTTGTCCCTCAAGTACATGTATCTTAATTTTTTTCTCAAATTTTTTTTTTCTTTTTCAAATGATGGGATTAAATTTTTTTCAAATGGTGGGATAAATATTCGATTTTTTTCTCACTATTACATAGACAAATTGTTTGGTTTTATTATGTATTGTACTTAGTAAAATAAAATAAAATTTAAAAGTCTCAATTAAAAAAAAAATTATTTTTATTTTTATTGAAGTTGTATTTGTTTAATTTTTTTAAAAGTTCTAGTTAATAAATAAAATAAAATTTATAAGTCAGATCTAATATTGCTATTATTTAGTAAACAATACAAAATGACAAAATAGTATATCATTTTTCATAATATTCCAAACAAACATAGAATTCAATAAATTAGTCTTTTTCTTGACATTTAATCCTATAACTAAACAAATATAAAATACACATTATTTCCAATCAAATAATTCAAAAACTATGTATTTCAAAATTAACAATTCAATAAATTACAATATATTTTTATCCAATTAGTCCAAACAATATGACCTAAAGAGACCGTAACATTCATACAAAAGCAAAATTGCTTTCTTAAAGCAAAGTTACACATTATGTACATTTGCAATGATATTTTTAACAACAATATTTGATAATTCGAATTTTTATGACTCGAATGATTCGAATACCTCAAAATGACATTATTTTGGAGATAAAACGATTTCGTTTTAATACATTTGAACCATTCGAATCACACAAATTCGAGCTATCAAGCATTTTTATATTTTTAATAGAAGCAGCTCAAGAAAGCTGAGCAACCCAATAAGCAATCATTAACATTTTCCTAGAATAAAAATTCCCAATAAATTAAGGCTTAAGTTTATTAAAATAAAGAAAAGGAATAAAAAAAAAAAAAAAAAAAATCAAACTTCAATGCAAAAGTAAACGCACTGTTTTGTTCTTTGAAATAGCAGTTGATCAGGATAACCCTACACACAAACCATCTCTCAATTATAAATTATAAATATATTTTTTAAAATTTATTTAAAATACGAATTGTCTCTTTTGATTTAAAAAATTATAAATACTTCTCTATCAAAAATTTTTATTTAACAGAATTAATTAAAAAAATAAAATTTCTAACTGTTTATTTATACAATAATAAAATTATCTGAATTATTAATTAAAATAAAATTTTAATATTATTAAAAACTGTTAATTAACTTGATGATTTATTAATAAAAGAGCCTATTTGTTATGAAATTAAAAACTGTAAGGGCATAATGTAATTTCTAAAACTACAGAAAATAATTTGTAATTTAAATAAATCTCAGGAGGTGTGTTTATAATTTGTCAAAAAAATAATAATATCACCAGAATTATATCCAATTAAATATTTAACTATAAAAAAGTCTAACATATAGCTATAACAGCAAAACCAAGGAATAATTCATACAAAGACAGAAAAAACTTCCCGTAGATAAAAAAATAATCATAATTCGAATCATCTGTAAGAAACCACCGCAAAATACCTGTAAGTCAAGTTCCCATTCCTTCCCTCTTAGGTTAGATTAATGGAAAATGTTATTTATATAAAATTTGTCATAAAAATAATATAACAGTGACATTTTTAGAATTACATACCATCGAAATGGACATTTTGTTATAAAATAATAAGTGTCAATCCAATCACATTCCTTCCCTCTTAGGTCTTATTTGACATGATATAAAAAAGTCAAAAAGTTACTATTATATTTAAGTCATATCATCTTATTTAAGTCACATCACTTCTCTAACACATCACTTTGAAGCCAACCCATACCTAACTCATATTTCATAAAAAGTCAAAAAATATACTTATTTAGATCATCTCAAACCACCCCTAAATTTTATATAATTTTTCTATCTGTATATCACTACTTTTAATTAAAATAAATGACAAACTGCAATTTATTCCACCTAAAAACTAAAAAATTGTAGAATTTGTCAACTATGCTTCATGAGTGTAGATGGCGACACATCGTCACTCAATTTCCATATAAAATTAGTTTCTTGATATAAGTATAGAATTATTTATGTGTCATATTCAATCCTCTCTCTCTCTCTCTCTCTGATAATAATAAAATCAAAAGTCTTTGTCCAGTTTGTTCTCTCAAACTCACAATCAATAAATACAACCTCCAAGAGTGAGTCAGACTTTCTCTACATTACATTACTCATTTAAAGCATCTCACAGTCATCGTCTGTTGAGAATTTATACATACACTCGGTGTTCAAACACGAAGCTCTCTTTCACCTATGCATCATGATCATGATGATCTTCCCACAACTCCTCGCTTCAGTTATTGGATTCATTTGCTTCGCAACTTTTGCATCTAGAGCCACTCTTCTCCCCAATGATGAAGGTATGAAATATATATATGCTCACATATTGCTTATAGGTGTGTCTTGAATTTGATCCTATTTGTTGGCAACTTAAAAAAAGCATATATAAAAATAATTGGGTGATGAACTAAATCACTTGTGCTTTTTAATTAGAGTTTGTACATTGTAATTTCTTAAGAATGTATAAAATGTTCCATTTTAATGATGAGGTTTTCTTCCACAAGCTATAGTCTTGATTTGGGTCTATTTTGATTTGATTTATTACTTTGAGGTTTTAGAATTACAATGACGCGAGTTTTTATATGAGAGTTGTTAATAATAAGAGTCATTCTAATATCTATTTCACTAGTGAATATAAATTTATTGAACCTTGTCAATTATATGTATTTGTGTGTCTATTTTATTTTCTCATCTTCACTTGCCATAACAAAAAATAATTTATATGATTGTTGATAATTTTTTGGTAAATTACACTAACCACTTTTAAAGTTTCAAAAAAATTTATCAGGCGTTATAAGTTTGACATAGTTATATTCAACTTCTTAAAAATTTTAATTTACAAGTTCTACATATCATCTACTTTTATTTATTTATTTATTTTTTAAAATCTTTGTTTCGTGATGTACTTTAAACATGAAGATCATAGATTCATAGTCAATTCAGATTCTTCTATTTTAATTGTTGAGTTTTACAGTGCAAGCTTTACAGCAAATTGCAAATACATTGGGAAAGACAGATTGGAATTTCAGTGCAAATCCATGCAGTGGAGAGTATGGTTGGGCCACACCACACCCAGTATCAGGTTTTGAGAATTCAGTCACCTATAACTGCTCCTTCAATAATAACACCCTCTGCCACATCGTTAGCATGTATGTCTCTCTATCTCACCATCTTCTTTTCTTTTTCTTTTTTTCATTTTATTTTTCAAAAATTTTCGTACTCTGATTTTTTTATTATATTTGTATAATTTTTTTATACACGTAATATTTTAAGAAAATGATAACACTAATTTACGGTGCCCCAATAGTTGTCTAAAAAATTTGTCACAGAATAGTAGACCCTCCTCAAATTTATTTGGGCATAACTTAAAAAAATTTAAGTGAAACTTTTTATTTTTAATTGATACTATGACTGATCTTTTGTTTTTCTTGTGACTTGTACAATCAATCTTAAATATGATGTCATCAGTTTTAATTTCATTTTTTTTTTCTTTTTTTACAAAACCAAACGTTGGAAGTATTGTCCATAATATTAAGTAATGCACACATTTTTTTAATAAAAAAGATATAAAAGAAACGAGAATATATTTTGCACAAAATTTTAGGCGAGCACGTAAGTTGTCTAATGCTCTGTAATTATAATTTAACACTAATTTTACAGTGCCGTAAAAATTATCCCGAAAATTTATTACAAAACAGTCACTCAGTATGGGAACCCTATTCATTATGCTTTAATTTTCTTGTATTTTGTTTTTTTTTTTAATAATGACGAATAACAAGCTAATGTAACTCAAATGATAATCATATGCTAATCTATACTATATATTAATTAAAAAGGAATTTTTAACCCCAAGGCCTGTGGGAGCTCCAATCTTTTAATTCTAATTTTCTAATTTTTTGATTTAAAAAAAAAAAAACCTCAGCATTTATTGACTTCTCCAAATCCAACCTCAGCATTTATTGATTTTTCCCAACCCACAATCCCTTTTGACTTCTCTCATAATTATTGCAACATATTTTTTAATTTCTCCCATAAACTATGATTACACACAAAAATAAAAAATAAAAAAGAAAAGAATTTAGCTATAGATCTCAAAAAGATATAACATCTAAATTTGAATTATAATTTAATAATATAATTATGTATTTTTTTTTTATGTATATCTATCAAAATTTTAAATCACTTAATGAGACAAATTAATCAAGTTTCCAAAATTATTGATTTTTGATTTACAAAATAGATTAAAAAAAACTATTGACTGATTTATTTATTTAATAACAAAAATATTTCATAATCTCTCTCTCCTAATCTCTCTCACAAATTTTCAAAAGAAAAATATTAAAACTTGCATTCATTTTCTCTTCTCCAAAAAATCAAATAGGAGCTCTAATCTCCTAATCCTAATTTTCTAATTTTTTCATTTAAAAAAAAAAAATCAGCATTTATTGACTTCTCCCAACCCAATCTCAGTATTTATTGACTTCTCCCAACCCAACCTCAGCATTTATAGATATCTACTTATATTTTATATATTATATTATAACATAACAAAAAAAACCAAAAAACTAAAAAAAAAACTTTAAAGTTTATCTAAATAAATTTTAAATCAATAAAACTCACATGTTTATCACATATCTAACTCACATCATAACTTACTTGAATAATAATAATTAAAAACAAATGGAAACCACAGATTAATTAAATTTTAAAAAAAAAATACCCACAACTCCATCTTAAATAAATTGAAAAAAAAATGTCCGAATAGAAACTGCACAAAAATAAAAATATAAAGATATATCTATCTATCTATCTATATCTATACTATATATTAAGCAAAAGGAGATTTTTAACCCCCAAGGCCTATGGAAGTTTTAATATCCCAATCTAAATTTTTTAAATTTTTTATTTAAAAAAAAAAAAAGAACTCAGCATTTTTTGATTTGGTCAAAATCCCCTGATTAGTATTTATTAACTTTTTTCAATCCACATATCTTTCCATATGCCTGCAATTATTGATTTGGTCAAAATCCCCTAATCAGCATTTAAAATCCTCTTATACAAATAATTATAGATACAATTCGCGTATAGTTACTGCAGTATTCTTTTCAACTTTCCCCATGTACTATAGTTAGTGATAAGAAAAAAATCTTAAAAAATATAATTTATATATTAAAAAAAGTCTAAAACAAATATAAATATTTATAATTATCTCGTGCATAGTACGGGTGATATGCTAGTGTGCTATATGAGAATGTATATATAAAACTACAGCAATACAAAACCAACATGCGTGTTCCAACAAATTATTAGTCATTGCGAAACTGGGCCATAGAAACGGCTTGGACCGCTGGGCTACCGCTATAAATATATTTACGTTATGTTCAATTAGGATATTTGAGGAGAGATTTAAAAAGGAAAAGAAAAAGAAAAAGAAAAAGAAAAAGAAAAAATATATGTGAAACAAAAATGTCTAAGATCCCATTTTTTTTCCACCTCCTTTGACCCCTCTCTCTTTTATTGGTTGGATTTTCTTTTCTTTTTTTTTTGTTTTCTTTGTCCTCCAATCACCACCTGCCACATGTGTGTGGGGGTGGTGGGGTAGTGATTGGAGGGGATCTTCATCACTCCTCTAGTTGGTACACTAGTTAGTATACTAATTGGTGCATGTAACACCACTAAACTATTTTAATTGATTATTTAATTTTTTAACTATTTTAACTTGGAGAAAAAAGTTGTATTTAGAATAATAATTATTTTGTTTTGTGTTGTTTTTTTTGTTTGTTTGTTTGTTTGTTTTTTAATTGATTTGCTGATTGTAAAAAAAAAAATTTAATAATTATGAGTTAAATATAATATTTAATTTTATTAGTTATTTTAAATCTACTTTGGGATGTTTGATAAGGATTTTTTTTTTTGATTTTTTGGACTAAATTTTTTTAAAAAATAAAATAGACTAAAATAGTCAATAAAATAAAATATCATATTAAATCCATAATCATTTTATTTTTTTCTTACAAACATCACATCCAATTAAAAAAAATCAAACTATCTTCTCAAATACAAAAATTTTAACTTACTAAAATAACCTACTAAAATAGCAACTTTTCAAACACCCACTTTGTCTTCTAATTTAGCGAAATAGCAACTTTTCAAACACCCAATTTGTCTTCTAATTTAGCGAAACAACCTGCGAAACAAGCCTAATGTAACTGCGAAACTGGGCCTAAAAAGGGCTTGAACCGCTGGGCTATGACTATAAAATAAGTGAAACACTTGTGCAAATTGCAGAGTCCTGAAAGCACAGAGTCTTTCCGGGACGCTACCGCTGGAGTTGATCAAGCTCCCTTACCTCCAAGAAATGTGAGTATAATTCTCCCCAAAAAAAAAAAAAAAAAAAAACCCCTAATTTCCTCATCACTGTACTTAATTTCTTTGCGATTCTATCAGTGGAAGATATTTTATCTGTATCATTTATATATATTTCTTTCATTCGTACAGTGATCTCACTCGCAACTACCTCAACGGAAATATTCCCCCAGAATGGGGTTCTATGCAACTGGTCAACATGTATTGCTTTCTCTCCCACACTCTCTCTCTCTCTCTCTCTCTCTCTCTCTCTCTCTCTATGTATATATATACTATGAAGCACGTGTATGGGCACTGTAACTCGATACGATAAAATGTAAACAAAAATTAGAGTACACGCGGGTACCTTTGTAAAGGAATATATATTTTTAATTTAAAGTAATGCAAAAATTATTTGATACCAAAACATGAAGGTGTCATTGTATTAAATAACTTATAAATTATAGTTTAATTTAAAAATTTTACTAAGCATTAAAATAGATAAATAAATGAAGTCCAATGAAACTAATTTTAGCTTTGTATTAGAAGAAAATATTGTTTCAACTTGACTAGGTACATTTTGTATATGGAAAAAACTAGAAGAAAAATTTGATAGTTATTTTGTGTACACGTATATATAGACAGTGGCAAAGCCAGGAAATTAAATCAGAATGGGTACTTATTGATTACAACTTTAATTTTTTTTCTATAACCAACAATAAGAAGATAATAATAATTTTTGAATTAATAATAAGTACAAAAACTTAAATAAATTATTACAAAAGTATTTCACATAAAATTTTACAATTAATTTCGAGTAAAATCGAAAAGAAAGTATTGCGTGTAATTAGTGTATCATAGACAATGTAAAAAAATTATATATTTACGTCTTAAAATAAATTATATAATGGTAAGATAAATCAAATTTTTACGAAATTTTAGTAAAAATTTCATATAATAGTGATATCACGTCATTATTGATATATAATATTACCAACCAATAGTAAAGTAACATATGAAGGGTGAATTTCACATGCAAATATAACTAACACTCTAGTAATTTTTACATATATATAGTAAGATTAATTATATTTGCATATCAATAATGATGGATATTACTTTTATATTGAGATTTTTTCACAAAATTTTCATACATAAAAATATAATTTGTTGTAATCACTTCATTTTCAATAAAACAATCACTATTGTTTTCATAAATTTAAAAATGCCCTTGACATTTTATTCTAAATATTATTTTTGTTTAAAATTTGATATATACATATATGTAAAAATAAAAAATAAAAAAATAAAAAATCTGGGGGGGGCATGTGACCCCCCTAGGCTCCATGTGGCTCCGCCACTGTATACAGAAGTATCATATCAGGTACTATGGGTACGGCATGTTTGTCGAAGTATAATACGAAGTATCAGTACACGGTATGGGTACAGCACGTTTGTCGAAGTACCTATGCTTCATAGTATATAGAGATTTATAGACTTTATATTGGAGATTTTCTTGAAGTTTCTGATAGCCAATGGTGTCACTGCAGATCGCTACTTGGGAACCGATTAACAGGTCCAATCCCGGGAGAATTTGGAAACATCAGCACACTTACAAATCTGTAAAAATTTTGATTACCCTTTCCTTTCCTGGATCTGGTATGAAAATTTGATATCATTTTGTTGTAAATAGTTTGAATTTTGATGTTTGTAGAACCCTAGAGTTCAATCAACTGTCAGGACCAATCCCTTCAGAGCTTGGGAGTCTTCCTCGCATACAGAAACTGTGAGAACCCTTTTGTTATTTTGCTATATATATATATATATTTTTTTTTAAATTTCCAATCATTTACAAGTTCCTAGTGTTTTGGGATATTTCAACTGTTTGATATCGGAGAGCAGCTTGGTTTTGTGCTTGAATCATGTCATGGTCCTAATATTATGTAACTTTGTTCACGCCAATGCCGTGTTCAGGAGATGATACTCTTGGAAATAGCCTTGCAAATTGTTGTCATATGCATGCCCCTCCAACAAATTTAAGTTTGGAAAAAGCTACTCTTACAGAAAATTCATGCAAAATCTTCCACCAGAATGATGTGGAAGTGACATCTTGGTGGTTTCTTTATTTTGAAGTGATAAGCCCACAATGCACATCATTTTGCACGCGCGCACACACACACACACATATTTGTTTGCACGGCATTACTTTGTAAGTTTTTAGAGTAATTGTTCCGTAGCACTACAGTTTAAGATTAATTAATTCATTGGTTGAGTCTTGATTCATGACTGCATTTTGTTGTGGAAGATTTTTGACTTCAAACAATTTTACTGGGGAGCTTCCGGGAACACTGGCAAACCTAGACACTTTGAAGAGCTTGTAAGTTTTTTATTTTTTATTTTATTTTTTATGGGTGATTTTAATATTCATGAATTTGTTCTCCACTTTTCCATTTAAGTTACATTCATTAAATTAGTTACATTAATGCAGTCGGATTGGTGACAACAGCTTTACTGGAAGCATACCCAATTACATCCAAAATTGGACAAATCTTGAAAATTTGTGAGAGCTTGACCTCTTTTGATATATTCAGTTGTTGTTTAATGTTAGAATTTTATATTGACCATTTTTTCATTTCAAATTCTGGTGTGCAGAGTGATTCAGGGTAGTGGTTTAGATGGTCCAATTCCTCCTGGCATTGCTTTTTTGACAAAATTGACTGACTTGTTAGTAGAACTTTCTAATCCCTGAGCGTTTACTCATTTTATAGATGTCTATGTTTAATGATGCTGTTCTTCGCTGAATTAAAAATGCAGGAGAATAAGTGACTTAAATGGAACCCAATCAACTTTTCCACCCCTTAATAATTTGACAAACCTTCAAGTACTGTAAGTTGATTCCTGCTTTAGAACTCTCTTTTGAACAATATACCAATCTCTTCTTGTTGACTTGAACTGGTGTGTATTTGATTGCATTACAGGATTTTGAGGAGTTGCAATATTATTGGACCATTACCTGAATATCTTGGGCCAATGACAAATTTGAAAACCTTGTTAGTAGATTTATACCTTTTCCCCCTTATCTACATGCATAGTGATGCGACAAATAATTTTATGTTGTCAAATATCTCAGTTCATCATCACGTGTTGGTAGACTGTTCATCCCACTCCATTTGTGGACAATTCTGGTATAAAGTACAAAGCAAAAACAGTAGGCAACTAATGAACTGTGAATCTTTAAAGATGACAACAAACGCTTCTCCTTTGGAAGAGTCTGAAAGTCATCACAACTTCATGAGAATTTGAGTTCACCTTAGACACTATTATGCTGTAAAAAAATTTACTTCTGTTGTTATGAAACTTCAATTCATTGTACTGATTATCTGTTTTTGGTTTTTGACAGCTGTTAAATAAGAAAAAAAGAAGAAAGAAGTCATTTTGAAATCTACTTATCTATTATTTCTCTTGCAGAGATCTCAGCTTCAACAAGTTAAGTGGAGAAATTCCAAGCAGCTTTGTTAGCCTGTCAAAAACAAACTACATGTATGTACACCGACATCTTATACTATTTTCTAAGTTTTGGTTGCTAATTTTTACTTGCCTGCAGTATGGTTAGAGCTGACCAAATTGCTTAAATTGTCCCATAAAGGGATGTTGAAGTAGAGAACCAATCAGTGGCCCAAAGCAACCAATCAAACTTAAAAAGTAACACATTAAATTGATCAAGTGGTAAATCTACATAATTAGCAGCTTGAAATAAGCTAAATATAAGGCCAAGCTAATGGCCAAATCTCCTTGCTTTTCAGATACTTTCACCTCTTGGTTATGAAACCAGTGAGAGATTTTAGGTGTAAAGCAGGACCACCATACCATCGTTTGGCCTAAAAGTCTTGTATTATCACATTGTCCTATACCAGGAGGCAAGAAATAGACAAATCGGTGGCTTGTAAGCCTCCTGAGAGATATCCAACTTTGTGTAATAAGAAAGTATATTTAGAAATTCCTACTTTACTCTGCAAAAGATAAAATAAGAAAGAACCTTTCCTGTCCTGCCTCTACAACAAATGGAGAATAGCTTGGGTTTTAAATTGTATTTCCTTTGATGTGAATCAGGATAATTCTTTCATTTGAGTTATTTCAAAAGACAAACCAACTCTTACTTTAATGAATTAAACCTGCAAAGGTCACAAAGAAGCTTGTTACAATAGATGTTCTCTACTCTCTTCTTACCTGACCATGTTCCTCACTCAAAGGAGAGGAATATGATTATCAGTAACTAATTCAGTGATATTGGATTTGTTTAGTTATTTAACCGGGAACTTACTAAGTGGGCCCGTGCCTGATTGGATTTTGCAAAATGGAGAAAACATGTAAGTTATCTTCTAAAGCTATAGAGTGCCTTCTCTGTTGGTTTTCATGGGCATTAATTAATCCATTATTCACGTTGTGATTACACTTGTAGATTATTGATTGCTTATGGCTCTAGTCATTTATTGATGATTGACTGCATTCCTTGGCATTGAATTTTCTGTGACTCTCTTGAAGTACACTTCATTATTCTTTAACATTAAATTTTATCTATGTATTTGTTTGATGCAGATGTTGGTTCAATTTTTATCTTTTATTTTTCATTTTCTTCATGGGCTCTATTACTTTTTGAACCTTGTGAACTCCGCCTGGATGAAAGAAGTCCTCATTTTAATTTGTGGGAACCCAGCGGTCTGGAAGATATGTGAATATTTTTCATTTGTATTGTATTGCCTCTACAAGAATATGACTTCTAACAACCAATCATCTTGGAAGTTGATAATCTGATCGTACCATCTTAGACAGGCCTCTAGCATGGGGTGAAAAGATTTTCCCTTTTATTCTCTTTCTCATAATTAGCTAAATAAAATCCAATATGGCCACCTAAATATTAGAAGCCATGGATAGATCATAGCCTTTTCTTAGATTAGAGTGGTGGATATAGCAATTAAGACTTCACGTGGTTTATTGCCACTGCCCATGTTACCAATCAGGTTATTGGTTAAGCTGAGTGAAAAATAATAAGTACCCACATAAAAGGCTGAGATAAAATTGTTACAACTTAGAATTATTATTGTTCCCTTTTCAATTATGTCATCAACTAAAATGGATGAAATATAGTTCTTATCTCATGTTATATTCAAGCCTGGGATGAATCATGGTGTGAATTCTCCATGCAGTGATCTTTCCTATAACAACTTTAGCTCGTTGGTCCCAAGTTGTCAACAAAGGACTGTGTAAGATTACTTACAACTTGGAATTATTATCATTTCTCCAAAATCTTCTCTGAACTTTTCATTCTCTGTACTTTTATGCAGGAACTTATTTGAAAGCTCTTCAACGGGTAATACATCGTAAGTTCTTAACCTTTTGTAAGCACCTTCATCATAAATGTCTGTTGCTTTCATAATCCATTTGAGTATTGCTTCAAATTATGTTCTTGTTATAACTCATATTATGACCCCACTTGATTGAGATACAAAACTTAGTTTGGTTTGGTTATAACTCATTTTATGGTATGACATGATGCTGACTAGTTCATGATCTCACATTGTTGTGCCAGTGGTATTGTGTCCTGCTTGAGAAGCTTTCAGTGCCCACAAAGTAAGTTAAAATTTTGTTTTTCCTTTGCATTGCTATTTGATTTGATTTCTCTGGTCATTTATACTGCCATGAACTATATAGAAAAGCTTTAAGTAGCATAGGCACAGACAAGGGACACACATGACAAAACATGAATATGGCACATGAAAAATCCTAAAACAGTAAAATATGGACACAGCAAGGACACAAAAAGTATAATATATATTTAGATAATATTAAAATAATATATATTTTTAGATAAATATATTTTTGTTGTTTATCTGTATTTCATGATGGATAATCTTCTTCTTCTTAAATATTTTTTTTTTTTTTGAGTGTCAGATTGGTATTCCTTCCATATAAATTGTGGTGGTAAAGAGGTAACTCTTGGTGGAAATACGAAATATGAAGCTGATACAGATTCAGGTGGGCCTTCAAGGTTCTTCTTAAGTGGAACTAACTGGGCATTTAGTAGCACTGGTTACTTCTTGGATACCAGCGGCTCAGATTTCTTTATCTGCACAAATACTTCAAGGCTCTCCATGAAGGATTCCGATTTGTATGTGGATGCACGACTTTCTCCTATATCTCTGACTTATTATGGTTTTTGTCTACTAAATGGAAGCTACACAGTAAATCTTCACTTTGCGGAAATCATGTTTACTGATGACAAAACATATGGCAGCCTTGGAAGGCGTATATTTGATGTTTACATTCAGGTAGATTTTTGCAATATACTACTAACCATTTATGTAGAAAGGTTTCCTTAGTTCTTTTTCTTTCTTTTTTTTTTGGGGGGGGGGGGGGGGGGTTTCTGTTGTTATTTGTAAATGGGTAATGTTGAAGTGAATGGGATCATGGTGGCTATGATGGTTAAGAAGAAATGATTTCCATGCAATTTGTTATTTTATTTTTCATATGGAGCAACATCACGATTTTGTAAGGAAATTCTTGCAGGGAAAGCGAGTGCTGAAGGATTTCAACATTGAGAATGAAGCAGGTGGGGTTGGTAAGGAAATCATAAAAAGTTTTACTGCGCTTGTGACTGATATGACATTGGAGATACGTTTCTATTGGGCTGGGAAAGGGACAACTGCTATCCCTGCCAGAGGAGTATATGGTCCTCTAATTTCGGCTATATCTGTGAACCCTGGTAAGATGTATGTTTCTCATGTCAATGGTTGGACAGAAAATGCTTTCACATTTTTTTGTTACAGTTTCATTGTAGTTAAGGCTATCGACTCAGATGGTGCCAGTCCTGTTTCATGGTGGACTAATCGAAACTCTGTGGAACTGGAATCATCTCTCATTTCATTATTATTATGAGTCTGTTTTGATTTTCCATAATATCATGTAATTTTTTTTTTCTTTACATTCCTTTTTGTTTTCAAATGTTTGGGACATCAAAGAAATGACTCAATTCACTGTTAGAATTGTCATCTTTTGGTGATCACTCAATTACCACGAGGTACATAAAAGAACACAATCATATTCAGTGGCGACTCCACATGGATGTTGATGGGGTCCCATGACCCCATCATGGTTTAAAAAATATATATATATTGTTAATATTTTATTTCATGTCGTTTAATTTCATTGAAAAATTAAGGGACCCCATCAAATTTTGATCCACACCCATTAAAGACCTATTGTTTGATAAGTTTAAATCACTCTATTTGATTGTGTTTATAAAAATATTTTTTGAGTTTTTATATTTTTCATTCATATTTTTTTATCTTTAGTGAACTTTTTAAATATTTTAACTAAATTATTTTACTTTTTAGATCCACTTAATCTAGATATATTTAAAAAGTAAAATATTATTCAATACAGTTTTTGAATTTTTCTTAGATTTTTTCACAAATATTTTACGTTTTAAGTATATCTAGATTAGGTGCATTTAAAAAAATAAAAAATAAAAATTGGACTAAAATATGAAAAAAAAAATTCCTAAAGACAATAAAACACTAAGAATAAAAAATTCAAACTTGTGAAGTGGCTCTATCTATAAAAATTCCTAGAGTCGCCACAGTTCATATTTATGTTGTTTTTGGAACATTAGCCTTTAGAATTAGTTAAGAAAAGCATAATACAAATGGATATTTTTCATGTTTATAATGCAGCGGATATGTTTTCTTTTGTTGTGATGCTCTGTTAAGGAACATTTTTTTCTCTTGTAAGATAAAATATCTTAGAAGCTGGCGCACAAAAATGATGTTCTGCAGGAACTTACAAATTTATAGAGCTTATGACCCCTTTGCATGTTGTTTCTTTTATGTCATCTTACTTTGAACCCAACAATTTACATTTAAGTGTTTGGTTTGGGTAAATGGTTTCAAGGCATTTCTTTAGCAGACAATTAGTTTATTGTAATAAGAGGTTCCACCCTGTTTCAAATTATTTATTTATTTATTGGTATTACCGTGTTTCAAATTTGCTAAAACAGTAAAAATAGAACTGAGTGTTGAATAGAATTCAGGCTAATAGGGTTTTGTAACTTGTAAGTCTTTTGAAATGCAGTGAACATCTCAAGGGTCAATGTCCAAAAACATTTGAACTCCATTTACAAAGTAAAAATATTCAACTTGTTTGGTTTTATCCTCTTTTTTGAAAATTAGTTTTTTGTTTTTTAGTTTTTTGGTTTTCACCGAAATTTTTTAATATTTTAAGCAATTTTTTTAGTTTTTAGATATACCTGATATAAATACCCTTAAAAAGTATAATATTTGTATAAAAAATTCACTAAATATCAAAAATACAAAAATTCTGTATATTTTCATATTCTTGTATATTTATTATTTTTTAATTTTTTTTTTTTATAAATATTTTACTTTTTAGGTACATTTAGGTTAGGTGCATCTAAAAAGTAAAAAATGTACTTAAAATATTAAAAAAATTCACTAAAAACAAAATCAATTTTCAGAAATCAATCAAAACCAAACAAGGTGATTGTAATTTAAAAGAATAATACTATATGTACCAATTAATGTACTAATTAGTATACTAACAGATGATGTGACATAATTTTAGAAGTTTTAGATATTTGTAATTTGTATAATAGGTAGGATCAGTAATAATAGCATAACACTAGTTGGTACACTAGTGTATACATTAATTGGTGCATGTAGCACCACCGAATTTAAAATATTAGTAATGATCAATTCATTTGTTTCTTGTCAATTTGTCGCGTTTTAGTGTTGATCGCCTCATAATAATAATTTCATTGGTATTTCTGTTTTTATCCATGCAGATTTTGTGCCACCTTCAGAAACTAGAAATATTATATCTGTGGGTGCTGTGGTTGGGATTGTGGCTGCAGTTGTTATTTTTCTAATCATGCTTCTGGGTATCCTTTGGTGGAGAGGTTGCCTACGACGCAAAGATACAATGGAACAAGGTATCTGCAAACGCTATAATTGTAGTAAATAGCAATTCTTTTGTCATTGTCATTGTCATTGTCATTTTCATCTTTCTAATTTAATATATATATATATTTATAGACTCCTTTATCCATGTGAGTGCTATGCAACCTCATAGTAATGTCTTCATTCATCTCTAACTTGTACAAAAAATATTTGTTGTGTCAAATATTATTTAGATATCAGACTGCTTAACACTTCATACTGCAAGAAATGGCTTGATTTACTATTTGCTGGCAATCCAGGCACAGACATTTAACTCTCTGTGGATTTAGTGTTTAAATGAATCTGTCTCAAAATACGAAGAATATATATATATTTTTCCGAAAATTCTTCTTATCTTACTTGGCTTCTTCCACAGGTCTAAGGGGTTTAGATCTGATGACTGGTTCATTTACCTTGAGGCAAATTAAAGCTGCCACAAACAATTTTGATGCTGCTAATAAGATTGGAGAAGGTGGTTTTGGTTATGTTTATAAGGTATTCTACACATGGATTACATCGCCAGTTTTATCATCTCATTCAAACTACTGTAATGCATCTTTTTTCATTAAAATTCTTCTAATGTGAAAAGCCCCCACATTGTATCTTAAATTCTAGGGGCTTCTATCAGATGGCACCGTAATCGCTGTAAAGAAACTTCATTCCAAATCAAAGCAAGGAAATCGTGAGTTCGTGAATGAAATAGGAATGATTTCTGCTCTGCAACACCCTCATCTCGTAAAGCTGTATGGATGTTGTATTGAAGGAAATGAATTGTTGCTAATATACGAATACATGGAAAATAATAGCCTTGCCCGTGCCTTGTTCGGTAAACTTCAAAGCTTTATTCGACTTCTTTTCATATCAAAACATCTGTACACGTGCACTTTTTTAACACGCACAATTTAGCTGACTAGAAATTCTTTGTGCTTGTTAATCTGGTTATTTGAAGGCCCAGAAGAATTCCAATTGAACTTAGATTGGCCAACAAGGTACAAGATCTGCATTGGTATAGCTAAAGGTTTGGCTTTTCTCCATGAAGAGTCAAGAATTAAGATAGTCCACAGAGACATCAAGTCCACAAATGTGCTGCTTGATAGGAGTCTCAGCCCTAAGATATCCGACTTTGGTCTGGCCAAACTTGATGAAGAGGATAATACTCACATAAGCACCAGAATTGCTGGAACTTAGTGAGTGCTTGTTCTTTGGTTCATAATCAATGGGTTATTGATGT